>JBBMOE010000044.1:2885176-3164780 GCA_037975065.1 Chaetodon trifasciatus
CAGCCCTCCTACTGACACTGATACCCCCCCCCACTCAGGACACAAGAGACTACAGCAAAGAAGAACATTACAACTCAGCTCATGTCACACTGCGCATGCTGCACATATCACTGTATACCTCATCTGTTAACTTACACTTTTTAAGTTTTTTTACTGCACTGCTACTTACTACCTGTTGCACATGTCACCTGTTTACATACTGTGTATGTTTTATGTTTCATAGAAATTGCTTGCAATACCTGCACCTACCTAATACTGTTTATACCTCATGCCAATTGCACTACTTGTATGTATTTATATTTTTGGATATTATGACTATTTGCACATCTGGTTAGATGCTAAACTGCATTTCGTTGTCTCTGTGTTGCACTCTGGCAATGTCTAGTAATTACTGGTTAGATGTGAAAATATTCTGGCTCTGCATGCTGTTTTCATGCTGTTTGTAGCCCCATCTGTGGCTGCTGTCTGCAGCGCTCTCAGTCGATACTGGACGAATTTCAAACATTGTTGACACCATTAGTCACTTGGATGCAGAAACATGGGAAAACAGGGAGCATTAACATATTTGACCAGAAGTTCTCCCATTTGTTCAGGACATTGAAGTCTTCCAGGAACCATGGACCGGCTCCCTGACAGGGAGATGCATTCCAGTGTTCTCCTCAGCTCAAAAAGAACCAGTTAGTTACTGCCTGATGGGTGTCAGGTTGTCATAAGTAAAATGAACTCAAACTGACACCCGCCTTCAGAGCAGTATTACATATTTGTATATAACTGACATAATGACTTTCACAAAACATGGTACACCTGGCTCATGGTGTAGCAGCATTAATGGGAGATCACAAAAAACCTTCTCACTCATCAATGGGACAATATTCTAGGCAGTCCTGTATCACTTCACCCACTCACAACCTGCAGGAGGAGACACATATATCAGGAGAGAACATAAGCCAGGACTCATGGGGAAGGTGATCAGCCCAATGGATTAATACAGCATTTGGTAAAAAGTGTGTATTTTGAAAAGCAAGGTGAAATTGTGCAATTACAAATAAACTGTAAAACATGCATATACTTTAAGCTTCTTTGCTCTAAGTTTCGATAACACTACTCAACAAAGAACCAGCTCAGTCCATACGTATGTAGTTTCTAAGTATGGAGGCACTGTACTGTAGCACATGGTTTTATTATTTTATGATTTCAATCCACCTTTTTTAATTAATTGAAGTAATTCTACCATCAAGTCTCCCATCAATTACACCAACAACACTGGATCCGCATCCTACCCTGTAATCAAGACTCCTACAAAGACTGAGCTCTGCCACATCCGCTCTTCCAGATTGTAGCTCATAGCTTCAGATCAGTGTGCGTTTCCAGCCTTTTTCTAGTTTACATTTGCTTGTTGCCCGTTTCCCATGACTAATACTGATTCTCCTCTCCTTTCAGTCTCGTCTGCTCCACTTCAGATCCTGTCTCCAACCATTTCATCTCATCAAACCCGCTCCCCAGTCTCTGACCTCTGCTCAGCTTCTCCCCACATCTTCTCGAGTATCTCTGCTTAGCTTGACCCTGGCTTGCATCCCATTTCTTTTGCACACACCCCCACCCCCACACCAGTTTCCCCACCTCTGGACTCCCTCTAACAAGCTGTCACTGGATAAGTCAATCAGTTAGCAGCCCCTCTGCTCCACCCCATGAGCTCTTTTTCCCTTCTACAGTTCCATATGAGGCTGATTTAGGAGCTGCCAAGCCTTTCTAGTACAGTGCTCAATCGTTTTTGAGCAACACCCCCTCACACATGCCAATGAAAGAGCCAAGACTTGTTTCCTGATGAGCTGCCTTCACAGAGCTGTTCTTACCTGGATTTTGGTGGTGTGGGAGAACAGTCAGATCTTTGTTTTTCCTCTTCCCTATCCGTGGATGAGATGGGAATTTTCTTTTTTTTTTTTTTCAGATTACCTGGTCCACGACAAGGATGCTGCCAGGACACTTCTGTCCCTCTGCCAAGGCTCCTGAAGTGTCAGTGAGATGGCAGTTGAGGAAGCCTTCCCAGATGATTTTCTGAAGCACTTTGTCCAAAACTATAAAAGGTGAACTGGTGTCTTGAGATGATCCCACCAACCTGCACCTGCACTGCTAATCTCTCTGGCTCTGCAGATTGACAACTACCTCTGTGAGCATCAGAGGGAGAGGACAGATAATAGTATGACACCTGACACTACTTCTTGTGCCTTGTTCCTCTCCCCTAACCGTCTGTCCTTCCAAGTCTGTTCCAGAGCCTGAGCTGATGCAGCTTGGCAGGACCTGTCTCTCCTCTGAAGAAAGACAGCTCCATCTCAACGTCAAGAGTTGCCTGTATTGTGGTCAGGAAGGGTTAGGGTTAACGATCAGATTGTCCATGTCCTATCCTACTGTCCCTGCATCCAGTAAAAGGAGAAACTTGTCGGTAGTTGGGGATGTTCTGCTGAGCTCTACTGCCTGTCACTTCCCCCTAGAGCTTTACTAAATGGCACCTTCTTATGGAGAGACTAATCCTTCACCCTGTCTACCCTCATTGATTCAGATGCTGATGAGGGCTTTGTAGATCAAAAGGACGGCTGCTCAGATGGGTATTAACATTGTCCCTGTGGATTCTTCCACTGAGGCCACAGCTCTTGATGGTCAACTTCTCGCGAGGGTTGGTGAAAACACTGATTCCATTGGCTCTGTATCTCTCAGGTAACCATCAAGAAAAAAATCTGTTTCTACACTTCCTACCTATTTTGGGAGACCACTGAGATTTATGTGCTCAAAAGGAACCAATGACCTTGGGACTGAAGTTACACATGAAAACTGGAGCCCTGCTGTGCCCGGGCCGAACAACAAAGACTTTGTTTTAAACCTACGTGAAGAGTTCACATAGAGAACAATGGAAGATTTTGCATAAATGGGGTTTAAAGGAAAAATAATCCAACATGACTGCAGGAACAGAACCAAAACGAAACTGAAACACTAAATGTGTGTCGTGTGTAAATGGTTAGAACAATGCCAGCCACACTGTTGGCTGATTAAAAAAAAACTTCTAAATGACTTCGTAGCAGAGGAAAATGACTTTAGGAGGATCCACTGGCAATATTATATCCAACTGTTTTTTGTTTTTTTTTTCTACATTGCATGTCCTAATGTGATGACTGGACAGAAATAAATTTCTCTTCTCTGTTCACTTCGTTCTTAGACTCATTTCAACCACAACAGGTAAGGAGTTCCAGGTCTAATTTCTTAATGTCTCAGCCAATCTTTCCTTGCTAATGTCTACATCTGGATGCTGAGCCACATGACAGAATTAGAGCCTTAATAATTAGCTCCAAGCCAGGCATCAAATCATTGTTTTTCATAGTTCCTCCACTGATCAAAAACTCCACAGGGTGCCTGTTATGAGCTTGAACACTGTGCACTCCTGACCTCTTGTGGCTGAAACTTGTAGAATACTCTTTCAATGAGCTGCTTTGCTGCTGGTATTTTCTCCATTGTTCATGTCAAGTTTGAGATATGAACAGCTGAATGAAATAAATGCTGAGGGCCGTACCTGTTTGTATGCATTTTGAACAACAGGCGTGTCGGGGAGTTGTTGGGATGGAGCATTGCCAAAGGGTTATGGTTTGGGAGGTTTAGACCCTCCTGAAGCTCCTTGTTTCTGTTACTGAGTCATTAGATTGAGTTCACCAGCAGAGCAAACAGTTCAGACGGAGCTGAGATGAAGGAAAAACTCATCAGTGCATAACCGTCCTGGAACGACTATTGGTAGCAGCAGTATCAGTAGTTAGGCTAGTCCTACTATCAGAAGTAATATTAATAAGCAGAAGTACTCAAACAATTAACAAGTCATCCAAAATAAAATAATATAAGCCAGACAACACAGAGGGTAAATATGTGTATGGAAGAACACCGAGTTGAGTTTGTGGATTTGATTCTGCAAAGGCACTGACAGATTTGTTTGACTGACATTAATGATAATGTAATGTCTCTGTGCTAACTGTGATGAATGTTTTTCACTTCATCAAACGTTACCTTGACAAACCTGATGTCTGCACTGTATTCATTTGTAATGATACCTGTAAACATACTAGTCCTACACAGGTACTGTCATTAAAAGCTTAACTATGGGCTGCATCTTCAAAAGCAATTAAACAATATGTCAAAAACAACATTCAAGAAACAAGAAAATTTGTCAGAACAGCTTTTCCTCTCTTTAGTTGTTGGCACAGTAGTGACTTTGAGCAACACGTGAACTTACCATGAACTCACAGATCGGGAAAATTGCCTCATCTCCCCTGACTCAATCCAGCGAAGAGCTTGCTGTAGCCTTGCATCTCTGTCGTGCTCTTCTGCCATTGAGGAGTGGATTTCCAAATTTCGACCAAAGTCGGGGCTTGTCCGTTTTCCAACATGACAGCTGGTGACAAACTTCCTCACATTACAGCTAAACATGTTTCTAAAAACGTTTCAGGTGACATATAGCTAATGCATCCAATTGTCGATGTACAGCATGTTACACCCCTGCCCGATTCAGATTTTATCACCACTGCTCAGTTTGTTCTCCACAGCGCTGTATGATGTTACTGATTCTGCACATCTAGCAGCCAAACAGACCTTCAATATACAGCAAGATGCTCTCAAAGAGCTTAGGCTTGTAGTAAAAGCTGATAGAACAGTTGTCATGCTCTTGTCCAGATCAAAAGATACAGACTATAATGATCTTAATATTTCTAGCATGAACAGAAGCTCTTGGTATGAGTCACAGAACAGAAATATCTTAAAATCTGGATTGATAGAAAACTCACATTCACATTTCATGAAGATAATCTTGTGTTCCAACTCAGGCAGAAAGTTTGCTGTTTTTACACAAATCAAACCATCTTTCCAACATTTGCAGAAAGATGGTTGTTGAGGCAGTTTTCATGTCAGTCCCAATTGCAAAAATGTATTTTATGTCACATCTTAATGATCCTAATTTATCTAGCAAATTATTTTCCCCTCAATGGGAAGTTTTAATGGCTTTTTTTTTAAATAATGGTTTTGCTTTTTCTCTGTTAGCATCTCTGTTTTGATTTTCCTTTTCCTTGTTTTTGTAATTGACTTGATGACATTATAAATGAGAGGTGCCCCTCGATGGTCTCTTGAGTATAAACAAAGGCTGAATGAACAAATGGACACAGCCAAATCTAAACCTAGTTACACTTCTGCACTTATTTTGGTGGAAGTAACACAAAAGTATAATCAGTAACACATTTCTCTACATAGACAGTAATATTGTGAAGTGACCCATTACTTCAAATGAAAGTAAGTAGAAATGTGTTACTACGTTTTGAAAGAAACTTGCCTCACACAGATTCTCGGTGTCTGTATCTGTATATAAGAGTAGCAGACCCTGTTAAACTGAGTCTTCAGCAGCACAAAATCCTGCAACTGAGTTTAAACTCACCTATTAAAATCAAAAATAATGTGTAATGATCTAAATAGAAAGCCTGATCCAAAGGAGACAAAACATACCCTTAACAAGCATCATGGTTGTGTTTAAAATTTAATCCTGTAACATACTCCGTAAGAGGGAAAATGTACAATACAATTATCAAGTATGCAGTTGTGTTTCCATCGGAGATGTGGAATGAAACTGTAAGAGAGGTAAAACAGTGAAGGTAAAACTTGTTCCATAATCTTCTTTGCAGAGGAACATCATGTTGAAGGTCCCATGTTGTCACTGGAGACAGGAGGCTGGACACACCAAGTGTGAGACTGTTAAAATGTCCACTTTACTCGCCCTTCTTGTAGTCCTCCAAGTGGGCCAGGATCCATCCAGATGGTCCCAGGATGACCAGGGAGAACAGGCCGAGTCCAACGACAGTTTCCTGGACACGAGACAGAGCGGATTCAGTCAGCTGGCAGCCAACAACATCTTCAAAGGCTGCCTTTACCCTGCTGGCCTAATTTGAAATCAATGCTCGTATTAGGATTTCTTGGGAGTGCTGTTCAAATCTGTTCTCCTGCTTCCCAGGAATCTTTTCCATGACAGGCCTGTATTTGTTTTTCCTTTTCAATGTGCTGAGTGATGTCATTCAGCCATGCACACAGCCCCATCAGTCTTTTCTCTCATAGCAGAGGATTTGTGGCTCCAATATCGCTCTGTATCTAATAACATGCAGACATTACTGGATACACTGCATATGTAGCTTTTCAATAAACACACTGGAAACAGGTGATTTTTTTTTTTTTACTCTAAATAAATAAATAAAACAATTAACCATACACCGTGTGCTCTGGTGGAAAAAGGACAAGGCTAATTTAAAAACTTACTTTACTCAATTATTATTGTTTTGTATTAGCTGTATACATGTATTTTGTTACAGACTGGACCTTTATGACCAGTTTTAATTTAACTGTTTAATTTCTCAAGCAAAAAGTCCCAATATCTCTGGTGGCAGTAGCTCAAGTGTGAGGATTCGCTGGTTTTGACAGTTTTATATCACATCTTTGAGGTTAGGACTGTTTGTTGAACAAAACAAAATATGTGAGGATCTGAGCTGAGCGGGACATTTTCACTATTTTCTGACATTTATACATTCTACATTTATAATTCACAGTTTAATCGAGAGTGAAAATAATCGTTGGTTGCTGCCTTAAAGATGTAGGAGCAATGTGAAAAATTATTTTAGCACATGAGTGCGACTGACTCTGAATTCTGATGTTAATTCTGGGAGGCAAACATTAAACTTGCCTGTTGTCTGGTTAAAGAGCTCTCAGTCACGTGGTGTGTGTGTGTGTGTGTGTGTGTGTGTGTGTGTGTGTGTGTGTGTGTGTGTGTGTTCAGCCACACATCATTGTTGGGGATGAAGCTCCAGTCTTTCACACCGCTGTTCAATTGTGAGAGGACAGACGTCTTCTCTCTAATGGATTTCATCATGTTCAGAGTCAGAACCTCCCAGTTAGAAACTTAATGGGTTTTTGGATTTAGCAGCTAGTGAAAAACAGGGTGTCAGTATGTTACACCTGTTATCTCAATGTATGAAACAGACTGATTGGGATAGAAAACATGATCATCCCTTCAGAAGGAGCAATATAGATGTTCAGAGGACACAGGTTTGTTTTGCACACAATGTGATCAGTTAATTCTGTAATATACTACCTTTAGTTACCTCCTCAACTGTCCTCAGCTTTGAGGATGTAAGCTCATTGTTGACCTTTATTCACAGACCTTTGAACAGAGACAGGGGAGACTATCTCACTTCTGTATACGACCACCTGATATCATGATCCATGTTATCAAGTTCCTGAGCAAACTCAGCAAGCAACCTTTTCTTCTCAGTGCTACCACTGGTACAAACTAATGATCTAAAGGGCCTGCAGAAGAACAAACAGGCGGCCAGCTACACTGATACCACTAACATTTACATAAATCACACCCGTAATGCAGTCTCAAATGTCACCAAACTAATGCCTATGTAAAAGAACTCCTTTACTGAGCAGCCCGGCAGGTAGGGCGGGTTTCTCCCAAAACTGATTAAAATCTTCAGGACTTTCGTTTGTGTGAGTTGAGAAGACGGGGGGGGAAAGGCTAGCTTGACCAGTCCCTGTACTGGCTGTTTCAATGGGTTAACATTAATGTTATAAGGATTTCCCTTGAACTGACTTGAGGTGTTCACTCGGGTATGATCACCAGTCACTGAAGATGGGGTCATTACACTCACAGCTTCGCAAAGATATTTTAACACGGGACAGAACGTGAGGAGACATCCTGGCTAACGTTACCTCGGTGTGTTAGCTTGGGCCCAGCTTGGTGAGAAGTGGAAATGGTCAGATGAGGATATAAAGAGGCGGCGTAAGATACTTGACAGTAAATAAAGATATATCACTTCAGTTACTTTGGTTATTTCACACGCTGGCTTTTAATAACACAATAAACGCGTTTAAAACTAGCCGCTGGTTTTGACCTCATCAGCCAAGGACAGCTAACAGCTGCCAGCTAGCCCTCCAGTTAGCATTAGCCCAAGGTGGTTTAGAGATAAATGCAGACTTACAACTGGGCCGACTTTGTCCTTGGCCGGTTTAGTGTAGAGACTCGCCCTCTGAGAGACGGTCTGTCCCCGCAGGGCAGGAGCAGCACGGCGGGCGATGGTCGTCAGGAGCAGCGGCATGTTTGTCTGCTACAGCGAAGAGATGTCTTGTCGACTGAAGAAGCTGGTATGGCGACAACAGGAAGTGAATCAACGGAAATGATCATTTCTCTTCTTCTCTGCTTCGCTTTACCGGAGATCTCCAACGAGTGCCGCCTACTGGAAGTTGATATGCACGGAGGTATGACATGTAATGGTGGGAAGTGGATTTACCATGATGTGTGAATATCAATTATCAGTCAACAACAATCAAAATGCAGGTACAATACTACACATAGCTATAGCTAGTCATTGTTAAGTCATTATCCATGATCATAACCTTTATCCATTATCACCAAACAATATCAGATTATACAAAAAGCAGCCCAATAATGTACTGTTCCATTTCATAGGGGCCAAACAGACATCAGTGCTCATTATTCCATACAGGCTGACAACACAGCACCGCTACTGAATGTCAGCTACAGGCCAATATTCAACACAGGAACAGATGCACATCAATCTGCATTCTGTTGCTCTTTACTTACACCAATTTTAAGTATAATTGGACAGAAATCATTTTCTAACAAGGTTTTTATTGTGACACAATTCCAGGAAAGTGTATTGGAAACCTCATTGCACTGTTCCCATTCAGCACCTGAAATGTAGCTACTGCCATCTATTGGCACTTGTACATTACTACACACTACACTTGGTTGAGACATAAACACAAATACACCCACAGTGATTGAAAAAGTACAATAATGGTGTTTTTTATTCCAAGAAATACAGTAATAGCAAATACCTCCACAGATGATGCAGGCAACGGGAGCCTCCACAGCTGCACAGCTGCCTCAGTCCCAGGCTTCTCAGATCCCGATCTGATCAGCTGAGCGGGATCATTGGACATCGGTCCAACCTGAGCCTGAGACTGGGAAGGGTGCCACGCCTCTGGAAGACGTCCTGCATGGTACCTGTGTCAAAGACCCCACATCCCAAGGACCCTAGCTGCTACAGGCCAGTGGCCCTAACATCCCACCTCATGAAGGCCCTGGAGCGGCTGGTCCTTGCCCACCTGCACCCCCTGGTGAGCTCGTCCATGGACCCACTGCGTTCCAGCCTGGCATCGGACTGGACGATGCCCTCATCTTCCTCCTCCATCGAGTTCTGTCTCACCTGGAGTTGTCTGGGAGCTCTGTTCGGGTCCTTTTCCTGGACCTCAGCAGTGCTTTCAACACCATCAGGCCAGCCATCCTGAGAAACAAGCTGGAGCTTTCGGGGATGGACCAACACCTCACATGCTGGATAGTGGACTACCTCTCCAACCGCCCACAGTATGTGAGGACACGGGACTGTGTGTCAGGGACTGTCCTCTGCAGTGTAGGGGCCCCCCAGGGAACAGTGCTGGCACCGTTTCTCTTCACCCTCTATACGGCTGACTTTTCCCACCGAGCACCCACCTGCCACCTGCAGAAGTTCTCTAATGACTCTGCCATTGTCGGCCTCATCACAGATGAGGACGATAGGTCATACAGAGGACTCATCCAGGATTTTGTGGACTGGTGCCAGCAGAACAACCTCCTGATTAATGCTGGAAAAACCAAGGAGCTGGTTGTGGACTTCCGTCGGTGCCCGTACTCTCCCCCATCACCAGTGAACATCCAGGGAAGGGACATTGAGATGGTGACATATTATAAGTACCTGGGTGTTCATCTGAACAACAAACTGGATTGGACTCATAACACCACTGCACTTTACAAAAAAGGACAGAGCAGACTCTATCTGCTCAGGAGGCTGAGGTCTTTTGGGGTGCGAGGGGCACTCCTGAAGACCTTCTATGACTCTGTTGTGGCCTCTGCCATTTTCTATGGTGTAGTCTGCTGGGGGAGCAGCATCACAACAGCTGACAGGAAGAGGCTTGACAAACTCATTAGGAAGGCCAGCTCTGTCCTGGGATGCCCTCTGAATCTGGTGGAGGTGGTGGGGGAGAAGAAAATGACAGCCAAGCTGTCCTCCATGACAGTCAATGACTCCCACCCCCTCCAACACACACTCACTGCACTGAGGAGCTCCATCAGTGACAGGATGCTACATCCAAAGTGTGCGAAGGAGCAGTACCACAGGTCATTCCTTCCTGCAGCTGTCAGACTGCACAACAAAAACTGCTCCAAGTAATCTGTAAATTATCTGTAAATTATCTGTGCCATAATCTGGGCAATAATCGGTGCAATCCAACCTGTACATAACAGTCTGCAAATACAATTTATAATTTCTTAAGATGATGTTTATTTTTATTACACTCTTCTGTATATACTTATTGTTTTTACTCTATCTATCTATCTATCTATCTATCTATCTATCTATCTATCTATCTATCTATCTATCTATCTATCTATCTTTTATTGGTGCTGCTGTCAACTGGAATTTCCCCTTGCGGGACTAATAAAGGAATATTGAATTGAATTGAACTGAATTGAATTGAATTGAATTGAATTGGAGCCTGGTTCTCACTGAGGGACACTGCACAAAGTCCACAAAGTCTTTCATGGTCCTGTAAGCCATCTGCAGACCCTGGGATGCAATGATGACCTCCTCTATTTGGGCAACAGCCTCATGGAGGCCTGTGTCCTCATGTCCACTGAAAAATACACAAAACATGGTTTTAAGTGTGTATTAACTTGGACTTTGCAACACTGTCATCACATTTAAGAAGAATAGTTTTTCTATATTTGAAGAATCCTTATCCCGCATCAATCACAGCACATCAGATGGGACCTTTGGTATGTAATTTATCACAGACATCATGCTGACCGGCACTGACCTGTCTATTAACAACACAGAGCAATTGTAATGAATGTGAAGTATACAGTAATGTTGTAAAGGTTGTAAGGTTTGCACAACTGAAAAGGTAACAAAGTTTCAACACGAATAAAGGATTCAAGTTGTTGATTCAATGTGAAGTCTGTACCTCTGTTTCCTTCACAGTCCATGATTCCATTACCATGAGGTTAACATGAGGGACAAAGTGGAATGATCACCAAATTTGATAAAAGAAAAAACAGTCAAATATTATATATAATAAACTATACAAATGAATTTATTAACAGCAGTAAAGGTCTTGAGGTTCATCACAGTTTTTATCTGAAGCTTTTATCCTGAACTACAACATGCTTTGACAATATGCTATCTTAAAGTGTACCATTCACACACACACACACACACACACACACACACACACGAACAAGGAGAAAGAGAGAGAGGGAGAGAGTTAGAAAGGAGAAAAGGAAAAGAGAGAGAGAGATGTACACAACCCCATGCTATGAAAAAGCCCAACAGATAATGATGTAATGCTGCACGGAGGCCTCTGCTACGAGGAAAATACAGATCTACAAAAACACTCCAGCTCATGTGTTTGGAAGCTAAGCTGTGGGTGGGTGCGATGGTAACTCAAAGATCAGCAAATGATCACATTCTGTTTTCTCTACGTTTTACACAGTGTCCCAACTTTTGGGGATTTGGAGTTGTACAGCTTTGAACCAGCAGTGCAACATTATCCTTCTGACAACAGCATTTGAGCTTCTCACCCCGAGTGTGTAAATATGATCTATAACAACTAGATCACAATGGAGGACACTGACTGTTTCTTGTTCTTTCTTCTCAGTATGCGGCCATTTATTACAAAGGGATAAGCTTTGTTTGAAAACGAGCTGTAAGCAGGAAGACAAAAGACTGTTGGAGAAAAACAGGAAAGCGTGGGAAATCCTACATCAGAGCACAGAATATGAGATGACTCTGGTTGCTCTGACCAATCAACAGCCTGCAGTGTTTCTAGCTTCTCCTTTAAGTACCTGCCTCAGCGTGCCAGGTACCTCAACAGAAGGGTACCCATAATGTGTCAGATAGATCTCTTGTTTCATTCACTGGGGTGGAGCACTGAGACTTCCTCCACCACCTTATACGCCCAATAGTAGACTAAATGATCAGTATTGTTTCATTGTATGTGTGACAAGTAAGAAGTGATAATAGCACGGTAGCAGTGGTAAACATTTACTCCTCAACCAGTTGTTTTTTGAGCACGCAGTCTTTAAAACTAGAGTTCTACATAAAATCCTTCCATAAGACAGGGCCTCAAGATTTGGTAAAAACGTCACTTTAAGGCTCTTTCCATTGATGTTAATGAATCAAACTTTCACACACTGAACCGGGGGCCTTGGGGTCAGGATCAATTGCCCTCTTTGCCAGTTGGTAATCCAGCCGTGGTTGTACCCTCTGTGAAGTGAACAGCCTTCAGCCTGAGGTTCAGGCCTCAGTTTTGTAATGTCAAAGCTTTTTGGCCTGAGCCCAACCTGCAGGCAACTCCACGTGAGGGGTAAGCCTCTCTGGTGCAGCCTGCTGCCCACGTAACATACAGGCTGCCTCCTGTGAACAGGGGACGGGGGAGCAGTGGTATGTATTAATCCCCTTCACCCCATCCCTCAACATTTAACCCCCGCCCCTCCACAACAACACCCTACAGATTTTAGTCAGACGAACAACTTTTTACTCTCTACATCTCGTTTGTTCAGATTTTGTATTTTTTTTTTTTAATTCCCGCTCTGTTTTTCCTCCCGGGACTGTTCCCAGACAGACCGTTTACTTCAATTAAGTGTCAATTTTGTTTGTTTAACACCTCAGAAGATGGGGATTGACTCCAGAATCAATATTTCAGATAATGTTGCACCTTATGGGGGAGAAAGTGCCTTTACCCAACTGGAGCACAACATCGTGGCTGCATACCTTATTACTGCAGGTAAGACAGAGACGGCCAGTGAGTGAGTGCTGTGTTGTTTCAGTGTGATTTATCTGCTTCACGGTCTTCTGAGCCTTGTGTTGTCAAAAGATCAAATTTAACAGTCATTATAAAGAACAGCATCAATGAATGCAGGAATGATATGAAGTGATTTTATTAAATTCCCGGTCAGGAGCTGCAACTGTTTGTTCTGCTGCACGTAGCCTTTCCCCGAACATGCTGCCCAGCCAACTACATTTACCCAAACAGTACATAGACACATTCCTATTGGCTGTGGCCTTTGTGTTTTCAACATAACTGCTGCCAGGGTTATTTTCTCTGGCAATGTTTTTCTCCCCATCCAAGAGAAAGGGAACAGGAAGAGAGGTGGTCATTAGAAACACACTCACACACTGCGTCCTGCCCATCGTTCAAGAATTAGGCTGAAGAAACAACTGGTTAAGGTTTGGAAAGATGCTGGCTGAGGTTTTACTTCAAATAAAGTAGCCACATCTTTTAATATCTAACAAAGACCACCATTTTCCCTTGACCCTAACAGAGTCCTTTGAATGATGAAAACATGACCATAAAACTGTTATTTGCAGTGAGGGAGTTTTGTAGGAAAACTAATGAAATACGTCAGCTGTGAACTTTTGCTGATTCATTCAGAAGCAACATTTTGCAATGTTGCAGTTTTCTTTTATGAGAGGGCTTTTTTTTATTGTGCTGACAAACACAATCCAGAAGACATTATGTTTCTCTCAAAGGTGTTTGCTGTTGCAAACGAATCGTTTATAAATGGAATTTACAGGAGAAAGTGTTGGCCTAGCACTGATGCTGCACTGCATACAGTCTATCTACACGTTTGTTTAATACACATTCAAATCTTGTCACGTTGTACCTGTCATTTTTGGATTACAGTGACAAAGTTCTGTATCCAGTGATTGTTGAATGATGGGTGCACCCAAGCTTCAACTGGCACTTATGTTTAGTATCCATCCATCATTACTTTTTGTGTGGAATGTTGTTTCTGGTGCTCACAGCATTGAAAAAATATATATAAAAAATAAAATAATAATTCCTTTGGAAGTCAGTTGCAACAAAGGAAAACTCCCCACAGTGGTGGGGATGTTGACTCTGGAGGGATTTGTTGGTGTTAAACAGGGATGGTGTTAGTCAGTGTAGCAGAATGTTTCTGTTAGCTGTTTCTAATGGCTTTGAAAAACAGGGAAAATGTGGACATGTTGGTAAAGGAAACAACCATATCAGATAAACAGGAGGGCTTAGACTATTCAAGGCCTTTAACGGTGGAGGAAAATTAGTCCATTGTTGTCCTTTGAAAAGCTGCTCTGATAGCATTACATAACTTATCCAGGTTTTGGCACTGTATTCAGTGTCTGATGTTTAGTGAGACTGGCTGATATGAAAACATGTTCAATGTTCATCTTTAAAACTGTTTTTGAATCCCTAATTCTGTGTTTCTCTTGTGGAATTACAGTAATGATGACTCTGTCTCATGTGCACCATATGTGGCCATTTCTTAATATACAACACGGTCATGGTTACCAACCTCTATAAGGATTGTAGGAACTACCGTCAAGAGGCACATCAGAACAAGTGAATTTCTGCATTGAGACTCTCACTTCTTGTGGATGTTACTGATTTCCATTTAAACTGAATGCAATCAATCTTTTGGAGCCATCAGAGGAAATGCATTTGAAAGCATTTATGTGCTGTGTTTACCCCTCAGCCAGCAAGACTTCTGTGTAGAATAAATCTAGGATTACGGGCCGCAGCTTTGACTTTCACCTCCCACAGTGCGACACTTCATGTCTCCTTTTCTTTTCTCAGGTGTCATTAGTTTAATGAGCAACATTGTGGTGCTGCTGATGTTTGTGAAATTTAAGGAGCTTCGCACTGCCACCAACTTCATTATAATCAACCTGGCTTTAACTGACATCGGGGTGGCTGGTATCGGCTATCCCATGTCAGCTGCCTCAGACATCCATGGCAGCTGGAAATTTGGCTACACTGGTTGTCAGGTGGGTTATTTCACTGGCTGAGCAACCAACATGTACACCAATGTTACTGTCTTCAAGGACCCATCCTATATGGTCTCATTATGCACTTGCACTGCACATATAGTGGTGGTCCACAGAAGTCATGATTCTGTTCATAAAAGCCTGGTTTGACATTTGATTCTGCATTGTGTGCATCAGTCTACATGCTGTGTAGTCTGCATGCTTCTGATCATGACCCCGTACTGTGATGGCTTGACAGGACAACACAACCCATTACAGATCCCCTCCTTTGTGAACTGCTTCAGCAGCATTGCAAATGGATTGTCATGATATGTTCATTCTATTTCTGACATTTAAACAAAATAAGATATATTATTCCTTATTATTTTGTCCTACGTCAAATCCAAAAAACTAAAAAACACTCACACATACACTTCACAACAAGGTGTTTAAGGTGAGAGCTTTGTATTCGTCAGGCTTAACACTGAACCACAGTGTAATATAAACTTATGGTTGGATTTAGCCCCTCCATTGCTCACTAATAAGACCCAGTCAGTCAGACTAGCCTTGAGGTTCTCCATGCCATCGTGTTTTGTCAAGCCTTTGAAAATGTCACCCTGACAAACGTGACTGATTCTGAGCTGACCATGAGACTGAACCTGTCAGCAGGCTGACACAAGTTCACTTACTGCACTGCAGCAGGCCCCGTGTTTGAGTCTTAGGGCAGATTATAGATTTTTTCTCAGTCCTTGTTATTGCACAGTAATACTGAGCCATGTGATAGTAATCTACAACGAGAAGCAGAGTTGGGAGAGCCAGAGACAAATGTTTTAACTATACAATATCTACTGCTTATGTTAGAAAGCACTGATCTGTTCTTGACTTTTCTAGACGCACTATGGGAAATATGAATGGGAATTTCTTGAAACACTGAAATTATGGGGGAAATATGCTAGATAAATATTGGAAAACTTTTTTAGTAACTTTATGTTTTAACCAATAAACCACCAGGCCTATTATCATTACAGTAAAAAGTCCATTATTATGAACTATGTGTTTTAAAAAGCACTTACATTGCATTTGTTTGTATTTGTATGCAGATCTATGCCGCTCTCAACATCTTCTTTGGTATGGCCAGTATCGGCCTGCTGACTGTGGTGGCCATTGACCGCTACCTCACCATCTGCAGACCAGACATAGGTATATATTTACTGTTCTTCTGCTGTACATGCAAAGGTGGAATTCTTTTTTTTTTTTTTGGCCCCATATTTTTTTTTTTTTCATTTAAATCTAGTTGATTAGTGTCCTGTTAGAGTCCCGCCACCATATTCCAGATAATGGAAGAGAATGTTGATGCGCATGCCAGAAATGTCAAAAATATAATCAATATTTATGTTTACAGTTGATATTATCCTAAAAGACACTTAAATTCAACATTGGTAAAAGATAAGATTGTAAACTCTTTATAGTAAAGACACAAAAACAACATTAGGAAACTAGAAATTTAGTCGAGCCAGTTTTATATGTTCTTATTTGCTAGATTGATTTAAATGTATGTAAATACAGTGATACGGAAAGCTTTTCCTATATTTTGTTAATTAGAGCTAAAGTAATGACAAGATACAGTCATTTGCCAGTTTGTTCAGTCAATCTAACTAAAAACCATGTAGTCTAATACAATAGTCCTGCAATAAATCCTCTTCATGGCAGTTAAAATGCTCAAATTATGTCAAAGCTGTGTTAGAGAACAACTGTCTGATCATTTTAGCGGCTGCAGTTTGTGGTGCTGTTGAACTGCACTGATTATAGTGAGTGGTGTATCTTTTATTTTGTCCACCCCATTTATATCACTGAGGGTAGGTTAAAACACTTTCAGCAAAAACTGAACATCAGAACCATCATGAACGTAGAGTTTAGTGCAGGAATGTTGTATTAGACTACATTAGTTTTAGCTAGGTGTAGCTAATAATCTGACCTCCAGGGTTATTGGTGGCCCCTGACCTTTCCTCTAGCGCCACCACCTGGCCAAAGAAAATATTACTTGAACACATCAAATATCAATTCAAATGTCGAGTTTGATGAGAGTTACTGAACACTACCATGTTCCCGATGGAATAAACCTTGTTGATGTAATGACATCGCAAAGTAACTACAACATGTACTCAAGCTAATAATAATAAATTACAATGAAGCCAGTATCCCCACACTGGATTAACAGTTTACTGACATTCCTAACCCTCAGTATGAATGTTCATGTCGTTCCTCTCTCCAGGGCAGAAAATGACGGTGCGGTCGTACAACCTTCTCATTCTGGCAGCCTGGCTGAATGCTGTGTTCTGGTCCTCCATGCCTATAGTGGGCTGGGCTGGTTATGCCCCTGACCCCACAGGAGCTACGTGCACCATCAACTGGAGACAAAATGATGCGTGAGTCAACGAAAGACTGGAAATGTTATTGCGTACATTACAGTATTTAGAACATTTTGTTAAAAACAGCACTCACGAACGATGACAAAGCAATTACTGGGTTGTAGTAGCTATTGTGTCTCAACTCTCTCGAGGTTCAAAGTTCAATTTATTCATAAAAATATGGAAATTACAGTGCTCCCATCCTAATCAACCAAGGCTGATTACCAAAACACAAGAAACAAATAACCCCAATATAAAATCATAGATAAAATTAACATGTATTCTGTCAACACTGTGAAAAAGAACTATTCAAACAGCAATAGAAAAGTACACTACAAACCTGATTCCAACAGAGGTGGGGCGCTGTTGTGAAAAAAACTTGTTAAAACAGTTATATAAAGGTTATTACTACATGGGCTTGGGAACACCAAGTAAAATCTTGAATCATTCAGAAGTTGGGATGCTGTGTGAAACGTAAATGAAAACAGGATACAATCATTTGCAAACTAAATGTGTTTACTGACAAGTGTTCCTGACCCTATGTAGTAATATCCTTTATACATTCATGTGTTCACAAAGTGGTGAACCTCACCTCATCCTTGCTGTGAATGACTGAGCCTTTCGATGATGTCCCACACTATAACTAACTCTGCTTTTCCCCCACAGCTCCTTCATCTCTTACACTATGGCAGTGATCGCTGTGAACTTTGTGGTGCCACTGTCTGTCATGTTTTACTGCTACTACAATGTGTCAGTCACTGTGAGGAGATACAAAGCCAGTAACTGCTTGGACAGTATCAACGTCGACTGGTCAGACCAGATGGATGTCACCAAGGTGAAAACTGAGCCACGTTGAGTCATTTTCAGACTCTCTTATTTCTTCTACTCTGCTGTCATTGAGTGGCATACATCTTAGATGTAGGCATTCCAGCCTCCAACATCTCAGCTGATTATCAGTCAATTAATCAGAGTTTTTCCTGCCTGTATTGCTTGAAAATGTCTTATTTGTGAAACACTTCCAGTGTACATTTTAACCACAGCAGAGATGTGACATGTGACAAGGTCTTATTGCATCCAGAATCCAATATTGACACAAGCAATGTCCGCCAGAGATGTGTGTTTCACATTCATCTGTGTTCAGTTTTAATCAGCACAGTCTTCATGGGCCAGATATCAACCCACACTTTACCAGTGTAACTGTGACCCAATCTATCTTTTTGCCCCTTTACGTCTTACGTCTACCCACCAGTGTTTGTATGTTGAGCAAACTATTCTGGGTTACCTCTGGACCACGAAGTCGTCAGATCCAGCTATTTGGCTGTGTTTTGCTATTTACTATTACTATTTAAACTGTACATGTTCCCAGTCACATATATTATAAAGAAACACAAAAAATGACTGCGCGATAATTACGCAAATGATACACAGATGTACACTGGGCAAGAAAAAAACTAAATGTGAGTCTTCTTGACCATGATAACCAAGACAGAGCACTAAAAGGGCTTCCTCTGCATGTTTTTTGGTAGTTTTGACATGCTCTTTTTCACTTTACTGTCTATTTCCTTAATTTAATCCTCTCCTCTGTACCTCTGTAAACAATGTTTGTCCATATGATATGAAAGCTGTGTTGCTGTGTTTGTGACCGGCAGATGTCCATCGTGATGATTGTCATGTTCCTGGTAGCCTGGTCTCCGTACTCCATGGTGTGTCTCTGGGCATCGTTTGGTGACCCCAAGACTATCCCTGCTCCCATGGCTATCATTGCTCCACTCTTTGCGAAGTCCTCCACCTTTTACAACCCCTGCATTTATGTTATTGCAAACAAAAAGTGAGCATTTTCTCTTTATTTTGCTTGGATGGCAGTAAATGTGAGTGCACATGTACTTGTTTTGAATACGCATGTGAGAGACAGTTGGGGGGGGGGGGGGGGTAGAGGGGTACGCGTTATTTTACTGTTTTAATGCTGTACTGTATTTGAATGCACCATCCATTCCATACACACGGCAAATACTGCCTGAAATTAACATATAAATGATCTTTTCCTGCAGGTTCAGAAGAGCCATCATAGGGATGATCCGATGTCAAACCAGGCAGCGAATCACCATCAATACTCAGGTTCCCATGACAACCTCCCAACAACCTCTGACCCAGTGAGGTGAAATTGCATCAGCATCACATTGTATTAATATACACTGGCATTAAAACCATGTATTGAAGATTGTTAGGATAAAATAACATTCACTGTCAGTGTTTTGTGTTTCTACTACAGCCATTGTTCTGTTGAATAACCTAATGCACTGTGGAGTTTACTGTGTAAATTCCACTTGCTGTGCCATTGTACTCTTTGTGTTCCAGTTAATTCAATAAGAAATGGACAATGAAACTGTGTGTGGAAACTGCATTCTTCAACTGCTTGACAAAATCCAATATAGTTTTTGTTATTCTTGCTATTCTAACTAGATAGATGCAGTGTAATTTTTCACAAAGAAGTACATAAGAAAATTAAATGATAAAAGTGAATAACTCCAACCTTGAAACTTTAACTAAAAACTAGGTCCATACTCTAAAGATATAGCAACAATAATGCCTGGCAATATTCTATTCTATATGTCAGTGCTAGACATGTCTAGTAGACCCTGTGTACTGTGATGTATGTAGATGGTTATTGGGAATAACTAAAAACCTTGTGTTTTTATCTACATAATGTCTATTTAAGTTTTAGTGTGCTTTGGCAGAAGCCTAGAGGCAAAAATGTTGCTAACATTTCAATAACAACAGTGAGTCAAACTGTGTTTTTGTAATAAAGGTGGTAGCTAAATCTGATAAACCTAGCATCTGTTTTTTGTTTGGTTATATTATGATGATTACACATTTTACAGCAGAATGTTGTCTTAATATTATCATTAATAATTATATCAATAATATGTAGCATTTTCAGATTAAAATGTGGGATATGCCAGTGTTATTCTGCTTTTAAGAGCATTCCTTGAACATCACTTGTGGTTTTCACAGCAGTTGGTGACACACAGCCTCTTCCTCATCTGCAGTCAGCTCTATGCGTTGCCTAGCCGGCAGTTTGCAAGACTGGGATAGAGATGCACCAAAGAAAAGCCAATATTTCTGCTCAGAAGGAGAAACACAAACCCTTTTAAACATTATAAAAGACACAGCAACAGCAACGCTGGCCTTTTCAAGAAAGTGGTTGCATAAATGAAAGAGAGAGGCTGTGTTTGCACAGTAGAACAAGTCCACCACCTCTGGAAAACTCCATTTTTGGCACAAGCAAGTGACATAAAGACAGCATCATTATGTTAACTGAACAATGCACATGCATGTCAATGGGAACATAAGTGGAATATTCATTTTCATTTGCCATGTATACAGCTTGATATTTTTGGGAATATGGGCAAAAAACTGAATATTTTGTGCATGTAAACACAAACCCTGTGTTACAAGGGTGTAGAATGATAGAAGCCACAGTTTCTGTGCTCGACACCTGAGATTTAATGTAATTTTAATTCAAATCAATACAATGCTTGCATTTGTTGAAAACAAAATAATTCAGATTTCCTTTATAAGTTAAAATTTTACAAAAATACAGTAAATAATTTGTAATAAAAAAGATTAAAGTACAAGGAGGAAAGTCTATGAAAGAAAAGGGGCGACTGCAAAACCACAGTGCAGCATATATAAAACAAAATATGTATGTCAAAGTTAAATTACATTAAATAGACAGGAACTCTACTCATTCATAACCCAGGTCTAAATGTCCCATTGTGTGCTTTATTAATGTTGGACAACAGTAGAGAATTTCCACATTAGCAATTTGGATGTTTTTGGATACCTACCCCATCAACACACTGCTAAATGGATCCATGACAATTTTAAAAATGAGACTTTCACAAATGAGATCAGGTTCTGTGTGAATTACTTGTGAGTAAGAACGTGGATATTTGTTTTGATTTTCTGTTTTCAAATGTTAATTCAGATCAGCAGCCTGCTTTGGCCCTTCACAAAGAACACAAACTGAACCCAACCACACACACATGTGTCTACAGGAGGTGGAAATGCTCTGGTTCTACGCAGGCACAGTGTGTCCATATTCCTGCAGTCGTTTACAGTGGTGCAGTTTTAGGGGGCGTTGCTCTCTAGCCACACTCTGATCTCGTTTTCATTATTCCTGATCCATTCGATGTTGTTCCTCACTGTTTCCAGTGCCTGCTGCCTGGGCATCACCCCAGCACCAGCATTTGGTGTTTTCGAGAAGAAATGCTCCATCTACAAGACCAGCATGGAGAAAAATGTTTGAAGAAGCCAGAACACAAACTATCAAACTGTAGTTGCTTGGACAATATCACAAATCAAATGTTTTATCCCATTTTTAGCCATCAGTATATAATACTTCCAAAGCCTTGGGAGCTAAAAAGACACCCTATTTCTGAATAATGACAGCTGAAGGAGGACTAAAAAGCACAAAGGCCAGTGCTAACCTTCCAGAGCTCGAGCTCTGTATTGTAGGTAGTGCTGATTTGGGTCAGTAGGCGACCAAAGTTTCTGTCATTGATGGTGTATCTGTTGATAAAGAAAGTTCATCATCATGATTCCCAAAACACAACAAAACACACATTTTTAAATATGACTGTTGGTGAAAAAGTTAGTTTTCAAGTTCAGTGAATTGTGCCAAAAAATGAAATTTTGTCTTTAAACTACAAAATGGCTAAAATGTAGTCCAGAACGATGAGTTAAATTACCAAGAGGCCCAGTGAGCATCTTATTCCCCACGTCCTACTGTAATGTCAATCCCTTCCAAAGGAGTTAAGGATAATTTTGGATGAGAATCACCTGCTGTCACGTTGTGATCTTTGTCTTCAAATTAACCCGCATTCAACATTTCCCTGCCTCCTGGACTTGTGAGTACAATGGGTTTTGGGTGGCACGGTGACACGGTGGTAACACTGTCGCCTCACAGCTAAAGGTCCCGGGTTTGATTCCTGCCTGGGGCGCTGTGGTGTTCTCCCTGTGTTCACCTGGGGTATCCGCCATAAAAAAACCCCACTAAAACCATGCAAGAAGATCACCACCTGACCAATGGTGACGACAGAGAGGTCTGCCGCGGAGGAAGGACTACTAGGATGGGTCAGAAGCGGAGGACAAATTTCACCAATGCATGGCATGTGTAGCATGTGTAGCAGTGTGTGACAAATAAAAAGGGGATTGTCCCTCTGATTTCTTTCTTGTTCTTCTTTCTTTTCACAAGACACAGGATTTAATTTTATGGAGCTCAAGTTCAGGTACTTTGCAGACCAAGTGGCCAAAGGGAACTTTCAAACTCAATTTATTTTGTGCTATGCTGACTTGTTTGATGAAGGCCTGAGTCTGTTACTGTCAGCTGTGGTTGTTGCTTACTCTGTTTGTCGGCTCATAGACCTTGTTGCACTGACCTGTTGACCAGGAAGTCCCAGTTGAGTGTGGTCCAGTCCCAGGCCATACTCTGCCCCAGTGGGTTGTAGGACACGTATCGCACCAAAGTGAACAGATCCTGACTCCTCACCACGCTTTCATCTTTAGCTGCCTCCAGGAGCCTGTGTTACAGATGAAAGGTTATTCTCCTTACATATTTACTTTTCATAGTGATTTTAAAGCTGCATCAGGTGAGATTTTTTGCAGGGTGCCCAAGAGTTTATTTGCTATTGGCTCACAGGCATCACATGACACAAAAAACATGTCTAACCAAATACATAACCTCATCGCAGCCAAAGGGATTTAACACAATCTTGTTTGTCAGATGATGAATTTAATAATGATATATTTTAATTACCTTGAGAGGAGTGTGACGTTCTCCACAGACGTCAGTCCATACAGCAGCTTGTCCTTCTCTTGAGCCAAAGGAGTAGTTTTGTACCTCTCGAACATTATGTTCCACTTTTCTTCGGTGCCTGAGTTCTTCATGCCATATCGATAGACCAGCAGCCTCAGGTTCACTGGGACACTGCTGCAGGAATAGAGGTTGAAAGATTCTAATGTCAGATTTCTAGAGATGAAAAACAGAATTCTGAAACAGTAACTGCGCTAAAAGCATGTTGTTTGGTGGTGTTACTTTCTTTACAGGGTGGCACCATGTCATCATATTGCAACACAGTGGAGTTAAAAGCAAAATGACGATTTGCAACATCAGCAGTAAAAGTGATGCAGGCTTGATGATAATTAGGCTGTAGGTTTGTTACTTTAGAGTACTTATTGTCTGGCTGTAAGGAAAACGAACCACAAATAATCTGCTGGGTTGGTGATACCTGAGAGTTTCATTAATCCAGTCGTCAAAAATGGCAGAGGCATTATTCAGAGCCTCCTGATTTCCCATCTGACAAGCGATGCTGAGCACAGTCTCCCTCAGTAACCTGCCAAACATCCAACAGTCACATGACAGGATCACCAACCACCCATTTTACACTGGCTGGTAAAGTATTGCATGGATGAGCATAAAAGGCCACAAATTTGGTTTCACATCAGTCATTTTATCACTGGTTTACCGGCTGTACACAGTGAAGGAGACCAGGGAAAGATCTGAGGTGTTTTCTTTATGAAACCCAAATGGAATAAGTCATGTTTTATACATTGTTCCTGCTGTACCTCTCTGTCTGTGTCCCATTATCAGTCCATCCAAGTTCTGTTGAGATTGGCAGAACATAGCCATCAAACACTTTCTAGAGAAAAGAAACAAAGACATGTTTCCTTATCAACACCAGAGAACTGTACAGAACCTCTCTCACTCTCACCCACTTTAACTCTTTAAAGGAAGACTTGAGGTTTGTAGTGGACCATTTCCCATATGTATTTATAGCTAATGACTTTTTGACCCATGTGATGTCTCAACAGTAAAAATGTAGTTTCTGGCTTGTTCTCTGTTATGGATATAATTCATGTGGCAATTTCATTTGTTCAGCTCCAGAAGCAGATGCTGATGTATAACAGATTAAGAAAATGAGACCATCAATCAGAGGACTAACAGCATGTCCAAGCTTGACACTGCACATTGTACTGAATGTTGTACAGGTGTAAAGGTGCTCATCAGATCGCATCATCAAAGTGCTGTATATAGGCAAGACTACATTAAAACTAATTTGCACCACAATTAAATAAATCAAACCAATTAAATACAAAGTACAGGGAACTAAATAGAATAAAATACACAAAATTCAATAAAAAGTGAAATAAACAAAAGCCATCAAACACATCGGAACTGGAGAAATGAAGCTTTGGGCTTTTAAATGGGAGCTTTTTCAAAACAAAAACAAAACATGAGGTTTAGGAAACAGTTCATCAGAACTGAGGATGAACAGGCCCCTTACCTGAAACTTTGGGTAGAGTTCAGCATTGCCTGACAGCATGTCCCGAACATAGGCGATAGAGGAGGCCAGACGGTCCCAGACTATGTATTCAGTCTCATTTGTCAGGTACTTTGTTAGGTCAAAGGCCTTACCATAATCTATAATGTCCGCCCTGGATGGTGAAATGAAACAGTATTTACAATCTCTGTATACCACTGGTGGCATGAATGTTCATACAGGTGAAACCTTACCTTGCAAGAGCAAAAGCATCATCAACATAGCTTGTTCGATCAGCTGCATCGAAAACCTGTTTAAGAATGGAAACAGTTGCATGTTATGATTTGTTTGGATGAATTGGAATACATGCCATGAGAGAAGAAATGAGGAAATATGTCTTTATCTAAATGAGACGTCCTTTCCTCTGAGGTGTCGTGTAGTGATCATAGATGGTATAATAAGTGAACAGAGCTTCTGGGTTTGAAAAGTGAAGCCAATGCAGAAATGGTTTAAAAATGCATTCTTTCTAATGGCCAGCAGGGGGCGACTCCGATTTCTGCAGACAGAAGTCTGCTTGTTTGTAAGTTTAAGAGAAAATGGATATACCTATCATACGATTTATTACCCCAATAAAAACTTTCTAATGAGTTTATTGTGTCAATCACGTCATGTCACGTCAAGTTCCAACTCTTCTTCAACATGATGTTCATTTTGTAAACTATGGTCCCAAGTAAAATGGACAATAAAGCAGAGTATGCCTTGTGACTGACAAGATGCTACCACAGCATGTCCTCGGGTTCTCAGTCAGATCCAATCAGCATAGAGGTTGAAACCACTTGTCTAAATGTGGTTACTTCAGGCTCCAAAAAACAAAAATGGCAACAGCCATAATGCCAAACTCAAGGTTTCAAAATGGTACTCCACGAATCATTAATCTATCCCGGCTAAATGTTATATCAAACTCAGTTGACAGATGACTGGCTGACAGATTTTCCTTCTCTCTGACTTTAATCACATCCGTAATAAAAGTTAACGTGGCAAATAGTAGATCATGAAAAATCTTTGTTTGTGGTCATTTTGTTGTTCAGACTTACAATTAACACAGATTTGTAATTTGAATTGGAACACAAATTAAATATATAACCTGGGAGTGATACCCTTGAGTTTAAACTGTTATCTGTGACAGTCAAACTAACTAAATTACAACTAAACTACTACTACTACTTTACTACTACTTAAATGTGCTAGGCTGTGTGTGTGTGTGTGTGTGTGTGTGTGTGTGTGTGTGTGTGTGTGTGTGTGTGTGTGTGTGTGTGTGTGTCAGAGAGCACAGCTTTACCAAGTGGTTGTCTTGAAGCTGCTGACTGATGACGGCCCACATCTGGCTGTCATGGTTGACTCTGTAGAATCCAATGTGATCATTGTTTACCTTCAGCAGCTCATTCTCTGAGATCGAGTTACTGATTATAAGCTCTGAAAATCAGCACAGTCATTGGGAACACATTAGTGTGGCAGTGAGGCAGGTGAAAGATGACATTTTGGCTGCATCAGTCAGTTTCTACTGTAAAATATAAAGAAGAATTTGTTTATTCAGAAAAAAAGGCCATTTTTATTTGTGTGACTGGTCATTTATTTTCTCTTCATCAGTGGCAAAATATTTGTCATTCATATGTCATAGCTGAGCATACTACCTGGGCTCTTGCTGTCAAACATGTGCAGCGTAGTCTTGTTGCTTGTCACAGAGTGCAATTTGACTGGAATTGTCCAGCTGTACCTGTAACAAAACCTTTCATTGTTATTAATGCACTGGCATGGGAATCCCACGGTGCCCATTTCTTTAAAATATAGGATATTTTGCAGACATTCTAGGGAAAAGCCTATATCTTAAGACTGATATAATGGACAATAGAACAAAAAGTGCATTACATTTTAGAACTTTGTCTGGTCACAAGGGTGCCACTTTCTTCACTCCTCTGGAACTTTAAATAACACCTTTCACATCATGATAGAGATGATAAGATGACCAAAAAATAGTTTACTCTCATACATCAAAACTCCAACGTGAGTAGATGTTGCCTACTAAATTATCACATTACAATACCTCAATTGGATGGTCCTCTAAAAGTATTTTAGTTTTTAATCCTGTAATCCTGAATTACTAACATAATTCTAATATGACCAAGAGATATCAAATTAAACATAAGTGTCTCTAACTACTCTCTATGGACTTCTGTAGATGCCACAATAAGATGATGGCATCCTAATCCATTAAGGCAGCTCTGAGGATTTCATGTGTGACTGGTCTTTGTGTCTTCTTTGTATCACTGACCCAAAAGGTGAAAGAGGTTTGTTGGGATCAGCTTTGGGATCCAGGAGAAAACGCTTTTGGGTCAGCTTGGCATTTGTCCCTGTGATGGAGAGGTCCAGCACAGGATAGCCCATCTGTTGGGTCCATGTATCCATTACCTCTGCAACTGGCAACCCGCTCACCTGGGCAGGAGAACATAGCGAGTGTTCAGAGATTCAGTCAAAGCTTAAAGCAAGTTGTTAACATTTTGTTCAGTGTTGGGAAAGTTCACTTTCTACATGAACTAGTTCAAAGTTCAGATCACAAATTTTAAAATGAACTAGCTCAGTTCAGAGTTCATAATTCAAAATTTTGAACTAAGTTCACCGTTCTAAAAATGAACTAGTTCATAGTTCTTTTTTTCCATATTGCTGTGAACTGTTATTTGTCAAAATTATTGCCACAGCCCATATAGAACCACAGACAGCAATTATTTTATCAGTTTTAACAATGTAACTATGCGTCAGATTTCATCTTCATATCCAATTTTGAATTCTTATCCAACCATGGTTTACATTAACATTGGGGGGACAGTATTTCCCCATTGCTGCTTTAACGCTTTGTTGCTGTCCATTCAGTCCACACTAGTAACAGCTGCAGCTTTCACCCCATGACACTGAAGTGCGGATTTTCTTTTTGAAAGCCAGTGGGCAAAGTTTGCACAGAAATGTAAGATTTTTCCCATCCTCACTGACCTTGTCATGAAACTTGTTTAAATGATCATACGCCGCCTCCTTGCTGCTTTGTCACCTTCATGCTGCTTTATGTTTTGATGACGCATGCGGCGGTACGTCACTGGTGGCTGGTGTTGCCAGATTGGCTGTTTTTTCTGCCACATATTAAGGCCTGTTTACGGTGTGTTTTTGCCGGGTTTTTGCCTGGAAGGCTCTACAGAAATCTGGCACCCTATCGAACGAAGTTAAACTGAGAGAGCTTGCTGTTCACAGACACCAGAATGAACGAGTTCATATTAACGTTCATCAGGCAGTAATACAGTACATTCAGGTCACGTTCGCCCAAAATATGAACGAGTTCATGAACTATCGTTCAATGAACGCGTTCAGGCACAACACTGAATATGTTTACTTGTTTTCTGTCTGAGAGTGAGATGTTCAGATGCGTATTGATCTCATATCTGTGTCTTCAATGCATAGTAGGTGTGGTTAGCCTAGCTTAGCAGTTAACAGTTTCTTGTTGACAGCAATGTGCAATGACTGTGTGCAGCTTCCTGGCATGGGCACAAGGCCACAGCCCGAGTTCACTGACCATATCTGATAACCCAGGCTACAGCTGGAGACACGACACAGAAGTACTGAGTGAATGGGTACATTGTTCTGTTTTTCAAGAGACAGGCCCAGCTCATAAATCATACTCCTGAAATTGTCATTCTTATATCTCTGTTTGTGTTAAGACTGAACCAACAGGAAGCAACACGTTCATCAGTGAGCTTTAGAGGTGTATTTCTGAACTTTACACAGAGCAAGGCAAGCAGTTTCAGCCCCCATCTCCTCACCTCAGAAAGTAGATAAGCATTATTTCTTACAATTAATGTGCCCTTGTAGGAAAGTTGAGGATAAAACTGATAAAGTTAAAACATACATTGGCAAGAGATGCCCAAAAGTTGGCTGTTTTGGCGTTCTTGAACTGGTAATCTTTCAAATATTTCTGGTGAAAGGAGAGAAAAAAAAAAACAGGTTATGTCAATGAGATAGTGGAACACTTAAAACTTAAATGAACATGAATCAAAAGAGAGACATCCTTAGGTAAATATCTGTCATGAAGCTGCAGCGATCTCTGACTTACTCGACAGCCGTCTCTGAACATTTCCTTCCCCATCCAGTCCTCCAGCATCCTAAGAATAGATGCTCCCTGGATAAAGTTTGATCATTTTCATTACATACAATATTTTGTTGCTTGATAATATGTTTTCCGTAACACTAAATTGTAACCTTTACTGTGTGAAGCTTTCCAGTCGTTGTACCTTGCTGTATGAGATGGAGTCAAACACAGAGGTGATCTCTGCTGGGGTCGACACATTCACAATGATTGGGTGAGAGGAGAGGAGGGCGTCATCCACCATGACAGGAAGCACATCATTGACAATCATGATGTCTCGCTGTGTGTGACAGGAGGACAAAAGGCAAGTTTCACGTTATTAAAGTCCTTAAAATGACTGGTATTATGTCAATGGGACCGATAGTGAGGTACGGCTTTGTTGGGCCTTGAAAGGAGAACTCACCATGTTCCAACTGGGTTCAGCTTTTTCCACACCGATGTACTCAAAGAAACTGGCAAAGCCCTCGTTGAGCCAGAGGTCATCCCACCAATCCATAGTCACAATATTCCCAAACCACTGGAAAAACACAGCTGACATGAGTTTTCAGGGTCCAAACAAAGGAATCCGTTTTCTACTGTTTTAATGTATCATGTGGCTTATGACTGAGTGGTTTTACTATCTTTGAACTTTTTCTGACAAATTTAGACAAATTCCACTCACTTATGCTCATCAAAATAAACATGTCACACAACTCTCCAGAACACCACAATGCATTTAACATTTTCAGCTATCTTACCATCATGAGGTTGTTTCTTGCTCCCTTATATGCAGTCTACAGTATACCATTGTATTATGTGAAGGTTTTAGGTTCATTGTTTGGTACATGTCAGCAGAAGGCCTCATAAAAGCTTGACACCGAGAGGACTATTCATACATCATCATATTCAAAATGAATCACTACTTAATCCTGTAACTTTGAACAGTTCATAAAATTTTATTGATTGCCTCAAGGTCTCTTATCTCCTATCACACCGCAATAGCTGACAGCTTGGAAAGAAATGTTATCGGACTGTACATCATAAAAAGCTTGAACAATAGCACATAAAACATTTTAAACGTTTACAGCTCTGAACTCCCGAACTTTTTGTAATGACATTTCATTATCTATAACAAATCAATTGTGTGGGAAATAAAGATAAAGGCCACCGCTTTGTCAGAACACTCTTGGCTGTGGACAAGATTTAATGATTAATGCACATACATGAGGTCACCTCAAACACTGCTACATCTACAAAAATTTTGTGTTTACATGGTGAAAGCCATGTGACTGTATATACCGGGATGACTGAAAGAATGCTGACATTGAGGAATAATCTGTTTTTTACTCCAATCCCACTTAACGAACATCATATGACAGCCTAATGTTTTGCTTTTGATTTTGTCACCACCATGAGGTACGTCTGGATTCATCCAGAAGGGCAAATGTGGTGTTTACACTGAGAGAAATGTGAAGGATGCGTCCTTCATCCCATACTTAGCATGGGACTCAATACAACATTAGGTCAACAAAAATAAACCCAAGTGATGTTTCCAGTGGTAGGCAAGCTAATCTACGATCACTCTCAGGATGCATTGAGCGCCTTCCACTGGTGAGTAATGCACGCATTTCAGAATTCATTAATGTTCCCTGATGGATGGGAAGCTTTAATGTTCCGGATGTGGACCACAGACTGACCATTTATGATTCCTGGTATAAAGGATTTTAGGATGTTAGGTGAGGAACAATTGGCGAAACCACAGTTTGTTTACAAATGATTGCATTCTGCATCTGAGTGAGTAATAAGTAAGTAAGTATGAGTACCTGGTGAACCAGCTCATGGGCAATAACAGTGGCCACTCGCTGCTTGTTTTCTGAGGATGACTGGTTCTCATCATACAGTAGGTTGGTCTCACGGTAGGTGATGAGGCCCCAGTTCTCCATGGCACCAGTACCAAAGTCAGGGATCGCTATCTTATCTGGATCAAAAGAGAGTCCACTGATGTAACCATAACCATTATGTCATCTGTTCTATTGCATTACTGCCTTATTAAATCTTGCAAGACATTAAGATTTTATCTTGACAACTGTTTGCAATATTGCCATCAAAGTGGGATCTTCATCACCACAAAATTCCTAATTTTGTTAGATAATATTTAACAATAAGTTTTAGGTAACCACCTTTGCCACTAGCATTTGAACAAATTCCACTCTCGTACACAAAAAAGATCAAAATCTATTGGCTTGAACACCATGGGCTCTATTTTCGTCCCCGCCACTGGCGGAGCGCAGGCTGCGCACCCCGTGCAGTGGTATTTTCGTGCAGCGCTGGCAGGCGCGCAGTGCACTTGGTATTTTGGTAAACCGAGGCGCACAGAAGTACGCCAGGATGGACGTTGCAGCACAGTAGGGGGATGTGTCGGCATAGTCAGCCGGCAGATTTGGATTTTCGGTCCATTTCGGTCAATGCCAGCGGCGTAAAAGTGCGATGAAAGCTCGCCACCCCAGACCTGGTCAACTCTGTGCGCCAGTGGATTTTCGTAAACCGGTGGAGTCGTGCGCCCACGTCACCAATACCTCACAGGCAGGTTTCCACAGTGTCTGGCATTTCACTGCGATCAATAATTAGCAACAGCCACAATTCAATGCAACTATCAGTCAGCACATACAGTCAGACCTAAATTTATATATTTTGATCAGTATCTCATCTGACCACATCGCAAGCGCGTTCGGCACGCGTTATGGTCACTCAACCTGACCGAATGTACACGGGTGAAACAGGGATGCAAACTAATCAATTAACGTCGCTGTGTCAACCAGAAACAGCCGTGGCATCCTACAGAGCATATATACCGCAAATATCTCAGAGCACTCCAGAGACAGAGAGAGACAGACACACGGAAAAAAGTGATGATCGTTGTCAGCTATTACCCACGTCATTTAATTCCAAATACAAATGTTATTATTGTAATGCTTAACGTTATCTAAAAGATGGAGTACATCATTGCTTTGAGGAGGATGAGGAGGAGGAGGAGGAGGAGGAGGAGGCCGAGGATTTACCATCTATGGACCTCCTCCTGGGAGAAGTTTGGGCGGTTTCCTGCGCGGGTTCAGTCATGAAGATTCAAATTCAGTGATTTATTTCTTCAGAATCTTTAGTTTACTTCTACGCTCTCAGTTTGTACACGTTAATGATGACTCCTCTGTGCTCACTAAAGTCAGCTATGGAGTTCCGCAGGGTTCTGTGCTTGGACCAATTCTTTTCACCTTATATATATGCTTCCTTTAGGTAAGATCATCTGAAAGCACTCAATAAATTTTCATTACTACGCAGATGATACCCAGCTATATTTATCAATGAAGCCAGAAGAAACCAGTCAGTTAACTAGACTACAAGCGTGTCTTCAGGACATAAAGACCTGGATGACCTGCAATTTTCTGATGCTAAACTCGGACAAAACTGAAGTTATAGTAGTAGGCCCTAAACATCTTAGAAACTCACTTTCTGATGACATAGCCGTTATGGATAGCATTGCGCTGGCCTCCAGCACCACTGTAAAGAATCTGGGAGTTGTCTTTGATCAGGACATGTCCTTTCACTCCCATGTAAAACAAATTTCAAGGACTACCTTCTTTCACCTGCGTAATATTGCAAAAATCAGGCATATTTTGTCTCAAAATGATGCAGAAAAACTAGTCCATGCATTTGTAACTTCCAGGCTGGATTATTGCAATTCCTTACTATCAGGCTGCCCAAATTCATTGCTGAATATTCTCCAGTTGCTCCAGAATGCTGCAGCACGTGTTCTGACAAAAACAAGGAAGAGAGATCATATTTCTCCAATATTAGCCACTCTGCACTGGCTCCCTGTAAAGTTTAGAATAGTATTTAAAATTCTCCTTCTTACTTACAAAGCCATAAATGGCAAGGCACCTTCTTATCTTAAAGAGCTCATAGTACCTTATTACCCCACTCGAACACTGCGTTCCCAGAATGCAGGTCTACTTATGGTTCCTAAAGTCTCCAAAAGCAGAACAGGAGCCAGAGCATTTAGCTATCAAGCTCCTCTCCTCTGGAACCATCTTCCAGTCTTTGTCCGGGAGGCAGACACTGTCTCTACATTTAAGAGTAGACTTAAAACTTTCCTTTTTGATAAAGCCTATAGTTAGGGTTGGCTCAGGCTTGTCCTGGACCAGCCCCTAGTAATGCTGCTATAGCATTAGACTGTCGGGGGAATATATGGTCAAATAATAGAAACATTTAAAACATATATATTTGGGAACATTCTCCCAGGGGAATAAAACTGCCCAGCAGGGACACCGTGACTCCAAAAATATGTATCTCACTGTAAAGTGGAAAATACAGAAAAATAAATTAAATGAAAGTACTGTAAATCAAGCATGCTTAACAAAGTAAACAACTGTACAGTAGTATGTAAATCAGAGACTTTGGTTAATGTTCCATTGAGATTCCTGCTTATGTGGAGGGATAAGAGGATGCCCTGATTATGGAAGAGTTTGTCTAAACCTACCCAGTTTTGAGATGGAGTATGTCATGCTGAAATATTCCTCAAAGTAGTCAAAGATGATCTTGGTTGTGTCAGCTGCGTATTCTGCGGTTCTTATTTGAGTTGGCTGGGCGTAGATTGTCAGCTGTAAGGGCAGAGGAGGACAAAAACACACAAATGCGTTCATATTGGTGTGTGTCTGACAGTCTAATATAATAGAATAAGTTAGTTTCAAATCTTTTCATCAGTACTTGATGCAAAGTGATGGTATTGATAGCGACACGTAATAGTCAACTCACAGGAATTCCTCGGGCAGATGTTCTTTTCACACTGCCAAACTGGTGCACAGCAAAACATACCAAATAGGTACTCATTGGAATGGACTTCTGGAAGTAGGTCTTCCTTTTATTGTCAGCCAGGTTTTGGTGGCTCTGGAGAGGCAGAGAAAATGGATAATGGGTTAATGTGGATGTCACTCAGACTATGAAGGTGGGTGGATCCCCTGGCCTAAAACAGTGGCACAAGATTGATTCCTGTGCTTTTAGTATTCAAAGTGTTCACTCCAATCCTGGCTTCCTGTCTCTTTGTTTTTTCCCTTGACCATGGGAAAGTTTGAGAAATTATGCACCTTCCAACTACAGCAACCAGCAATCCAGTCGAACAGGATTATGAACTGTTTTACCGGCAAAGTACTCAGATACACCGAATCACTAGCAGGAATTATAAGCAGTTATTGGTGGAGCTGTGAATTTTGAGGATTTATGTTAAGTTTAAGACATGAACCGCATGAGTTCCTTCAGAATGAAAAACACTGATCGATGAAGCCTAGTCAAAATGACTTGAATTTACTGAATAGAAAATAAATGAAAAAGGCAAAAATTTAAAGGTACAATGTGTAAGATATGTCCACCTGTTGAAGATCACTCCAGCATATCACCAGAATAACTGCTAACTCCTGCTCACTATACTCTTTACTGCTGCTATCTTTGGCTGTAGGTAGTAGCTCTACTTAATAACTCAAGCTTAAACTAGCATTCTGGTAACATTGCACCTTTAATCTATAGAAGCAATGCTGTGATAGATTTGTGATAGACCATTTTCATAGCAAACATTGACAGACATTTGTCATATCTGACAACTGTCACTACCTGGTTTGATTATCTGTAGAGCTGCTTGCTGTTACTGTAGTACAGTGTTATAAATCTAATATATTAGCTTATTAAGATTTAAATAAAATGTTATGTTATTCCCAAAACACTGCTTGCATGCTTACTATAGAAAGGACAAAGAGGTTAGGCTTGATTTATTGTTTGGATTTACAAAACAGTATGGTATCTTTTTACAAGAGGAAATGATTTTAAGATGTGGAATAAGTGATCAATTTGCAAATCTAACTATTTTGTGACTCTCCATGCTCAATGTTTCAGCATGTGGAGAAATCCAAGGCCCGACAGACCTGCCATGCCGAGTAATGATTACTAAGCACAGATTGGACAATCATTTTTCAGGGAAGGGTTTTATTGGACTGTCACTTTGCCCTAGGTGGGATTAACTGAGCAATGTCCCGTCCATACAATTTGAAAATGTTTCAACCTGAGCAAAAAAATGTATGCTTGACTTCATGACATGAATGTGCCCTGGAGGAAAATAACCAAAAAACTGAGTTCCTGGTGTTCTGAGATCAGTCATGACAAGCACCAAGGACCTTACTGTCAGCTGTTTACAGAAGGAAATAAGTTGAAAGCTACATCAGATGTCAGCTTTGGAGTTCTTAGACATGTTTTTCTTACTTTGGAGTACTTTAAGTATCAAGCTATGCTGTGTAGCATTTTGAAAAGAAAAAGCATCTGTGTATTTTAAACTGTTTATCGTTGTTGACTTGAATCCTACCTCTTCCGGCATGTTGGACAGAGCTCCATAATTAGCATCATGAGTGATGGAGACACTGTAGGTGGCCTTCTTGTTGGGTTCATCGAAGCAGGGAAAGGACTTGCGGGCATCTGTTGGCTCATGGTCAGTCGCAGCAATCTTTCTGGCAATCAAATGAAGGACAAATTATTGCAGAAGGTGTTGGAGACCAGGTGCTTTATGTCTTTTTCCTATAGCTGTTAACCCCGGCAATTGTTTTGATTTAAACCTTGCAACAAAATCAAATAGTTTCAGAGGCAAGTTCGTTGTCTCTGATTGAGACCACATCTGGTATTTTGCATGATTTACCTCCCCTTACCCCCCAGCCTACTGAATAAAAAGAAAAGCATCGTCATGCAAACATGTACCAAACACTGTGGACCCAGGAGACTCAACCAGGACAGTGTTTAGTGCTAAGGTAAGGAGCCTTGTCAAAACCTAAACTTTAAAGTGAAACTCTATCAAAACTCTGACAGTCTTTGAGTAATTTTAGCATTTATCCCCCAAAGAAATGTGGCTTGAATTTATGTCAGTCAAGTTTTCATGGTGGCAGACTTGAAATCCCCGTCTGTACCATCCATCATCATGCTCAGTATGCATGAGGCAGTGTTTAGTCAACGAAACAGCTGTTTAGAACAGACAGAAATGAAGTGGATTATGTCTCTGGAGTGGTTTGAAAAGTTTCTTTGTTTGGTCATTTTTTTTCTGCAGTGTAAACATGTGTGCTGGAATCCATTCTAACTGACATGTATCCAAGTTGAGGCCAGCTGCTCTCCACGAAGGAGCAAACTGCAAACTTTTGCAGCTACTTACAGCTGAGGAGTGTTTGTTTCTCAATAGATAGATTCTGGAGTATCACTACATCTGCATTAAAATGCAGTTTAGTATTAATTCCAAAAAATGTAAACAAAAGAACAATAAATTAAAAATTAAATGTACTAGGAGTCACAATGTGTTGTTTTTTGATTAAACTAGAATTTTATACTTTGACCAAACAACCCCAACTTATGGTCCATTTATAGCTTTTCAATGCAGCTTTCCACTGTATTGCAGTCTTTGTCAGTAGATAGAGTTTGCTTATGGAAATTGATCATTTAACAGTTCACACAGTAGCTGTTACACATGTTAGCATATTAGCATCTCCATAACTGACCAAAGTCCATCCACTGATAAAGACCATATTACCAAAGCTCAAGAAAAAGCCATTGGGTGGACATCAAGTTGGGACTGATTTGTCTATCTGCTATTTTTAAGGTCAAGAATGAACCTTCAAGCTTGGACTTTAAAGGTATCCTAATGAAAATCTGGGCTGTCACTTTTTGTTTGGTATATTACTAAAATGTGTGGTCTTATGAGATATACTGTGTACAAACCATAGAGGGATTCATTAATATGTTAAATGGAAGTTAATGATTGCTGCTGAAAAAAGGTTATACAGTAACCAGTGTCATTTCCAACTAAAGATGACTCTGTTGTCTTCAGTATGTGCACAAATAACCATGACTGTTACAGGACAGATCACTGGGAAACCTGCTGTGGTTTAGGCACCCTGCTAGAATGATCGACTGCCTTCCATAATTGGATATGTATGATTGGATGAATCCTAGTGGTCTGAGGGTCAAAGCTCCACCTGGGCTTCTACCGTCCCTCTGACTGCAGCACATAGAAAAGACTGCTATTCAGATGGTTAGCGTTATTCTTGTAGTGTCTGGTGTAAATATCCTTTGGGTATTGTAGAGCATAGCCCACTGTATGTAGTATTATACCAATCCTTATCACCCATAACTGGTTGCTTATGAGTTTTAAAATTTTGATTCTGGTTTATGAAACTTTGTATAGTTTTCTTATTTTTCTGATTAGTCAGCCCCCAACTATTAGCTCTCAGTACCTTGGATGGATGGCTGGTCTTTTGCTGTTCAGTCCCCTCAGTGGATCTCATCAGTAGCTCATTATTTTCAAGTCAAGACCATAGATCTCAAAATATAGTAATTCCAAGAATATTCATTATTTGCTCCTCTGTGATTTTAAATTAACTACTCGGGTTAATAAAAAAGATTTAAGACTTGTGAGTTGTCCCACCCCAGGGGGACAGGCTGCTCTCATATGTTAGACAGGACTCCTTATTTGTCCTCATTGCACTTGACCATGTCACTGGGGTTCCACTCATTTGATATATCTGTATCCAGAGACTCAAGGCTGTCAGAGCTGTAGGTCTTTCCACCCCTTTTGCGCGCCTGAGTCACATGCAAGTCTGTTTTCTACTCTGCTTCTACACATTATGTTCAGACAAACACATTCTTCCTCCGGATTCATCACATACAGGCACTAACTCAGGACCCCTTGGCATCACTTCTTAAGGCACTGGGAACCCCTTTAGCAATATTTTTCAAAATGTAGGATTGTCAAGGTAGCAATTATGAATATACAGTTAATGAATACTTATTAATGTAGTATAACATAGTTATATAAAGATATTAGATTACACACAGGAACAAACCCTTCAAACATTCATAAACTGTTTGTATGTACACATGTACAAATCATTCACAGCTGGCTTTCAAACTGTTAATATGGGTTCAAAACACATGGAAACATATATCACTTCTGTGTTACTATTCATTATCTGTTTATATACCATTTATGAATTAATAATGACATTAATAAACAATTAAATGCAAAATTTCCGCTTACTTCTACATTGCAGTGTGTTAAGAACTTTGCTTATAAATAATGAATAGGATGAGTCAAAAAAGATTTTTTTTTTTGTGAGTAAACAAGTGTGTTCAGTGTTTGTGGTTTATGACAGAATCAAAAGAACTTACTTTATCTTCCCGTTCTCGGTGTAGATGACCCTGTAGAATCCCACCACAGAGCCATTGAGCCAGCCCTGGAAGTCCAGGGTGAGCACATATACCTCTCCTGGGCTGGTGATGGGCAGCTCCTCTGTGGCCTCCACCACTACGTACTCGTGAAGCTTGTATTCAAAACAGCTCTTCACTGCCACCTCCCCCTGGCCTTTCTTGTTGCTCTCCATCCTCAGCCTGGGCATGGTGCTGACAAACGTCTCCCGAATGTGAAGCCACAGGTGGCGGGTAGGTTTGGTGACTTCCACATGGATTTTCACTGTGCCAGTGTAGGTGTCATCTTCCATGTTTGGCTCCAGGTGCAGGTCATAGTGGACAGGGTTCACATAGTCTGGCAGACGGAAATTCTCCCAGTCCCCGCTGAGGTCAGTGGAGGACATGCAGGGCCCCCTGCCAGGTGGAGGGGGTTGGGTAGGCTCTGTTGTGGGGGCTGGCGGATGAGTTGTGGTGGTGTCTGACCTAGAGAGGCCCACTCCGAGGCCCACTGCCACAGAACAAACCACCACCACCACACAGATGATGACTACATGCTTACCACGGATGCAGTAACGCTTCTCTTTCTTCTCAAAGTCCATGCTTTCAACCATGATTTCCAAACCTGAAAACTCCTAAGTCTAACCCGACTTTCTCCAGGTTAGCTGCTCTTCAGCTGGCCTGAAGTCAGAGCTGTGTGCTTTGGCTCCTACAGTATTTAGATTAGCTGTGTGAACCAATTCAGAGCTTGCCTCTGTGGTGCTGAGGGGTGGAGAGAGGAAAGAGGAGGAGAAGTGAGGAGAGGAAAGCTGTCAGACAGCGGAGAGAATCTCACACAATGAGCAAGAGATTTATTCTGTCGTCAGTGTTCTTAAGACGCCTCCTTCAGTTAAACATCTACAATATGCTTGTAAATCAACAGCTAAAGTTCAACTTGGATGTCTGTTGTTTTTCAAAAATACTAAATGGTGTTCTCTGTGCATACACGTGTAAATAGAACATGAAGTCAATGCTGACAACTGACTGACAAATTATTGAACAACTGCACGTGTGTTTTGGGGTGTTTGGTTTGAATCCATATCAGAGAGGTTTACATTTCATAGTGAGTTGGATGTAGTGGAATCTGTCCTGCTGACAGCAGATACATCAGTGGAAAGGTGTAATGTTTGGACATGAATGCGTCTGATATCATGTTTTCTCTTTGTGATTGCACAATAGTGATTGCAACACAATGCCTTGGGAATAGAAAAAATGTTGTTTGTATTGTGTTGAGCCACAGTTGTAGGGTTAAGTTTGTTGAAATATTCATTTTTACTTGTTTCAGTAGCAGCAGAGCCTCAAGGTGATCAATATTCGTGATCTCCAGAGGATGATCCCAAATTAATTTGTTGACCCTATGACCTTTCATCTATCCCATCATAAAGCCAAAACTCCCACTTTTACTCAAAAACATGAAAATCTAATGCACAGACATAAAATTTACTGAGCGCATTGATGCTCCCCACTGGATGAATGCTTCACATTTTGGACACCCAATTGAATTGCAGAATGAGAGGAGTTATTTTTCACCTGACGTGATGGCTTCCCAGATGACTCGGTGTAACAAACCATCTGGGAAGCCATCCTTGGAAACTGTTTGGAAGAGGGCAGGGGCTTTCAAAAACATTTGACAGGCGATTGAATGAACCATTTGTCTGTCACTGTTTAGCATGGGCTGATGTCAGCCAATCAGATCAGTGAGCTATATGAAGTAGTAGGAGAGTCAAAGTCCTTAAATCAGTCTGAAGAAGAGTAAAAACATCTTTACCATGTCTGATGTAACTGATGCTATAACATCTATGCTAACCTCTTGAAGGTCCACCAACAGTAGCTTCTCTCGCTGCTGGTGCCAGTTGTATGTCATAAAACACTAACTGGTCCAGAATGACTGTGGTTTGGCCACAAGTGCCTAACTTGAAGCCTGGCAAGATGGATTCTCAGCTTGCACAAATCCAGCTGCTTCAGAAGATCTTTTCAAGCTCCTGTGGTAAATGTTCTGTTATTTTTTTTCCCCCACCAATAATGTTAGGTAATGAAACTCATCATCAGAACAAAAGATAGGTAACTGTGGTTCTCTGATAAGTTAAATGTACAAGCCAGTTTATATAAAACACAAGAGAAGTCAACTACAGTTCCCAGGCTGCATTTGAGTAAGAAACATCAAATCTAAAGTCTGAAGATGAAAAATTTGTTTATGTGTTCTGCCAACAGCATTGTTAAACACAATCTGCATGTTAAATTAATTTACTTTCAGATTCTACATCATTTTTGGATTAATTCCTTGATTATGGTAGAATGTTTTGATTTACATTCACAGTTAGACTTTCCAGCATAGTCCCATGTTTTTATGTTCAGTAATACTGGCGATATCACCAAATCAAACAATCGAATACGAATACAGAGGGGGGTAAACATTATATAGTAAAGCACTCAACTGAATGATTAAATGTTGTAGGTTGTTAGGCACATTAGCTGATTTCACATTGCACAGCATAGCAAATATGTTTACCGTTCATGTCCTGAAACCTCTCGCCAATATCCAGAGGAGTTCTCAGATAGCAGGTTTTTAGTAGGAAAATGCACATGTGTGTCATCGGTTTCCAGTTGCACTGTCTCAGCTTTAATTTCACTTCTAGTGATTTCACATTTTAAAGACCAAATCAGACACTTGCTATCACTGAGTTCCACATCAGGTTTTCCTGCATCTCCATGAATTATGATTATTATTATCATTTATTTTACTTTGTGTGGTGCCAACAGCTCTGCAGCAGCAACAAGGCTCTTCTTCACAAATTCCCCCTCTGAAAAGGTTTCAGCTTCTTACCCATTAGCTTAACATTGTCTCTGTTGGAATGTGGTCTTGTGAAAGCTGCTTGTTGGGCATCCAAACTCCCCCAAAAAGCATTAACTTTATGCAAGCACATTTGTCCTTGCAGCTCACTGAGTTTACCACTTTTCAAGCTGTAATGTTGCTTGAGATTGGCCTTCTTCTTTACTCTGACAAACTAATTTAGGTACACTGACTTACCTTTTGCTTCAACAAAAAATAATTGGTTGTCAATTTTGATTGGAAAGTGGAACATCTACTTTTCTTTGCATGCCACCTACTATGTATATGCTGCTACGTGTGTGTAGAGACCACCTGGAATCATTCTTGGTTGCTTTATTTGTATTTATGACATTCCCCAACTTTTGACTCCAACATCTCCCACAGGTATTCAATGGGGTTGAGATCTGGTAACTGTGAAGGCCATAGCATGGAATTTTTCCTTAAACTTGTAACCCATCTATACTCCATAATTTATTAATCTAATAGGCAGGTAGTCATGAACATTCATACTGCCAAGAGGATAATCCCTTGTGACATTAATGACTCCATGTTCTTTCCTTGAATGCCACCCTAGAGACAAACTTTACATTCTTAGCCTCAATAATTCTCCAGTTAAGTCTTTGAAAATAGCAAATTTGTCAATATGCTTTTGGTTCTGTCCAACACATGACCACTGCAGCAAATACTTGATTTGTCAGGATCAAGTTTATGCAACCAGCCTGACCCTGAGTTTTTTCCTCACATTGTATCTTTATTGTGTTTGCGAGTTTCACAGAGATAAGACACTCATAAATTTTGTGGCTTCTCATTCTTGATCTCTAATAAAGTGCTAAAAGGGTCATGCATGGTGGAGTATTGAGTAACAGTAATACAGAACAACAAAATTCAGAATGAGCATACATTTACAATAATCAATGACACTGATGAGGTAAAATATCAAAATATATTGTCTTGCATTGTCCCTTTTTCTATTGAGTTCATATCTAAAAGGATTAGCAAATTCTGACAAGAAGTTTTATTTATGTTTTACACAGCATCCCAACATCTTGAGAATCAGGGTTATTGTTGGTTCTGTCCACCACTTGACCACTGCAGCAACTAGGGGGTGTCGTCAGGGTTTTAAATATTTTAAATTATATTCTACAGAAGCTAAACAATCAAAGGAGTTTCAACTGACAAGTTAATGTATCCAGTCTGACCCTGAGCTTCTTCCTCATATTGTGTCTTTATTGTGTTTGCAAGGCTCACAGAGATAAGACACTCATAAACTTTGTGGCTCCTCATCCTTGATATCCAAAGTCAGCATGAGAGACAAGACATAAAACCTAATGATCAGATTTAATGTCTCACCTGACAATAAATTTATTCCTCAGACACATAAACATCAGTCAAAAATTAACGTGTTAATTCTACATCAGGGCGGCACGGTGGCGCAGCAGGTAGTGCGCGTGCCTCACAGCAAGAAGGTCACCGGTTCGATCCCCGGGTCAGGCGTGGGCCTTTCTGTGCGAAGTTTGCATGTTCTTCCCGTGCTTGCGTGGGTTCTCTCCGGGCACTCTGGCTTCCTCCCACAGACCAAAAACATGCTCATTATAGGTTAATTGGTGACTCTAAATTGTCCCTAGGTGTGAATGTTTGTGTGTATGTTGCCCTGCAGTCGGCTGGCGACCGGCTCAGGGTGTACCCTGCCTCTCGCCTGTTGGGATAGGCTCCAGCCCCCCCCAACCCTGAAAGGGATAATCGGGGTATAGAAGATGAATGAATGAATGAATAATTCTACATCATCTGTCAGCATACAGATATCCAGATAAGATTTGAATGAAAATGGATACTTTTTCCACAGTGATTTATTAAGGCACTGATGTTGTGTTTGCAGTTTAAAGCTGCTCATTTTATAAACTAATTGAGAGACAACTTTATGACTGTGTTCTTCTGGGTGTCCCACTGAAGTGGTGCAGGAAAATTGAGAGAGTGATCAACAATGGCCACTGAGTGCTGCAGATCAACCACCATGCACTGCAGTGTCTCAATGAGAAGCTGAACTGCAATCAGCTGCTGATTTGCAGTATTTAAAACAAACGATCAACAACTGTAAGTTACAATATCCAGATAAGCAGAATACTTGTGTAAAAATTCAGATCAAAACTATATGGTTAGGTTTTGGAAAAAAAATTATGGTCTGGGTTAAAAACATCCAACTCCCCCCTGATGGGCCTTATATCCTGCATTTCTGACATTATGGTGTCCTTAACAGACTCTCCTATGATTCAGATCAAAGCAGGCTGGGAGGTGGAAATTGTGGAACCCACCCTGGAGGAAACTTGGTGTACTGCTTTGGGAATAAGAAATAAAAGTTCTCTGTCATATCCATTACTCAAAAGGCAAACTCAAAAGTATATCCCAACTGAGGTGAGATATGGGAAACACCAGATATCTCTCCTTAGGTACAAATAGAAACATGAGAGCAAATGTCTGGGGTTCAAACAAGCAAAGATATATATCATGTACTGTATATTCATATGTTATGTATTATAAGGCCCAGTAACAGTGTCACAGTGAGTTAACATAGTATCTCCTGGTGCCACCTACTGGTCATGTTACACTTAGACGTAAACTCAAGATGAATACCGGAAAGTGTTTTTGATGTAACGGGCTATCTCTTGCTCCTCTACAATCTGGATTCAGAGAGAGAGAAAGGTCAAATAGATTGGCCAAATTTGTACTTTCTGGCACAACTAATGGTAAGAAGCAACAGGTCTCAATTCAAAATACCTGAGGACCAGTGGCCAGGCTACACTCCCTTAAGGGCCCTTTGTGTGAGGTGCCATCGAGACTGTATTCCTGGAGAACAGCCCTTTGTCTTTGGTGGCTGTGATTAGGAAAACTTCTATGTCCTTGTGAAATATGTGACCCATGGCTTCAACTTTCAGATCACTGTGAGAGAATGAATGCTGATCACGTGCCCAGCTCAGGAGGATGGCTTCATGGAAGGTGTAAATAAGAGCTGGTGGTCCTGGCTAAAGAGCTGATTAGCTAAATGTTAGGTGATAAATAAAAATCCAATTTAATTCTCTATTTTACAAACTTCTAGAAAATTAAATGATGTAGCATAAATAGGCACCAAGATATGTAGCATAAAGTGAGAGACCGATTGATCAGTCAGCCAATATCTAGCACTTTGAGATATCGGCACTCACAAGGAATCACTGGAAACAGTCGTAGGCAATGAATGAATGAATGAATGAATGAGTACAACAGATAAAGCAGCAAATTACTCTGTATTTTGGTACAGCCTGGCCTCTCTCTCACTCATATATACATAAGCTCAGACTAATCTCTGACACTTTGCTGTGGCCACACCTGATCCCATCCTTCTCTCCCTCCCTCACCCTGTGTGTGATGTAAATGAGACTTTCAGAATAAAACAGCGCCCCATGATCATATTCAAACTTGTAGAATTGATTTTTAACTTGAAAAGTTGGTTTCTGGTTGCAGTGTCACTTAAACCATCAGTCTTTGCTCATTTTTCACTTACCTCCATGTCACCTGCTCTCCCTGCCCTGTCAGCATCCTTGTGCCCTCTTTACTCTGAACAGTTAGAGTGAACATGAAAGAAATATTACCAGTAAACAAGTCATGTTTCATGCTATGATGTTCAGGAATAGATTAAACGTGTCTGGGCTGAATGGGATTGATTATTATATCAATTGACATTGACTCATCTCTTGTACTACTGTATACTTCTATCATCATAAGCTCATATCTTACCTTGCCCAAAAAGGCAAAGAGCTGGTTTTGATAGTAACCATTTGTTAACTCCTATTGATTCCATTCAGGAGTTCAGCCAGCTGCCTTCACTGGGAAAAGCCAACAACAGCCCCTCCTCCCATACATGCTTTGATTGAGAGGGTGCACAGACAGGAGGGGCCATTCACAGGGTCCAAGGGTCCATTGTCAATGTGTTTGTGAGAAAGAGAGGACGGGGCCAGGAGTGAAGAGTAAAGACGGGCTAAATGCGAGTCAATGTGCAGCTCTACAATGAAGATTTTACCATTTTGAATAAAAACATCATTTTTATTTAAAAAATAGAAAATCAATGTGTGGCAGTCAATGCTGATGTTGTGGCGGGCTGCCACAAATAAATCAACGTGTGAGAAACACTGCATTCCTTTGGTCATCCTCCATGAGTCCTGCAGGGCTGTTTCTTGACCCAGAGGTCTTGAAACAAGAAGGTTAGGGAAGGTTTCTCAGTTCTCTGTGGAAGGGACAAATATCTGGTTACCAGGTTACAATGATAAGTCTCAAATACATTATTCTGTGGGCTGAATTGGACCCACATGCTGGTCATTTCAGACCTCCGCTGTAAACCCAAACTTCAGGAAACTATAGTTCACATCGCAGACACTATATCCAGGTTTCTCTGTCACTGTTTTATTTTTTTACAAACAAGTCAAAATTACAGGATACCTCAACAACAAACATACAAATGACCCAAAAACTAGATGTTCACAAGAATGGAGTTTTATCTGTGATCCGATTTGCTGGTTGAGGTAAACCCAGTAACTGAACTTGACCATCTTCAGTCGATTTCATACAAGTCTTTCTGTCAACAGAGCAGTTGTAGAGTTTTCCTGGGGCTCACGTGCAGACTTGATGGACGTCTGGGTCTTTTTTTTTGCACGTGGTAAATTCATTCTGCGCCTTCTGTCTACAAGGAACAGTTTGGACATAAGATTAGGGTCAGTCTGGGACTTGTTCATGGACAGTGGTGTGACGTTTTGCAGTATTTGATTCTCCCTCAGTGAAAGGATGTTGGTAGTAGTTGCAGTCTTGTTTGGCTTCTTGTATTTTACTGATGATGATTTGGGTGGGGTCTTTTGGAACTTCCTCTTTGGAAGACGGGATAGTCTTGTGACTCCCACCACCTTCAGTTTGATTGGGGCTTCAGATATTCCTGCCATGTTTCTTGCCTGGCACCGATATTCACCAGCATCCTTGTATGATAATCCATTCAGGCTGATTATCGACCAACGAACGCCCACTCGTGGAGACTCTTGCATAACTGGAACATAGAAAGGTGCACAATATATTCACTCAAATTATAGTTTAGAGTTTAAGATAAGAACCAACTAAAACCAAGTGGCACTCCCAATCTAAAACCCTAACCCAACTCGAAGAACACTGAATCATCCCAAAACAATTTCAATGTGCTTACATTAAGAGAAAGGTGCGATAGGGAAAAAAGAAACTGAGGAAATGAGTGAATTTAAATATCTAATATATAATCCCATTTTAGATTCTCAATTTGTTTGATGGCCATAATGCTCAGTGATACACCCAGTTGAGCTAAACCAAATCATTTAACCGGTGCCGTGACATGAGTATCAGATTTGTGTTTGTCTAAAAGAAAGAGCAGATAGCACCACGTACAACTCTCCAAATTCCTGGGTAGCTGGTCAGAGTTCTGAAGGATGTCTTCTCGGCAACAATCTGCACAGAGAACCAAAACACTACATGACTGATGTTCAGATGTTAGTAATATGATTTCATCACCTGATAGTGACCCCGAATTTCTTACCAGTGTAAGCTGACGTTTTGATCCAGGTCAGGGTTGGTGTAGGGTAGCCGGTGGCATCACAGCGAAGGATGACGTTGCTGCCCAATGGAGAGATGACTCTGGTGGCTGCAGGCTGGACTGAAGGCCTCATACAGCGGGACAGCTCAGCCTGGGTCAGCAGCATCCCTGACTGACCCAGAGACCTGCTGCATATGAGCAGCTGGTCCATGAGAACTACGGGACTCCCAAGAGACATGGACAGGGACATCACCATGGAGATCTGGCAGTCACACAACCAGGGGTTGTCATGGAGACCTGGGTATCCAGGACAATTTGACTTGTTTACATCATTCTCATGTTTGATTTTCAGTGGAAAGACCTCTGAAGTGAGGAGTTAAGTGAGGCAGGCGTAATGGCAGGTTTTCAAATGTACATAATAATTTATTTCAGTATCGTTGTGCAGTAGTGCTGTTCTTTGAACTACTTTCTACCAAATAAATAACTGAAACTGGTAACAGTGATGTCTGTTAACTGTCCATGTGGGGCACCTGTATGTTCACTTTTCTGAGTTTGGCAATTTGGATATATCAGAGCCCAAACAAAGAATTCAAACTGACTACCAGCCTTCCTGCTCACAGTAAGTAGGAATGACGATGCCAATCCATGGTGCCTACTAACCAAAACGTCTGAGAATGGTATTGAAATGGTCTTGTCTAGTCGAAGAGCTAATATGGATAGGCAAGGCAATTAAGCCTATAAGCAACCCATCAACATGGACATCCACTTGGCCTTACTTGACTAAAGCGCTATATGTATTGTAGATATTTACATATTGGGCATCTTTATATCTTTTCTGATCTAAAGCAAGTGCTTTAGACAGCAATTAAATCTGATGTGATTCTATTGCTCCAAAATATACTGTACCCAAAATTCTTCTTTGAACTGGTCCTTCCTGTTGTCCTGGTACAGGAAACCAAAGGTCCAGCAGCTCAGCCGGTAATATAGTCAGCCTGAGAGGAGAGGAGAGGAGAGGAGAGGAGAGAAGTTATGACTAATTAAAAATGTATCTTTGGAAATAACAGATGTGTAGCTCTCTACATCATTGAACAAAATGGTTCAGTGGTACCTGCTGGACATACCTGTTGCTGGACAGGTCAAGGTAGGTGATGTTAGGGAGAAAGAGGGAAGCATGGGCTGGGAGGCTGGACAGACGGTTGTTGTGGAGACCCAGAGTCTGGAGGCGGGGCATGTCCCTGAGCCCCTCCCAGGGGAAAGATGTCAGGAGGTTTCCATCTAGACGCAACTCTCGTAGGGTCTTCAGGTTGACGAAGCTGCTGGGGTGGATGGATGTGATGGAGTTGTAGGTCAGCCACAAGAAGCGCAGCTCTGACAGGTTGAAGAAGGCTGCACGGGGCACCCTGGAGATCAAGGTCTTTTCTAGGCGCAGTTTGACTGTATCAGCTGGGACATTAATGGGGACAGCTGAGATTCCAGGGTCACTACACTGCACCAACCTGCCATGTTAAACATAAACACACATTGTATTTTCTGAATGTACTCATTGACTTTAATTGATCATGTTCTTGCTTTAAATTCTGAAAGACGACATGAGTGATGCAAATACCATCAGTGTAAATACTCAAACAACATTTATCTGATGTTCAGATTTGTGTGGAAGTGGAAATTTAAAGAAATGTACAGCTTTTCAGTTTTCAGCTTTTACTTTTAATAGATTAACTGCTGTTACTATGAGGAATTTTCATTGTAAGAAAAATAAAACAGACCTGTCACATTTGTAGATTTTTTATCAAAACTGATATATTTAAGGTCTTCTAAACATCCTGAATGCATTTTTAACCATTTCTTAATCAGTTGCTCTACAGCACCACTAGTGGAAAAACTTTAACTAATACACTTATAACCAAAAAATCTAAAAAGAGAAAAAATGTTAATTAAAATGGAAACAGACAATGAACAGTCTGGCTGGCACAAAAATGGTGCCAGCAGGACTGGATCACCAGTCAGTCTTTATTTTTGTGCCCAGTGGCACACAAAAATGCAGAGTCAAAGCGAGGCTGATAGAGAGCCAACAGAAAAGTAATGCACACTAGAGGCTGTGGTGAGGGGCTGATGACTGGAAGCAGACTTGAGAGTGTGGCAGTCTGGCTCATATGCATTTCTCTTTTGTTCTGATGATGTTTCAGCCCTCAGGCCTTCTTCAAGATCAACAGTTATTATTCTATAGCCAGTCAACATTAATTTCATGATGATATGCTGAAGCAAAAAACATTAAAGATTTTATTCCATCAGTAAATGTACAGGCTTTAATGTAATCTTTTGCTTTTGCTGCTGGATAACTCAAAATCAAGAGTATATGATGTTATTTAATAACATCGTACACTATTTGACACATGTATGATTGGAATGATGCCTTGTTTGTTAGAGTGTATTGAGTTTGGCTGCAACAACATCATTGCAATCCTGTCCCTGTGCATGTTATGCATATTATCTGAACCCTGTCGGATAATATGCATGAGGTAGACCAAATGAGTTCACATTCTTTTGCAATATTTCGTCATTGGAAATGATGCAATGCCAAAATATTTAGTTATGACCAAACTTGTCAAATGATGACCTTACTAAATGTAACATTTGTTGCATTAGCACGACTGTACAGGTTCCAATAGTGCTTCAATAATATGCTCATTCTCCAAATATAACAAGCTGTAATGAGTCATATAGAAACAAATCACTTGCACACACAAACACACAGAGATGAGAATGAAGTCAGCCTCACTCAACCTGAGCTCTGCCATTCCACTGTTCCCATTCGTGCAGGCACACAAAGCTGGACAGGAGTGGACCGCCAACAGGGAGGACAGCAAGATTTGAGTGAGGATCAGCAGATACATCCTTCATTAGACAAACCCTGTGCTGAGACAGGCCCTTTGTATCTCCATATTCCCACTCCTCTCCAGTCTGAGGTTGTGTCCACAGAGCAGAGTGAAACTGAATCCCAGATTAGCTGGGATTACACTGCTTACAAGTGGCATGTAATCCCACGCCTCACTGTCAGAATAACAAATCACAACATCAGGGCCAGCCCAAGCCTTTTGGGGTATTGAGGACAGTTTGACCCCGTACTATGGAGTATTTCATATGGAACATTACACATCACACAACAGTCTAAGGCGTCAGTGTATTTAATCAGATTTACCATCTGAAAAAGTGGTCTGAACAGTATTTTTTAGTAACTAATTAGTTGAAAGCTTCACAGAGACCCTTTAGGAATGTGTTGTTTTTCTGATAGGATGCAAATGCAGTATGATATGTCTCATACTTCAATCACCAGGGAGTGACCAAACAATAGCTGTAGCCCTGTTCAGGGGCTGCATGTACAAAGCGTTGCCCTCGAGAGGACCAGAAGGCCTGGCTGAACCTGCTTTTTTCCCCTATGGAAGTGGAAACTACCAGCAGTAATGTAAAGAATGTTCCATGAGTTTACAGCAGTTACTTTGAGACTGCACTTCAACCTGCAAATAATGTACCAGATGACTTACATGTCCCTGATTAAAACCATACATACACCCAGCACTGACAGACAGTTAACTGTGAAGGATACACAGACTGTTCAAATTCAGGCCAGAGAAGGCTGCATTTCTCAGCCTTCTCTCCATTGGAGGATCTTTATTGGCCCAATATGATGTATTCAGGCAAGAAACTGGAATATGAAAAATGATAACCTGTGACGGATCTCTCTGTGACATGTTAAGTGGGAGTCCAAATAGTGTGTAGGTTAATAAAACAGAGTTTGTTGCTCCAACCTGTGTCTGAATACACTAAAGGCCTACAAATCAAGTGTGGCCAAAGGTCCTCTGTGTAGCAATCACTTTGTAGTAAGACAATTGTGCATTTGTTGGGTAATGTGCTGATACACAATAGCTCATGAAATGAGGTCATGTGTTGTTGAAGGCCCTTTGTTGATATAGTTGATACATGCTCAATATGATGCATCTTCTTATGCTTGTATAATCAGATTATCACAAACTGAGATGAAGCAAAAGTGGGGAGGGCTCGTATTCCAGTGTAGGGCCACTGGTTCTGATGCTGTTATGCCTCAAAATATACTCAAAACGCAGCAGTTACAGCTGCAGTGTGCTGAGGGGGAAATCTAGTTCATGCTCTTCAATCAGGGCAAAGACTTTGTGTCAAAGCAGGTTCATAAGATCCATAATAAACAAGGATGGTGATGCTGTGACAAGACAGGTTGTTAGAGAAATGTGTGTGAATGTATATATAAAATAGAAATAGACACAGTCTCTTTTGACTCTACCTGGCACTGAAAATAAAGTCACTAATAATGACTCCACCCTTTTCATACAAGGTATGATGGTAACAAGGAAAACAATGGTGAGCCCACATTGAGCTTCCTTATCTCAGGAATTGGATCAATTGGTGTGTCCACACAGAAAATGTGCTTATTTCACTTGCTGGTACGAGCAGAGGATCAGCTGCTCCCTTGATTGGCCCAGCTGCTGTGATAGCTGCTTTCCAGCAGGTGTTGACAAAGACCCATTTAAACCTTAGTACTCCCCACCTAAACTGGCTATAATGATGCATTATAAGTCTATTGTGATGGTGGGTTGATGTCTCAGTTTGGTATTTTCTTAGATTTAGCTGTATCTGTAGTTGTGTCTGGACAGAGTTTGTTCTCTCATGTCTGAGGTTTTTTTGTGTGTAAGACTTCACCATCACATTGGATCATTCCCTTAAAATGTTACATGACATATAGAGCATATAAGATGTACTATAGAAAGTTATGTCATGACCATTATAGACCAATATCTAAATACTGGGTGGTGACTTTAATCCTGGACCAGGATTTAAGACAGACCCTTATTATGATGTAGTATTGAGAAGATTAGTTGCCATCAGACAGTTAGCATCTGATGTTGGTTTAAAAGACATCTGGATACTGATGCATCCAAACCAAAGTCATGTTTCCACTGGAATTTATTGATTTATTTATTTATTTTTATTTATTTTTTTTACATTAATGAATTTCTCTGTTCACTTCAATATAGCTAACATATTTATCTCAGATCAGGCTCCAGTTTTCCTCTGCCTAATTAAATTTTCACAGACAACAAAAAGGTGTAGATGTAATGTTTGTATCAAAACAAGGGTTACGACCCAAACAAGGGTTACGACCCAAATGCAATCTATTATTTGGAGCTGCTGTGGTTGTGATTTTAAAGGTGGCTATTCCTAAACAAACCAGGAAACAATGAACGAATGAGATGAAACCAAGAACAACATAACCCAAGGAGCAGGGTGGAATGTGACAGTGCAACTGGCAGGTGAGCTGGTGGAGTCAGGGAAACAGGATGCTGCTGCAGCACAGGAGCAGGTGACTGCTGTAGTGCAGAGCAGCTGGCGAGCAGCTAGAGGTCTGGCCTGGCATTGGAGAAGATGACCAACTGATGATTTAACAGGTTTCACCATGGATCGGTCGGGCCGCTGATGGGGAACCAGAGGCAGAAGTAAGCCAGGCCAGTGGCTTATCAGTCAGATAGATATAGGCTATCAGTCAGTGCCAATGATATACTTTGAGCACCTCCCTGGGTGTGTTTAGGCCTATGAATTTAGGTAATGTATTTTAGAAGCATTTTTTGTTGTATTTGTTGAAATTTGCATCTTCACAGCAATCAATAAATTAAATGTTCTGATGAAAAAACAAATCTGATATCTGTGGCTGTTACAGGCTGTGCAAAGTGATTTAGCCAAGTAGGCCGTGATCCTGAATCAACATCAACACTGTGTTCCTGGACCAGTAATGTGATCAACCAATCGCAGCCCTCTGATATCATCAGTGTGCTGCTCCTGTGCTTTTTGTGAAATTCCTCTGTGCTTCATCAAGTCATTAATTTTCGATCTCTATAGTTTCGATCAACATACATAAATTATCCAGGGTCAACATGGCAACACTAGCACTGCAATCTTCCAATGAATCTTCTAATCTAATGAATTATGCTGACCAAAGCAAAATTATGGTTCTTATATAATTTACCCATTAGAGAATTTCAACAAATATAACAAAAAAAATACTTCTAAACTATGTACTACAACACAGCTAATCCGTCTTTAAGGACATGGCCTACACGCACTCAGGGAGGTGCTCATAGTCTATCATAGACACTAACCAATGACCCATACGTTAGCACTTAATGGGAGGGGAGGTGGTAAGGACAATATTTCTGATGCGCTAAAGTGAGGTGAGGCATTCCTGCAATGTGAAGGAGAAATATCAATATCAACAATGTTTCTCCAGAATGACTCAACCCACTTCATACATGACAACATCTGTGTAAATTAAAAAAGAACAAGCTTGATTTTTTTTTTTTTTTTTTTTTTTTAAAGGTGAGTACAGTGAATTCACACCCCATTAACTGCTTCAGAAATGTTTAAAACGGCAATGCACACTTCAAAAAGCATTATCGAAGACATCCTACAGTTAACAGCAGACATAATTGCAGCAAGTAAAATACACAGGACATTAGCAAGTTTCCGAAGTTCCCACTTGTTCTGAACGCAGCATGGTAGACGTACTGCATGTGGGCGTGTCTTAACGTCCAAATCCGCCTTCCCGCGGCTTGCAGCCAGCAGTAATCTCGCGAATTTGACGGGTGCACGCGGGGCGGACGTTGGGATTGGGCTATGAAACATTTCACTCGCATGTTTTGATTCCTGAAAGTTACTGTCAGTGGACTAGATGTAAAATGTCCGCTGCAACACCGCATGTAAATGACCAGTATGTTTTTCGTCGACGTGAATTTGAAGAGCCGCCGTCAGAAAACCAGAGAAGATGGCATACTCCTCAACCTGTCCACGGTGCGAGGCAGAGCGCATCACCCCACCAACGACACCTGGTAAAGCAAGTGCTCGAGCAAGCTAGCTGTAGCCTTTTATTAGGTTTCATGCTAACCCTGACGCCCTGGTTTCCGACTCTCACGGATCAAGACTCGGGAGTGGTTCCACTGCGTCGGAGCAGAGCTCAGGAAAAACTAGTGAAAAAGCGTGTCATTGTCCTTACTTCCACCTCAGTTTTAGCAGTTTTCAGTCAGCGGTTATCCTAGCTAACAAGTGCATGAGCCAAACCCCTGTCAAAAGTCTGATGCTTTAATGTTTCTTTTATAAAGTAAGCGGTACGGTAGGGAGTGACGCATGAACGGGATCAAGCATTTAAGTCAGGATATATGTGATCCCGATAAATACGCGACCATATGTTTAAAACAAAAGTTAAGAGTTGCCTGATGTACCCCAGACAGTACATTACAGTAGCTTATACACACCGAAGTGATTGGTGGCTTTTAAACCTCTCAAGCCAAGCCCTCCTCTGTGGTCATATGTGATGTGTCAGCGGGGCAGCATAACTTTAAATAGGCCACTTTGTCAGTGTAGTTTGGTGCCATGTTCTCTTCACGAGAGAGAGCTTCGGGCTACAGGGCTAGGCGTGATCTTGACTTCAGTAATATTTTTTCAGTGTGTTTAACAGAGTTGGAAGGTAACTTGCCTCATGACAATGTTATCAAGTTGAGTTTGTTCAGTTGGGACTGGCATTGGTCACTGTTGACAGTCCTCACTTCACCTAAGGCCTTAACTACTATCTGGAGGTCGTTATGCCTTCAGTGTTATTCCAGTGGGAGTTCAGACTGAATGAATGTTAGCCTGTTATTTTACAAGAAAACTGTTTGTATTATTGGATAATTTGATCATTTAGTATGTTCTTATTGTTCCCAGGTTTGTCATTATTCAACTATTTTGCGAGTTTGATTTAGGATTCAACATCATTTTTAGTTGGGCTATGTGAAAGAATGCTCTGTGGTTCTGTACGGAAAAGGAAACAAATCATTATACAGTGAATGGGATTACAGGCTGCTATGAGATTACTGATTCAGTTACATGTCACATCATCAGTATACCTGCCCAGACTGAGTAAAATAGGATTAGTTGTCATGAAAATAAAGTCATGAACTGCACAGGCTGTTTGGAGCTGCATTCATGCTCGTCAATTCCATCCACATATCGCAGAGGCTAAATACAGTTAATACATTAAATAATTGGTTAGATACGGTCATAAGCAGTCGTTAGAAATAGTCAGTGTATGATGATGTCACTTCCAGTCAGTGCACATGGTCAGGAAACAGGCACGCAGCTTCTTACAGTGCATGCTGGGCAGTGTCTAAAGAGCTGGTGCTCACTGTAATTACTGTTGTCTGACTTGACTGTTCAAACAGCAGGCAACAGCAGGCTTACATGTCCCATTAAAATGCCTGCAAACGTATTCTGTTTTGTTTGGCTTTGTGTGCTACTCCTACAAGGTGGACGTATAGTTTAATAAACACCCGAACAGCATTACAATTAGGATTTAGGTCTATAGGCCTTTATAGGTTTAAACAAAGCAAACTGGAGCGAGTTTAATTACAGAGGAACATGAACAGTGTAGGTGCAGCTCTGTTCATTACTGATGGAGAGGTTTTAATCAAATGCTTGTGTGGGATGGTCTTCACTCTCACTATGTGTTCATGTGTATGTGCAACCTCTCTGGAATTTTGTCTCCACAGGTCGATGGCAGCCGGACCCAACCTCGACCTCCCAGTGATCCCACCAGCAGGTGGCCCCATGTGGACGACCCCACCACCAGAGAGCCTCAGCTGGACGACTGTGAGCGGATGGGGACTCTGTTTGGGATGCTCAACAAGTGTCTGCGGGGGATGGGCTTCAGCCAGATGTACTTTGGAGACAAGATAGTGGAGCCAGTGGTGATTGTCTTCTTCTGGCTGCTGCTCTGGTTCCTGGGGATCCAGGCCCTGGGACTGGTGGGAACTCTGTGCATCATCATTATCTACATCCAGAAGTAATGAGAGCTGCTGATCAGAGTGGAGCCTGCTATTTTCTTTGGTTAGTGCTTACACATGCGGGACTCATGCTAATGGCTGTTTGGATTGGAGTCTGCAGTGGGTCTGTGCTTTTTTGGGGGGGGCGGGGGACTGTACTACTCTCTAGGGGTGGTTAGCAGGTTTCTAGAAATGATTGAAGCTTGTTTAGAGTAAATCCAAAGCTGGGCCCAGTCTTCAGGATTGTCTGAACTGGAGCTTCTTCTGCCTCAGCAACAGGAGTGGTGCTGTCCTGCTGCCTTGGCTGCTGTGTCATAACTTGATGGTATTGATCAGGGAACAGGAAGACATATTGAGGAAATGGCTTGTTTCTGTTTGAATCAGAGGCTACTGAGTGAAGGTCCAAGAGTCCCAGCACTCACGAAACACAACTGCGCGTCTCTGTGTCGAGTGTTTCCCTAAAAAGAAGCTATCCTACAGTATATTAATGTGATGTGCAAGCACAGCAGTAATATGGCTCCAATAATCAATCATGAGAAAGCAGCTGAATGTAAAGCTGACATACTACATTTCATGTTCCGTTCTTGCGACACCTTACTGTAAATTGTTTACTTTGGGATAGATACTGGTGTAGAAGGAAAACAAAACTTCAGGTTCAGTTCTGTGGCTGGTTCAGGTGAGTTTGATTCAGTGTGGAGACAGAAGTTCACAACATGGCTGTACAATTCAACCTGCCAGAGCAAAGTTCTGGTCTGGATTAGATACACGTCGCAAGAAATGGTAGATCTGGGCTAACCCCGAGAGGGGAGGGTGTCTGGGAGACTTTTCTCACAAGTCTGAGTAGATTGACATAAATTCAATGCAAAATTGTTTCAAAGCAAAAGGCAAATTGATGACCTGGCTTCCTGGATAAAATAGACTACACTTCAGTGTTACTCAGACTACAGTTATATTGATGAAAGACCAGTTTCTGTGACAGTAAATGTGTGACTTATCACAGGGCTGGTCTAGGCTCTCCTCACAAGGTGATGAAGATTTAATCACACAGCTCTGTTAAATCATGTAAAATAGTTTGCCTCAACACAGAGCTCACTGTCATAAAGGACAGATACTTCAAGAGGGATGCACAAATAATAATGCAAAGACAACATAAAGGGAAGATAAAAGTAACTGTTTTCTTCTACACTAGCAATGTACACTATATTGATGACTGATGAATGAGAAAGTAGAGTCACTGTTATTGTTCCTGTAATGGAATTTCAGCTCGTGTTTTTATCCGGTTATTACAAGAGCTGTGGAGAAGCATGCCATCTGCAAAAACTGGTTCTCGAATGGGGACCAGTCCTAAATAAGTAAGCGACCTTGCTTCTCTGAATTTCTGTCTTGCTGTCTCTGCTTGCTTGATTAACTTACTCTCGACCAGATAAAACAGATAATTTTCGGTTATTGTCATCAGCCCTAAAATTGCACATCAGTACATCTCTAGTAGATCGCAGTGGAAGCCCTCTTCATTTCATTTCAAGTGACAGAAATTTAAGCCTGTAATTAAAGATTTCTCACATTCATGCAAAGACAAGAAATTGATAACTTGGGATAAAACTCTTATTTAGTTTCAGAAACCATGAGTGTTCAACAGACACAGTCATGTTGTTGGACTAAACTTTAGTGCTGGATGCAAACGTCTTGTGTGTGTATCGTCTTCCAGTTTGTCTCTGCTCATGTGGCAGAGCTGCAGTGTGACTGTCACATTGTTCCCACACACAACTGCACTGGAGTGTTATGCTCAGTTCATTCCCAAAGGTTATTTATGCGGACAGCTGGTTATTGTATTGATAGAATATCAATACCAAAATATCATAATATTTGGATTTTGTTAATATCGTGAAACACCTTCAATTTGTGTGTGTTTGTGTGTAATTTACAAATGCTGTAAGTTATGCAGCTGTCTCAACCTGTCTGTCCTAACTCCTTTAGTTGAGGGCAGTTAACAGTAAATGCCTCTTTTTAATCATCATATCTGATTGTCGTCATACTCATCATCCTTTGCGTATCTTCTGAAAGCCTTGTCAGGCTCTGGTGTTGTCGGTCCTTAAATGAGGAATACGTCCACAATCACAAACGTATTAATCCAAAGCTGATCGTTGACGCTGCAAACTGAAGCAGATGAGGCCAACCCTGTCTCCTATCAATCACCTGCATATGCAACTTCTTTTTGTGTTAGCCATCGACGCTCACTGGCAGTGCTTTGCTCCAGTGCTGGAAGCAGTGAGACCTGAGATGGGGTCGAACATTTTGCAGTGCCTGCATATATGATCACTGTTGACATATCTTAAAAAGCATTTGCAGCATTATGTTTTCTCCAAACCAATCTGATGCTAAATGGTTGCACATGAAATAGGGAGATTCTTCTTAGGAATGTCTGATGAGGTTGAAATGAAATAAACCTGATTATAGCACCTCATCTCCCAAATAAATGTTGAACAGTATGTGAGTATCTAAAGGTCGATTATTACTGATTTGACCTTAATTGTTCTGTAGTCTCAGGTAGCTTTTACATTACAGTTGAACATGTGTTACCCTTGTGTTATTGTTGTACATTTTGCTGACAGATTATTCAAAGTGCAGATGTCCATGTTAACTGACCACACACTGTTGTAGAGTAACAGAACTGTAGCCATCACTCTGATTTTCAAGTTTACTACTGAGTAGAAAAGGTGTCCAGTGGAAACATCATCACTGATGGTGACGAACAGTATGTTCACTGATCACTTCCTTTAGCCATGCTGCATTTGATCTTTTTTTTTTTTTTTTTTTTTTTTTTTTTTTTTTAGAAACTAATTAGTTATTCTGAACATAAATTATTGTTTATAGTGTGTGTTTGCTCAGAGTTTTATTCATACCTACAAGAGAAATATTGGGTCAAAATGTATTGCAATGTCTATCATTAAAAGTGAGCGTTCCTAAAAATGGTCTTTGGCTGTCACTGAGTTTTACCTCAGTGAGGTCATGTGTCACATGTGCCCTGTTATTTACGGTCTGTGCACTGTTGCTGAGGTTAAAGACTATAATGTTGTATCCCTTATAGCAAAAACTCAGATGCTCCACATCACGTCGAACCTTTTTCCAAACATTGTGTCTTGTCTCAGACTGTCCAGTTTTCCCACCCTCTATGTATCCATGCATTTCTGTTTATTTGTTATACAAATGAACTGGTAAACTGCTCTTCAGGATTTGTATCATAACCCACATGTGATAAAGGGTTCAAACAATGATCAGCACTCATGTGATTGGCTGTCCGTGCTGATCATATGATTGTATTAATGATTTGCTCACGTTACTACAACATCTCACATGTTATAGAAAATGAATCGCTGCCAAAATCCTTTTAATGTATTTTTAATTCATGGCAAATTTCCAACACAGTGTTTCAGCCTAAGCATACATAATCAATACTAAAGAGGGAAGTGCATTTCACAAATGTTAGTGTTCAAACGACAAACTCCCTGCTAGTAGTTAAATACCGTGTTTTATGGTTCCAGTGTAGTTGACTTTAACAATCAAAATTCTATCAAAATCTTCCATCATCCCAGTAATGATGTGAGAATGTGTTTTTATACTACAGGGTTCACCAAAGGAGTGTCGGTAATGATCCCATTAACTGTGAATAAGATGTATTTTGCAGTATATTCTATATGATAAGATTTTTATGACAGATGCACTTACATGTCAGCAGCATTTTAGTATTGCAGCTGTTTGAGGTGGAGCTAATTATAACTACTTGATCACATATGTCAGGTAGTTAAACCTGTAACAAGGCACCATAAACAAAGCATGTCCTTTGTATGTACATTCTTTAGCATCTGTAGCTGTCAAATACAGTAGGAGCATCAAGTAACATGCGATGGAAATAAAACTACCTGAAACTGTACGACAGAATTGTACTTGGGTTAAAGTACTTATTTACTTTCATTTAACTTCAGTGTCCCCAAGACAGACATGAACATGAGATATATTTGGTCATGCTAGCAGCTCTGGTCACTTTGGTTCAGCTATGCTTTGGGCTAAATGCTAACATGCTGATGCAAAGCAAGTATGCTGTTTACCGTGTTCACTATCTTAGTTAAACATTAGCTAATGAGCACAAAATATAGTACAAATGTGCCTGAAAGCAGTGTTTTGCAGGTATTTGTTCTTAAAGGGGACATGAAACACTTAGGAAAGTTTACAAAAATTAATGCAAGGTTTTCCACACTAAAACATTAGCCAATGCCTAACATTGTTAATAAGTTGTAAGAAAAGAAATGAACTCCCAAAGTTTATGTTGTCAAACAAGGGCGCAGCCATATTGTCTTGGCATAGAGCGTGACGTCACGAGGTTGGTTGGATCGAGGTCTTTCAATACTCCACTGGTGACAACAGTGACAAAATGGATCCACAAAAAAAGAAGAACTGCAAGGGAGCTCATTTTTGTATCGCTCCAGGCTGCAGCAATGAATTCTACAGAGTAAACAACCAAGGCAAGACTGTACATTTTCATGTTTTGCCACTAAACCGGCAATCGGTTCTCCATCGCTAGCTAGCTGCTCTCAAACGCCAGAGTCCCCCTCTCAGTCCCGCAGCGAGCACTTTGTAAATGAGGACTACATTGACAAGAAGGCTTTTGAATCAGGTGTCCTGGTGACTCGTAAAACAAACAGGTTAAAGCCAGAAGCTGCTCCATCTGTGTTTGATTTTTCGTCTTGCAGTGTAGGGTCCAAAGAGGCGGCTGTGCGCCGTGAGGCAAGAGCACAACACCACGCCGTTGTGGCAGAGCAGAGAGAGACAGTTTAGCTGGTGGAGATCACTAGCACTCTGCACAACTGATCAAACTGTAGTTGTACATTTAGGTCATTAAAATGGAAACTGACTGCAGTGGTTAGAGCATGCACTGTCGTGTGTGCGTGTGGTTTGTGCGCGGACGACATCATCTATTAGCACGGCTAAAAAAAAAAAAAAAGCTTGCTATATATAATATGATTTGCATATGATTTGCCTTTTATTCCTGCTAACACTGTGTAATTTAAATGGACCACAGATACAAGCAACACATTTTTCCACTGATGGTAGGCTTAAAAAAATACTGTGGCATAGTTATTACATAACTATAATGATAATTTCACTTCATTTTCTACAATAATAAACATCAAACAGTCAATTCATATAATTAATAACACTCATTTGAGATTCTAGATCACTTTATTTTTCCCATACACATAAAAAACAGTTAAAAACTATTTTCAATCCATGTTAAATCTCTATAGCGAAAAGTAGTTGACCAGCACGAAAAAAACCTCTTCTAATTTTATGTAAAAGCACTTTCTGTGTGAAATAAATAAGAATCGGAGTGTTTCATGTCCCCTTTAAGCCAAAGTATTGGTCTAGCGGGAGTTTTGTCCTGCAGATGGCGCAAGTTGAAAAGTCAGAGGATCACCAAAGTTATTACAGTTCATCCTGAAGGAAACCTGAATGAGTCTGAATCAAATTTCCCAACAATCCGTCCAATAGTTGTTGAGATGTTTCACACTGGACCAAAGACTGAAGGGCCAACCAAGACATGGCCACCCTCAGAGCCACGCTGCTAGCATTTCAATGCTAAAACCAACCAAGCCCAGTCAGAGCAGTGTTTATCAGCGACGCCATAAAACCTGGAGTATGCCGTCATCTAAGCCCAAACATCAGTGGTTTACCACCTTTATCACCTGAATAAATGTTAGTACTTCTGAAACGGTTTCCCACATGTCAATTCATGACCAAATTCAGTCCCCTCTATCACTTATAATAGTAATAAATTCCTTTTCCTTCAGACAAAAGCCTGCAAATGAAAGTGCAAAGCAGCCTTCTACTTTGCCATGTTGTGCGCTCACTTTCAGACACAGACCAGCTCAACAGCAGGAACACAGCAGCGTGACGTCGCCTGTATTGTTTCCACTTCCTCTAGGTCACATAAACAACCCAAACACTAATCCACAACATGTTGCATGATCATATGGAAAGAACAGCTTCTTTATTTCTTGCAGTTATATTTGGAACAGACTCATAACACATTCACAACAAATACAATAAATAGTCACGAGCACATTCTGTCAGACTTTTTCTAAATCCTGCCACTGGTTCCAAAAGTTCACGATTTCAGAGGAGAGACAAAGAAAATAAGGAGGGATGTGGGTAAACGGGAGGAAGGCAGGTTCAGAATAAGTATCACCTCACTGATTTACAGTTCATTAAAACTCCTGCATACTTCACACAGAAATTAAATAAGGAGCTTTCTCAAAAATATGAGTCCACTTTAACAAACCTGTGTGTGTGTGTGTGCAACATTTGGCACAAGAAATGTATTTTATAAGAGAAAGTACTGAAAAGCCATGAAACAGACAAGCAAAAGCATCGAGTGTTTCAGAGTTATCAGGTTAACTTTGCTGACTGCGACCCCTCGACTGACGGGACGGACGAGCTCAGGTGACTCGCACATACTTGAGGTCGGAGCTCATGCTGACGGTTCACTGCACAGATTCAATAAAAGCACTAGAGCTGAGAGTGACACTGAACTTTAACTAGTGAAACGTTCATGTGTAATTTGAGCTTGTGTGCATGTCGCAATTTTTAATGAACACGAACACACTATTTACAAACATACATATATTTACAACAGTGGACATATACAGTGCATCAGCAGCTTCCACTCATCAGCACTGACAAGATTTTACGTGTCCTCTCACCTGCAATCCAAGTTTGTGACTCATCAGGAGTTAGTGGGAAAGATAAATGCACAAAGCTGGACCACCTACGACAGCTCTGAAGACATTTCCAGAATACTGCAAGACCCCTCGAACCATCTGGAACCATCTCCTCTAATCTCAAACAAGTCACTGCATTAAAAGAAAAACAGGAAGTTTCATGTAATATAGATAAACAGATGATAAAACTTTTAAAATTAATTCAACTCCTTTCCAGCTACTACCCTGATTTAGATGAAGAAACAGAGCTTCTTGTGAGCTGCTTCACACTCATGTTTATCATTAAATGGACAGAATGCGGTTTCATCCAGATCTGCTCTGTTTAGCATCACTGGAAACTGAATCTCTGTGGGTTTGACCTCTTGGTCAAACTAAATGAATCTTTGGACGACATCACTTCTGTGTCCTTGCTTGTCGTTTGGCATCATTTTCATGGACTGTGGGAGAATGAATTCACATCCTTCAACTGAATAGAAACATTAGCTGCATCCAGGCTAACATGAACTTTTGTTCTCTGTCAGCACTTCTCAACTTGGACTGTGCAAACAAAGAGTGAAGGGCTAGTTTCCATGAGGTCACCCTCGACTTCCTGTTTACTAATCATGAATAGAATACACAAAAAACTTGACCTGACTTGAACTCTTAATGTAGTGGCACAGCATTTGCAGTTGATCTTGATCATGAAGTTGTTTTCCAAAGTTAAACAGCATGCGCAGCCATGCAGACACCTCATGATGTCATCACTAAGTGCTCATTAACCGCTGATGTCAGTCTACGGATGGCTCACTACAAGAAGCTGACAGGTTCATCACATGTTGATCGATGTTGGATCGGTGAGTACAGGAGCTCAGTGTCCGTTGCCGCCCTCAGACAGGATGCGGCTGGGTTCGGTAAACTTGGCGGTGGCTATGTAGAACAGGGCGGGCCCGGGCACGAGGGCCAACAGCGGCAAGTCCTGCTCCAGCTTGTCCAATCGGGAGATAGAGATGATGCCGTACGCGTGGAGCAGCCAGTGGCTGAACAGGACGACCAGACGCTTCTTCTTAGCCACCAGGTTCTTAAACGACTGTGGTCGTGGAGGGGGAGCGCACACCGAGAGAGACAAGAGGTTAGAATTAATAACAGTGGGAGATAGGCTTCACACAAACACACACTCATGTTCAGTGATACCAGCAGGGGATGCACACAGTGCAGTGTGTGTGCTGTTACCTGTATCTCAGAGGCAGACATGTAAACAGCCAACGTGACCAGAGACAGGACCAGTATGATGTAAGGAAAGGCATAGTCTGAAAGACACAAACTGAGGCTCACAGCTGCAGGGCTCAACACACACAATCAAACACTGATACTCAAACTGCACGCCTGAAGGAACCATGAAACAACTCAAGCAGCTGGATGTGAGGCCTGTGAGTACTCACAGAGCAGCCCTCCTCCCACAGCCTGCAGCACAGTGAGGATGGGGAAGAAGTAGAGCGCAGCGTAGATGCTCTTGAAGCGGTCGGACTTGCCCAGACCACACGCTATCTTCTTCACCAACAGAGGACGCAGCAGCATCATCAGCACCAAGCAGAAGGCGTAGTAGATCAGCACAATGGTGTAGCTGAAGACGAGACAAACAAGAGAGGGCTCATTCGCAGTTGTGGTTGGAGGGTCATGTCTCTGCCCAGGTTTTCAAACGCCCCTGCTGGCAGTACTTACAGCGGATAGACGGCCTCCTGGGTGCAGTGTAATGTGTTGATGTAGTCTGGACTGGGGTTGTACAGCATGGTGTACCAGTCGGACAGCATCTGGACCCGACAGGAACGGATACTGAGCATTCCCACCGGCTCTGTGACCAGCAGGGTGACCACGGCTGACACGCTGCACTCCAGCATGGCTGTGATGTGCTGCAGTAGAGCACTGGAGCTGAACACACAACAACACAAGCTCAAACCAGAGACACACACAGCGGACTTTCTTAAACACAGATGTTCCATTCTAACGCACATTTAAGTGAAGGGACCACACGGCAACACATCTCAGATAAAATATGAAGATGTGTGTGTGTGTGTGTGTGTGTGTGCGCGCGCATGCGGCCCCACCTCTTCTTTCCAGAGTACCACTCGATGAAGAACCAGTGCAGCACTAGCGGTAACATGGCCATGAAGCCCAGGTAGAGCCAGTCGTAGAGCTCAGGGGACTCGGTGCAGCGTTCACACACCTTCTGGAGGTTGGTCCGCTCTCCGCGAGGACAGACCTGGTGGGACAGACAAAAACAACTGTGATCAGAGACAGCAAACAGAGCCTCAATGCTGGCTCAAAAGCCACACCTCATTGTTTCCACCTTCTCATACTTCCCCTTTTTCTCACTCAAATCTAAATCATTACGATGCATTTTACTGTAAGAACAATGATTAAATATCAATAAGAAGTCCATGTCCTATGGTTTCTTCTTCAGCTCTGCACTCACAGGAGACATTTATAGCAATGGTGGAGTATGCAGTCTCAGTGGCCAGTGGGGTATCCACATCGATTTCTGAGAAAAACCCCTCATCCTTTCAGAGAGAAGTCACTAAAGCCCTATTTGCACGCTGATTGGCTGATATATTTTTTTCCCAGTATACAGAGACTCTATATAAACACGCACTGGCCACTGACTTTGGTTCACATGCACAATGTCATGCAATCCAACACAAAAGCTCTGCCATAAATTCTACATTTATGAAGCTCATACATGTTTATTGGCGCTGTCAGCTGATAAACCTACTCTGTGTTTATTATTGAGGTCATCCTGGGTGATTATGTTGTACATTTCAGTGAAAGGTGTCTCTATTTTGTCCATTCCATTCACATACATGAGGGGGGGCCAAAGCATCTCTGTTATAGCAGAGATGGATGCCCTCCAGTCTCTCTCTCTCACACACACACACAGACACACACACCCTCCAGCAGTCAGACACACTGATGTTTCATACTCACACCACAGTCTCCCTCCACTGAGTCGTTCACCATCACCCTGCCACAGTAAAGGCCCGGACAGGTTGAACTCATGGCCACAGCTGCAAGGACACACAGACAGTCTGGTGACATGATGGCTGTCTTATAGGTGTGTTTCAAAGCATCTTGGATTGGAACGTGACTGACTGACTGACTGATAACGTTAGTGACTGTTTTCTGATAACAAATAGATAAACTACGGTGTGGCGGAAGGTGTTTTATAAGCTCTTCTCCTTCACCTGCTCCATGCGATATGTGTTTGAAAGCTAATACAGTTAGAGCAGCTATTTCAAACTAAGAGCTTTCTGGGAAGAAGCACAGCGTTGACGTTAGCTCGACACAGCCACAAGACAGAAAACTGTAGAGATTTCTACAGCAGGAGGACAATATTAGCGTCAGTGCTGACTGTTTAAACTGTTCTGAAAACAGCTGTTTATTTCACTGAATCACTGGGGCTCGTGCATTATAATCAGCGCAGTGGGATGTTGTTAGCTAGTTCACAGCTAAGCTAGCTGGTAAAACCGCAGTATTATTAGCGACGCGGAGGTCAGACTATCTTAACGAGCCGGTTATCTTCAATTGAAAAGCGACAATGAAAAGCAGCTGTAACTTACCCATCGTGGGCCAGCTGGTGATTAAAAACAAGGTTTTCTCGCTTCAGCGCTGCCGTGTTTTCATTTATTCCCGAAACCGGAAGCGGAAGGACACAAGGTAGCACAAACAGGAAGTTTATTCAACGCCTTTAGTGAAACAATCATGACGTCAGAGCACCAGTACAGGGAGTATGGAGCTGAAACTAGAATAAATGAATTCATTTACAAAAAATAAATATATTAACATCACTATAAATCATCTGACAAACTTGTACATAATATTTTTAAAACAAGGGATGTCTTCAGAATTTCCTTATTTTCAGGGATTCTATCCAGAAATACGGATGTATGATTTCACACAACAGGGTTATATTTGGTACAAAATGAAGATCTTTTGCTGTGTTCATCGGAGACAGTAGACAGTATTTAAAAAAAATATATATATATTAAAAAGTAATCAATTCAACATGTTATTAAACTCAAGTACCAAAAAAGACTGTTAACATGTCAGAAAGATTAACAGCACAATTTCTATTAGATGACATCCCTGAACTAAAAGAAGCATAATATGGAGGCAGCAGACTAAAAGGAAGAAGCTGCTGGAGGAACTAAAAAGAAATGAGGACAGAGAGAAGAAAGACAGAAGAATGGAATCGGCATTGGAAAAAGAGAGAGAAGGACAGAAAAATAGAAGAGAAAGAGGACAATAAACCACAGGACCAAGAGGATGCCATGTCAGAATAATGATTAAAACAAGTCATGTACTGTCAAAGTATGGAGTTCCTAGATATTATCTGCCACTGTACAAAGCTGTTCAGTGATTAAACTGATTTTACTGACTGAAGACTGAATAGCGAACTGGACTTTGCATTCAAACTTTCAGGGTGTCCTGATTTTCGCTCATTTCTGATAAAATGGACGTTTTCATAAGAAAGCCCCTTATTCTAAGCCCCTTAGAATCCTTCCATTAAGAAAATGTATGTTTTCATCAAACACAAGCTTAAAAAAGAAGTTATGCTGTCTCCCAATTTTAAAAATAAATAAATAAATAAATAATAATAATAAAATCATTATTATGATGGAAATGTTACGATAAGGAGTAAGTCTACACAGACCATTATTAATGTGTAGTCTTTTTATTTTTATTTTTATTTTGGCAGGAAGTTTGCATTATCAAACATGAAAATTAGATTGAATTCGATTTGATTTCATCATAATTTACAAACACGTGGAAAATGAAATTTAAGTTTTCTTAAACTGGTTTTAATACTGGCAGCCACAGACTTCCAAAACATGCATGTCATGGTGGTGAAGCTGAATGAAAACACAGATCCACACACCAACCACCAAAACACTGCTGAGCCCATCACAGATCATGATGGCTTCGCTCTTTTATTCAGGATGAACAGTTCTTGCTGCTTCTTCTGTGACCAAAGCTGCTGCCGGCGCACTGCATGCTGATCAAGTCCTCTGGCATGAGAAACCTCCTCTTGACCATCTTCATCAGCTCTGCGTGGCTGTGGAGACCAGACAAAGCAGCTCAGATGTGACCGTCCTGTGTGAGAATCAAATCTTATTTCTGGAGCCGATCTCAGCTGTGTATCTTGCAAGCGCCTTATAATATCATTTTCCAGGGACATGGATGCAAAAATCCATCAGCAGTTGCCATGGCAACCGTGTGAAACGTCACACCAAGCTGTGAGCACGTCCATGTGGAGGGCGTGGTTTCAGAGAGGTGGGGGGGGGAGGGGGAGTGTTGGCAGGTACAGAGACCCCGAGACAGACAAGAAAGAGGGACATGCGAGTGCGGAATCACGTCCACACCTGGAAGCTCTGAGGCAGCCATCGAGCCTCAGGGCTGTTACTAATGGAGATACAGAAAAGCAGAAGAAGGCTGACAGACATCAACAGGGTGGGAGTCAACGGCTCTCCGGCGATGTTTTGTTCTGTCTTGCTGAGCACAGCTGAGGAGCAACACACGGACTGACTTTGTTGTCTTCTCCTCACGAAGGAGGCCACAATCCCAGCGCGGACATGAGCGACGCGGGGCCGTGAGCCGCCCGCCGTGAGCGCTCCAGAACACCGCGAGGAAAAGGCTTTTTCCCGGGACGAGCTCAGGGACTGACAGGGAGCCTCCACCCGGCGGTGTGGAGGCTGCTGGAGACAGGTGGTTAAAAAAATGATCAAAGTTTGAGGTGACATGAGGAGGACAGGAGATGAAGAACCGTGATTCAGTGCCGAATAACGGGCAGCTATGCTAATGTAGCACACGCGCTTTAAATCAATGTTTACACCGCTGAATGGAAACAAATAGCAAATAAGGAAGAAACAGAGTGATGTGAAGGCCAAGAAATATGCAGTTAGATCATGTTTTTTAAAGCTTTTGGGTCTTTCTCTGTGGAAACATTAGGCTGCACCTAAACACCTGTAATTCATATCTTACTAACGTTATAGCAAATACAAAATAAATACTGCAGATGTGTAATTTTTAAATGACTGGCACTACAGTATATCTTTATTACAATATAATAATAATAACTGTATCATGATGTGGCAAAATCTTACCAAGAATACAATTTGATATAGTTTAATGAGAAAAAAGAGGAAGCAAAGCTCATATTTGGGCCAAATATTCCATCAGAATTGGCAAACGTGTATGTAAATGATAATGTACGAGAACTGAGATGAAACTGGCGTAATCACACCACAGGTGGTTCCATCCATAAAGAACATCTCAAGAACAAACAGTGAAATCCTGTCAGTTCATCTGTCCGCATGCACTCTTTATAACGGGCTGCTGTCCAGTTTCATGGCGTACAGCAGAGCCAGCAGCTGTGACAACAGTGAAGCATAATTGTCTTTATGTGTAATTACTCACAGGGTAACTTACTGTTTTCAGCAGTAAAACATTATCCATCATTTATTTCATAAAGTAAGGTCAGGCATTACACAACATCTTTTCATCTAGAAGACTTTTTGTTTTTCTCGCCGTTATGAACAAACAGACACTCCAGATGCTGCACAAGCACAGTTTAGTCCAACCAGACTAAAAAGTCAGTGTTCGCCCATGAACGTGGATTTGACTTCCCCTTGTCTTCTCCTTTCTGCTGTTGATGGATTTGGAGACAATGAATTAGAAAAATACAAATGGATGAATCATGAGCATCTCCATTTAAACCCGGGAAACCAACACACACTGACTAATCTGAATGGATGTGTGTGAGACGAGGGATGAGTTTTGTCCTTCTGTTCTTGTGCTTCGTCGATGGATTCATCTGTTAGCACAGCCCTGCGGGGCGGCGGTGGCAGCAGCAACTACACGGGTGACGCCTCGGGTCCGAGCTTCACCGACCAGCTGGGCACTGCCTCACCTGTTGTGCCAAGGTGAGTCCCTCTGTCCATCTGCCTTTCCATCAGTCGTTTCTGCTCTGAAATGACAGCACTGTGCAGAACTTGAAAAAATAAATGACGAGGCACCAAGCCATCTGTGTGAAAATACCAAATTCATTTCAGAATTCACATTGTGATACTGAATTATTTGTTCATATGAGGGGATGACATATTAATCCCCACTTCCAGTATTTTATTTTGAAAGAACCCACCCAGTCTTTTCAGGCTGACCACCAAGGTGCCCTTCGACTAACTGGCTTGCAGAAACAAATTTTGACCTTCTGTTGTGCACAACTTTTGTTCTATGGCTATCATAGCCTCTTGAACTCGGACAATATAAAACAAAATTCAGGGCTTTTAAGTGCTGTTGTGTTTTGGTCCTGTGACGGAGTGAAGTGTATGTAACTTAAAGCATGGAGGACAGGAGGAATGGGGAGCCTAGGTTTTATTCTCAAGATGGCAGTCCCTAAATTCTTTTAGATTCCTCTGAATCACCTTCATATTTCACATGAATCAACCCAACTTGTGAGGAACAAGATGACTCGGCTTGATCTCACCTACTACATAAGAATCTGACTTAACCTGTTTTTCGATGTGTGAATCGCTGATTTGTTATTCAAAAAGGTCTAGTGTCATTGACCAGCTCTGGCTGGAGAAAAGATTGGCCAATCTGAGGTTTGTAGGCAAGATCTTCATCTTCCCAAATAAATAGCTAACTACCAAACTACATCTATGGAAAGTGGTGACAAAAAATGGCCCTAAACATGCCTCTGAATATGGATGGGATAGATGCAGCTCTGTGGATTGTTTAAGCTGACTCGCAGAAACAACAACTCAGCAATTGTTATTATTTTCTTCAACCATTTCTTTGATTGATGCGTTAGACGTTCACTGCTCCACTGATTATTATGTTGGCTGGATGAATAAATCACTCTCTACTGATTGTCTTTTTTTGTCTCCTCAGGGTTGTTTCCATAGTGACCAGCCTTGTGACCACCACCACAGAGGTCACAGTGGGAACCGCAGGAAACCTCTCAGCGTTCAGAGACCAAAGAGGGAGCGAGCTGGGTCACATCCATCAGGTGTCGACCCCGTCGGTGCTGAGCACCGCTGAGAGTAACTCTGTCCTGCAGGGCATCACGGTGGCGGCGCAGGCCCTGGTTCTCCTCTCCATCTTCCTCCTCTCCAGCCTCGGTAACTTGGCAGTCGTCATCGTCATCATCAAACACAGACAGCTTCGAACGGTGACCAATGCCTTCATCATGTCGCTGTCCTTGTCTGACTTCCTCACAGCTGTTCTGTGTCTGCCGTTTTCCTTCGTTATGCTCTTCAGTAAGGACGGCGTCTGGATGTTCGGGGACCAATTCTGTGTGGCCAACGGCTTTTTCAACACCTGCTTTGGCATCATCTCCACCCTGACTATGACTTTGATCTCTTTTGACAGATACTACGCCATAGTCAGACAGCCACAGGCTAAAATAGGGCGTCAGAAAGCAACTCAGCTGTTGATAGCTGTGTGGTTCACTGCAGTCGTTTTCTCTTTGCCTTGGTATCTGTTAGTCCGAACACCTACAGAAATCCATAAGCGAGGTTTCTACCACTGTATGTATGTGTTCCACTCTGGGAGCTCACGCATGGGGACAGCTTATAGCATCTGCCTAATTGTTGTGTGTTATTTACTGCCCTTCTCCCTCATGTGCTTTTGTCACTATAACATCTGTAAGACAGTTCGTCTCTCTGAAATCCGAGTCAGGCCGGTGACAACGTACGCATACTTGCTGCGATTTTACAGTGAAATGCGAACAGCCACCACAGTTCTGATTATGATTGTTTTCATCATTTTCTGTTGGGGGCCATATTGTTTAATGGGTTTGGTTACAGCAATGGGGGACTACACGTTCAACCCCGCTATGGACACGGTGGCCATCTGGCTAGCCTGGGCAAATGGAGCCATCAACCCTCTGATCTATGCCCTGAGGAACCCAAATATATCCATGTTACTGGGGCGGAGCAGAGAGGAGGGCTATCGGACCAGAAATATTGCAGCGTACCTCTCCAGCCAAACCCAGAACCGTGAGATTCGGCTTAACCAAGCGGAGAGGATCAGGGACCGCTATGTGAGTCGTGTAGGGGTGAACAATAACAGCCGGCTGTCAAGTTCAAGTCCTGGGAAGGGAGGAGGGGGAGGAGAGGTGGCAATGTGGGCTTGTAAAAACCCTGCTGTGGTCTTCTGCAGGGACGCCCAGCCTGACACCGCAAGACTCGCCGACTCTGTCAGCGCTCCTAAGATGAAGACAGCTGACACCAGCCTGTGACATTCTAGAGACATTCCTGACCATCTAATGATTGGTTTCATCTTATCTGTATTTGTTGTTGTGGACCAAGAGACTGCTATCACCAGTTTGTGACATTTTTGGAAATACTGGAGTATTTATGTGTCTTCACATCACAGGCTGTCAGAAATGTTTATGATTCAAACCACCACTCGATCAGATGTCATCCAGGAATCACAAGATTCATTTGAGCTACCATGTATTTAAGCAGCTGTTGTACAATACACAGTAAAAGTTCCCTCCTGATTTTGGAGGGCACCATGAAGTCCTCAAGGATCCATGGGACCACCTGAATCCCCTCAGAGATTAAACATGGAAGGCAATGCAAAACATTTCTGTAATGATAATATAATAATAAACTTTATTTATATAGCACTGAACAATGTTACCAAGTTCTTTACGAAAGGAAATTAAAACCAGACAAGGCAGTTTCTCAAATGCTTATAAGTTACACTTAATGACTAGACTGTTGTTCCTCAGAGGTGAAGGAAAAACTAAATGGAACCATCCACACATCTTTGTAAAAAAAAGGTGAGGCTGTAGCTGTAGCTGGCAAGCTAACCACACAGTAGCTAGCAGGGAACATGGTAACACCACTCAGTTAGAGTAGCTCTTCAAACCACTGTTTCAGCCAGCAAGCTTGTTGAGCAGTTTATTCAAGTGGCGCATCATCTGATCTGCAAACCGTGTGCTTTTGTGAAGCAGTTTCTAGCCTGGCAGAGCAGGCTTATGATCAGCAGTGCACAAAGCTTTTTTTAGTCAGGTGCTCAGGGAGATTGAGACGTGGTTTTGTACTCACTCCATACACAGTGTAGTCATCATAACTGGTGTGCAGACTTGCCACCTTTTGCTGTGATATCCATCATAGTCATTGTGCCAGACCTGGACATGTCGTGTATCACTACATCTGAGGTGGCAAAGGTTCAGTGGTCCTACTTTGTTCCCATTTCAGTGAATGGATTGATATATGAAAAACCTGTCTAAACAGTAGCTAAATACGTTTGATAAGCTGTAATAGATGGTCGTATTTACAAAGAACAGTGGCGTAACCTGAATGCAACCCGCCCCTCAGCAGAATGGCAAAGTTGCAAACTCTTTTTGAGGCACATGATGATAACATGAATACAACATAAATAAATACATGAGCTAGCTCTTATCAAAAGCAGAAGAAAACGGGACAAAACACTTCAGGTTTGTTTTTGATATTTGTTACAGTGTTGATCGATATTCGGGGCAATGACACAACACCAGATTAGCAATTAAAATGCAACTTTTGCCATGGATTCATACTGCAGGGAAGAGCAAAGTAAGGTGAACATTTTTTACATTTTAAATAATCACGACCAGACAAATACAAATTGGTGTAATTATTCAGCATTGTCTGCTGCAAGAAAAGCGAAATGTGACTAAATGTAATTAGAAATAAGCTTTCTGTAGCTTACATACCTCCAGACCCCAGCCTCTGCTTTTTCTCTGCACTTGTATCCTCCACACCTTTTTTAGGCCAAACAGTGAACATGCCTGTAATACATGCAATCTTCCTTGTCTCGTGTCTCCCTCACTGTCCTCTGCTTCAGCTTCCTACATGGTAGATGTACCTCCCAGTCCCTCATTGAGCCTTGCACTGGCCTGCACAGTTTGGTTAGCACCCAGGTAAACTCTGACGCTCTCTATTGGACACAGACTCAATGTCAGCGATCTCCCGCTTGGGTTGTTTTCAAGGCACTGACAAACTATTTGTCATTGCACTATGAGGACTACATTTTCATTGTAGATTTTGGCAGATTGATCTCCAAAGTGTCAATACTACCAATATGAAATCTTGTTTTGAGCATTGATGAGGAAAAAATGGATCCATCACAAGTTTGACGACATCCTGGGCACATGAACATTCCTCTGCTGCAATATTTGACTGTGTCACTAAATGCAACATGATGTCACAGTGCTGCTCCTCATGGTCTTCAGTTTCATTTTGGATTAAAAGTAAGTTCACTTATTTCCTGGTTCAGACTGTTTTGTCCAGTTCAGCAGGTCTATATATGCTTTGTTAATTAAGCATAATGACTCACCAACCACCTATCTAGCAGAGCTATCCCAGAGAGTTTCAAAGATCTGTTTCTTCACACTGGAAATTACTTGAAAGTGCTTATATTTAAAAAAATCAAACCTTTGAAGTGCTTGGTTAAGTAATAAAGAGGTCATTAAACACTCTTGGATACTAGAATCTCTGAGTTTGAGCCTTTGGCGCCTTGTCATCTCAATTCATCTGGAATTCATCTTCTTCCTATCTGTCACTCTGCGTAGGCTGCACGCATACAGCCATTTCCTGATCGCTGTGCTGTGTTAAAAATGCAGCTGGTTGCCTACATTGATTAGCCCCCTCTGGTTCAGGATCTAGCATAAGTTATCATCAAGTAGCCTATGCCAACCGCAACCACCTATCAGGAGAAGATAATGAATGAAAGCGTGTGCTCACTGCTCAAGTCTTGTGCAACCCTGTACTTGGTTTAGTTTCTCTAAAACCAGAGTGATCATCAGCACAGCTTGTTGACCTGCAGGTAGCTGACAGGAAACACAGGAAAAGAACATTCTTCACATGGGACCTGTTGATTTGTGGCAGCAGGAGAAGCACAGGTGTGAATAACACTGATGATTGCTTTGTTCAGTTTACTGCAGGTGTGCCAGGTGAGAAATGTCAGTGAGCCAGCACCATGTGCAGCACCACGACTGCAGCGCAGGTACATGTGAGTGAAACGCTGCCATTACTAACGCCTTTCTTTAAACAAGTCAAAAAGTGTGTGCTGTGAGAGTGGTTGATTACATCAGGTCACTTCCATGTACTAATAAGATTATATCAAGAGGTAGTGACTTCAGTTGGCAAGCATCTGGAATTCAGTCTTGGGTGTTAACTCCATTCATCCAAATGAACTGCTGTCTTATTTTTAACTAAGCCTTGTAATTGTAACCATTTGTCCACCAGCCTCTCACATTAGCCAACCTCTGACAGTGCACTGTAGCTCCACTGTCCACAGGTGCTGCAGTGAAGAGGATTCAGGTGCCAAACAGGAGGAAAAAATGCTTTTCTTATCACTTTGACCCGGCTAACTTCCTAATATATTCTTGAAAGCTTCTGATGAAGGAAATTAGCAATTTTATGGTAATTACAGAAAAAACAGTGTTGAATCACTACATTTTCAGTGAATTGAGCTCAATTAATGGCGTCATTTCAGCAACATGCAAACTGTAAAGTGTGTCTACAGGCAAGCACATACACATTTCTATTAATAAATGAATAATACTATTTATGAAGCAGTCTTTCAAGTAAATCAGCAGCTGTTTAAGAACACAGCAAAACTAACTTAAATTAGTACCTCCAAACTTTTTTCTTATCCTCATCATTAGTACCACATTTTACAGTTATTTTTAGGAAATTTGAAAATTCTATGGAAATAAAAGACCCATGAAAATAAACAGTTTCACGTCCCTGCCACCTGTTTTCAGTTCATGTGTGGGAATCAACGTCCTGTACATATGAAGAAATCGGATTGCTGGTTTCCATGTCTGTGATCTTCACCCACTGGACTTGACAGTGATCACCATTTCAAGCTGATATGATTACGCTAATCTGAATAAACTGCAGTTTTAGATGATAAAAAGGAAAGGAACAATTCATTTTTCCCTTAAGTGGGCCAGCAATTTGTTCAGCAGGGCAGCTGCTGTCCTCTGTCATGAATGCTGTTTTTCCTCTACTGAACCCTAAAGGTCACCTGTCTTTGAAGATTGTTCCCCTACAGGGCTATTTAAAGACAAACACAACCAGGACAGGAGATCTGAGAGGGAACAGAAAAGGACAGCACCCTGTTTAATCATTAATCACATAATTAAAGTATTAAACACAGCAGGACTTATTCGACTGTGACATTTGCAGTGATGTGGGTGTTACAACTGCTCATACGTCAACTGCCTTCTCTGAGTGAATTGTTGTGAATTTTTGTCCCTTTCAGCCATCAGAGCACTTCCAGAAGTTAAATTCCCAGAGTGTCTCTTGTTATTATAGAGCATTTCAGCCACTGAACATGTTGGGTGTAGCAGAGATGATCAGTCAGTCCCTTCAAAATGAACCACAGTCTTTGAAGAAGTATTCACATCCATGACTCTTTACTGCAATGTAAAGATATCCCATTACAAGTAAAACAACTGCAATGAAAGTACAAAATGTACCTTTCCAATCAAAGTAAAAATACTCATAATGCCAAAAAATGGCCTGGGATGTTTTTTTGTTTGTACATTTGGTTTATTAGTGTTTTTAATGTGCAAGTAGCATTTCACCATTACACCACATTTCACATGTTCATAATATGTTTTGTATGTCAAACCTAAACCTGTATAGTAACTAGTTACTACAGTTTTAGTACTACAGGTTTAGGGAAAAGTACAGTATTTTCATCTGAGCTGTAGTAGTAGGAGTGAAAAGTAGCATAAAAAGGAAATACTGTTTGTAAAGTGGACAATCCTAAAGCATGCAATGTATCATTAAAGGTCCAACTGTAAAGGAAGTTTACTGTCTAGTAAATCCTGAGTATAATATATCACACAGGGTTTAGGGATGAAAGTCACATGCTGTGCAAATGCTGGTTCAGTACTGGTACCTTTTTTTTTATCTCAATTCAAGCACTGGATGTAATAATGAGAATCTGATCTTTACTATTTGTGCATTCGAGTTACGTACTTTATGTTAGAGTTGTTTTGTCAGGTTAATATAAGGTTGCACTGCTGTGCTGTGGGCTGTGGTGGAGATTTTGTCCTTTAGGGGGAGCTAGCAATGTATTAGTGTTTTAGTCCTGTTCAGCTTGAATAATAGCAGAACCGCCTGCTACTTAAACTCATTCTAATACCAAATGTTTGAACGATGCTCATATGCAGCAGCTGCAGTTGATGCAAATGTTGTCTGAATTTCAATTTTGTTCTGTGAAAGATTCTGTTCGAGCTCCAGCCCATTAGCTGTGGACAGTATGGCCTCTGCATGAGTGCAGGTGGTGTGAAACAAACTGTTAGCGAGACAGGTTCAGAGGTAATGGGTTTATTCTAGCAAAGCTAATATTACCCATCAGTCTGGGTTTGAAGACAAAAGAACAGCACCCTTCACTGCTCTACAACAGTATCATGTGTGTTGGAATGTCACCTGGCTTCATAACACACACACATACACACACGCAGACAGAGAGAGAGAGAGAGAGAGAGAGAGAGAGAGAGAGAGAGAGAGAGAAAGGAGTAGGAGGGAATCATCAAGGTATTCATTGCACTGGCATGAAGAGTAGGATTCGTATATACAGGCTTTCTTATAGTGTGTGTGTGTGTGTGTGTGTGTGTGTGTGTGTGTGTATGTGTGTGTGTGTGTGCGTGTGTGTGTGCGTGTGCGTGTGTGTGTGTGTGGTAGACTAAAAGTAAAAAGTTGCATCCATTTGAAAAACATTAAGGAGAACGCAAGTAATTAACTACAGCACTTCCGTAAAACTGAGAAACTTGCAAAAGACACAGACACAACACAACAGAGACACAACATCCAGACTTTTCTCTCTAGTTTGAGTCAATCTTACAAAACACTGCAGTTTTCAGTGTTTCAGTTTGGCCTGGAGGCTTTTAACCGTCCAATACAATCTGTGGAAAGAGCAGCATGGGTGTATGTAGTGAATGGATCCTGAAAACATTTGTGACATGAGTGATTTCCCCTTCACGCATCCATGAGCTGGGTTGTGACACAGGAAATTAACTCATTGCAGACTGCATTTAAAATATCCTTTTGCAGCATTCTTCAAACCGTTTACCTCTGATTCTGTGTATCAAGCAGTATTTACTCTGCATCAACACTGTGTCAACATCTGCTGCTACCTTTGCCCTCAGAACACACAGCTGTGCATCTCTGTGCTGTGTGTGCTGTGTGTGTGTGTGTGTGTGTGTGTGTGTGTGTGTGTGTGTGTGTGTGTGTGTGTGTGTGTGTTTGTGTGAGTGCTGCAGTGAGGAATTTTGATTTTATAGTAATAACCAAGCTTTAGAGAGATGTCTTACCAGACCTCATTTCTCAAAACCGAGGATTAGGAAGTGGGTTTATGATGACAATTATTAGTTTAAAGACCACTGAGGACTAGTTTTGAGCTTCAATCCGTAATCCAAAAGTGAACGATCAGACCACCATTGAACTGTTAAATGCATGTTTGGAACCTGCTGTGATTCCAAAGTTGACTGACAGTCCTGCAGTGAGAAGACTTTTTACATCAAAATCTGTGAGGTGAGAAGTAAAACAGGCTTACACAATACCTCTAAATGAAAAAAACACAGTCAATTATATTATATGTCTGAATATACATGTAATTTATGGTCAAAATAGTCACAAATTATTAATAATTAGGAGAAATGGGATCATTTATTGAGCCTGATCTCGTGGGACATTCATACTTCATCTTTTTTCATATGCTATATGATATTTGAAAGCAACCTCATCCCAAATCCAAAAAAAAATTAAAAAAAACAAAAAAAACAAAACAAAATATAATTATATATCTTGCTCGAAAGTTCATTTTTTGCTACAAATATTTCCTCACTGTCCTCTGTCAGGACTGTTCCAGTCACTTGCACTTGTCGGTGATGTAACATGATATTGTTAGTAATCTGCTGATCAGCATCTGAAAAATGTCTTCATCATCAGACAATGAACAGATATTACCACAGAGCCTGTCACACCTCTCTCTCTCTCTCTCTCTCTCTCTGTCTGTCTGCCTGTCTCTCTTTCTCACACACACACTCGAACACACACAATGCAGTGGGTGAGGCCTGGGCATGACCGCCTCCACCAGGAATGCAGTAGTGTGTGTTTTGAGCTCTCTGCATACTGTACGCTCTCACTCAGGCTGATCGGTCAGTTTCTCTCTGTCTCACATGCACAGAGATGACAGATCAAGCACATGACAGAGGATTTGCACTTGTTGGACACCTGCAAGTTTCTGGCAGACTTGAAGAAAATTTCGTTCTCTTGTGGATTTTGTGTTTCAAGCAGTTTCTAAGTGAACCAGCCTCTTGTGGATTATGACTGCAGACTCTGTTTGAACACTTTGAATTCAACTCCAGCTCTGCTGAAAGCTCCACAGGCTGATTTAAGGGTCAGATTTTGATTTCTGTTGAGTTTAGTTGCTGTAGTCTTTGGAGTTGAAGCTTCATTTCAGCCTCATTTTTATTCCCATGTTTTATATTCTCTCTATCTTTTGCTCTGGATCATATAAAACATCCAACATCATTTAAAACTGTCTTTCAGAAGACATTCAGAGCAGCCTTAATAGTGAGCTGATCGAATGGTGGACTTTGAGCTGTGGTGACAACAGAGTGAATGATCTCTGCTCCAGATGTTCATCTGACACTGCCTGCTGCTCCACACACTGCTGAAGCTGGACATGGCATCACTCTGCGTCACATAGAAGTGGATCACAGAGGTAGGACACTCATGATGACCCACACATTTAAAGTAGAGGAAGATGACATCATAGATCCTGAGGTTTTATCAGGCCTGTCACCAGAATTATAGAAATGAGTCCAAAACGCCGTCAGCACAACCCAACCCTGTACAAAACAAAAAATGAAAAACAGGCTTCAATAAAATAATTATTGGCTATTGGTGCTCAAATGTGGGTAGATTGGAAGAAAACAAGAAACAAATTATAATCAATTGTACTGTTGGTGTTTTTGTAAATACTGTATCTGCTGGATGCAGTAAATTGAAGTTGTGGAAAACAGTTACTATATGCTATAAAACTACAGCAATGTGTATTTTGTGTTCTTTATTGTTTATTGTAGTTATATTGTAAGCAGGCAGAAAGGCTGCTCAGGTTTCCTATCTACAACAAGCATATCTCTGCAGCAGTTTGTATCAGATGAACACCAGATTATCTGTTGATGCGGCCTTAAGTGCCGTGAGCCGATGGCAGAGCAGGGACTGAGGATGTGGGGATAAAAGTTTGTTGGTGCTACAGTAGGAGGGTCATGAGGTCATTAAAAAGAAACGTGCATGTGTTTGTGCATGTGATTTCACAGAACGCTGCCAATTAGATGCTGACTGTGCGTAAAACAGAAAGTTTTAGGTGCATTTTACTGTAAAACTTTAAAACCTTCTGGCTCACACTTGGTGTATGACAAATGCCTACTGACATTACAGCAGCCTGATGTTTGTCATTTAGTTCTGATATTGTGTGGTAGCATGTATAAAAACATCTGTACTGAAATTCAGCAGTGATGCAAAACTGCGGTGTAACAAGCACCACTCATGACAGGATGAGGACATGTTCAAATGAGTCATTTGCAGCCATTTCATTGAGTTGCTGAGGGGGCGGAGCTATTTTTAGCTCCCCAGGTTCCGGAAATAAAAGTCCAATTGATTTTCTCCAAAGACAGCATGGGTTGATTGACCGTTGGAGCACTTAAAAACAGCTTTGATTGGCACCCAATTCTCCCAGTGGTGTCATCAGTACAGAAGATGAACACCTGTGCTCTGGCTCTGTGATAACAAGTCAAAGGCACAATAAAAAAAACTTTCCTGTTGTGCATCTCAGCAAGAAACATCCAATCACTGAGATTCAAATTTTAAAACGCGACGTATGTCAGGAAGTGGTAGCTAAAGATTACAGTGTTAAGAAGTCTGAAAACACAACACTTACACAGTTGTGATCAATTTTGAATGAACATTGAAAGTAACATTTAGTCTGTCATTAAAAAAATGAAATTAAATGGGAATACAAATTGGGGAAAAACTTCATCGATTTTTCTAAATATTTGCTTATTCTGAATTTGATGCAGCAACATGTTTCAAACACGTTGGGACAGGAGCAGCTAAAGACTGGGAAAGATGTGGAAAGCTCCAAAAACACCTGTTTGGAACATTCCACAGGTAAACAGGTTGATTGGTAACAGGTGATAGTATCATGATTGGGTATGAAAGGAGCATCCTGGAAAGGCTCAGTCGTTCACAAGCGAGGATGACGAGAGGTATAAAGAATACGACTGCATGGACTGAGGAACACTTTGTAAAGCTGTTGTCAGTAAACACAGCTTGCTTGCAAATGATCACGTCTGGTTTTTATTTAGGTTATATACAGCATCCCAACTTTAGGTTGTAGAATAACACCAGCCCCATCCTTATGCATTAGGACCAATCACAGACCTGGTTTAGGTTGGTCCTCAGGTTTTCACTACCACATAAATTGCATGAAACTATTTAAAAGATACCACAGATACTGAGAGAGCCTCATCAACAACACACATTCTGGTGGGAAAGAACAACCTCTAGCAAACATTTACTGTAGAAGTGTCCTTGCAGCTCCAGCGCTGCCCTTCTGTCGCTGACACTGACCTTTGACTGAAAACACACTTTCTCTCCAGGGATCCATAAACTATTGACTAAACCCTGCAAACTCTGAGCTGCCTGCTTCATCTGAGCATAACTCTGTCATTAATCTATATGCAACATGGACACACACACACACACACACACACACAGCGCTGATCATTATTAGAACCCTGCAGCAGCCATTGACGTGCATGTAAAAGCATTTACGTGACTGAGACGAGGACGCTGACAGTGGTAAACATCAGCATGCACAGTTGGAAGAGTGCCTGTGCTTTTATTCGTGTGTGTGTGTTGTTTGTGGGGCTGAAGTATGATCACGTCAGCCACTCAGTGAGTCCATCTGTCCAACACTTTGGGATGAAAAAATACAGCATTTTTCAATGAAATCAATCTGAGGGGACCTCTTCTCTATCAACAGCAAAGACTGAAAAAAAACTACTGTAGTAATATCCAGTGATGGTGAGGTACAATCACTCATGTACTCTACTAAAAACTGTACAGTTTTAATGCACTTAACTTCAGTATTTCCATTTGATGCTAATTCATACCTCAACTTCAGTACATTTCAAAGGAAAATACATGATTTTATTCATCTAATAGCTATAGTTGCAAGTTATTTTACAAATAAGACATACTTTATGATGACCCTATAAATTATGATATAGTGCCCTTGGAAAAACTGCACAACAGTGTACTCTATAACGTTTGACAAAATAATCTTAACAAGCTTTTCTCTGAGCTTTCAACCAAGCTCACAGTCCTCATCAGCAGACAGCCTCTTATTATGAGACTGAAGGTCAATACTGACAGTCACATAATGACAATTGAACAAATTCAGTGACAACCAGCGATCTCCATCTGCTGATGAAGACTGTGAGATGCAGTTTAAAGCTGCAGAAAAAGCTCAGAGGTGGACACTGAGTTCAGATTATTTGAAGGATAAACTTTCACGCTCAAGCAGGTTGTAGAAAGTACAAATTATTTCCACCTGGAGCAGCTGCAACACTGAAGTGTTGCTTGGATATCAACGTATTAGTCATAATGTAATGAAATGACAGGAGCCATTCTGCTTAATATGGAGCACTTTCACTTAAAACTGCAGTAATGAGTATTTTCATATGAGCAGTGGATCAAATGTAACAGGAAACTCAGCAGTTACTGAAAACTAGCCTTTAGTTACAGCTGCTAGTTCTCACAAAAGGAGTTGAATTACTTTAGCAGTTACTGCATGTAAAAGGCAGACAACTGTCAAACTGTATCTACCACTGAACCAATCATCACTGCTGAGTTATTAACACTACTGACCACCACCACATGGCAGCAGCAACGAGGGTCGTAAGTGAAACTGATGAACCTAAACTTGTTTAGTTTGTATAAGAAACTTTCACTTGATGAAAAGCAAGTGCACATCCCCTGAACTGTCACACCACCCTAAGGTCGTATTGTAGGTGGCTTGTTCTGCTTCCCCCTTAAATTTTGAGAATCATTCCTATGTTCTTATGAGTCCTGTGTTCCCCACATTTATATAACACGTCATGAGAATGTGACAAAGAGTCCTATGTTGTAAGATTTTGAGCCAAAGGTTAATTTGCACTGAACTGGAGAACATTGGACCCTGGGAACATAGATACACTCCCAAACTTTGGGGTAAATTGTATAAAATGATGCACAAGACATGTAGAAGACTGTGATGATATGATCTATAAAGGCAGTGACATACAATCTATGTGATCTTGTCAAAAGTGGACAGAGATGATTGTAACAAAAGCTACATGAGGGGGGAAATTGGAAACCGGTTTCTTCAGGTTTTGAATCAGATCTCATATCTTTTTCACATAGATGATCTAATAGTTCTTAAACTGTGCTGATAAGTGTAGCTGTTACATGATATGAACATTGTTACCACGACCACACTGTTATGTAGGTATACAGTACACTCCAGCCCTAACTGCACCTCATGGGTAATTGTACCCAGCAGCAACCCTGTCTCATAGAAATTCCATTCCTATCCAACTAATTTGCATTCAGAATTACGTTGTGCTGACAGACGTAATCAGTCAGTGTTTGTTTGAGTGAATGAAGCACTGCACAGTCACAGCGAGGGAGGATGGAGGTGTAGACAGTGCAGGACTGACTCGAGAATCGGGAGTTCACATCCAGACTGTGGTCAGGTTTATGCAACAAAAGCACCTTGGTTAACTTTAGAGAGAGACTGTGATTGCTGCTGACTTTTCCTGTGTTAAAACAGACCATGATCTTTCCCTAACATTAGCCAACTGCTCTCAGTGCCTAAATATAACCATAAAAAAGCTGAATAATGCACACTTACCATGGACGTTCGTCAACATTTCCTCATTATGTTAATACAAACATAACTCAATTGGCATTATATATCCTTCAAAACATATTTGTTGTTGCAGATTAGTTGTATATAACTGCCGTTTTTAAGAGACAGGCCTTTCCCAGACTTACATTTTCATTTAAAAGCAGTAAAAACCTCACACTTAATCCAGTTTAGCATCAGTCGGCTTGATCAGTACACTCTCCCAGCAGAGGGTGTGCCTCTGGCTGCCTGTCTATCAGGTCAACATGCTTCACATAACCGTCCTGTCGCTCCTGAACCGCCTGTCAGCCCAGTCTGCTCTCTACTGCTGACTCTGAACTTTGCACACTGAGAGGGGAGCCAGTTATTAATCAGCATCCCCTGTTTAAACCAGATTATAAATGAGTGTCAATACATAAACCGACTTGGGACTAGAACATCACTGTCAGTTGCATTTGCCGGTTTTTCAAATATCCGATCATTTATTTTTGGTTTTCTGAGGTTTTATGTCGCTCTCCTACCACCATCTGTGATTTATGTCAAATTCTTGCAGCATTTAGGAGCTCTGTTGTGCATTGCATTGTGGGGAAATAGTGTAGGCCTTCATCTACAGCACAGTAAAAAAAAAAATTACATTTCCATGAGTGTGCACATTCGTATCCACCCTTTATTGTAGCAGAAGCTGTCAAAGATCACAAAACCAACACGATGTATAAACAGAGTACACTGTGAAAGTCTGTCCTCAATCACACCTTTATGAATTCTTTATATCGCACAGCTCATTGACTCAACCCCTTTACAGTGACAGAATGTCAGTTTGCTGGCAACAACAGGCTGATGAGAGAGGTGTTTCAAATGAACAACAACGTTTTGAAAGCACAAAGATGCAGTAGCTGATCATAATTCTGAGAAACAGAGTCTGCTGAGTCTTAAAGTCTGCTGATAGATTTCATGCTGCGTTCAGTTTGAATTTCAAATATGGAGACTCACTTATACAATGTACCCTGCTCTTCCAATCAAAGTGCTTGATTGGAAGAGCTTTTAAGAGACATATTTGCTACATGTCTCAACGGCTAAAGAATAAAAAGATAGTGTAACATTATGTTAAATGTAGAGCATCTCCGTTGAGAACCACATATAACCGCAATGTGCTATAAAACTCATCATAAAGCACCGTGACGTGCATTACTCTTCCAACCCTGGAGAAAAGACATGTATAGAAAGATGTATTCATCGTGACTCTGAGGCTGTACCATCAGCAGATGCTTCATGGCTGTGTCAGAGAGGGAGTGTGCACCTGCTATTCACTGCTCCACTGAAACTGTTTGTGTGGTGCGACATACCAAAGGGCTGTTTCTGTCATAAATCAAATCCTTAAATAAATGATCAGACTCATGACTGTGGTGGAAGCGCGCTGAGCCACACCTCATGACTCATCAGGGGGAGCGAGGACTGCTCCCGGCTTCTTGATCACACCACACTGAACTCGTGTGCGCCTCATTGCCTTAATTTGCACGTGTGCTTGTTTTGATCGTGTTGGTGTTGATGGACAGGAGGCAGGTGTTTGTGCAGCCTAAACAATGGCAGAGACATGTTGTGGGTGTGCAAGCCAATAGATGTTTGTGCTCATTTTGTGTATTGATATTGAAAAGTTTTAAACAGGTGAGGGTGTGTGACTGCCTGCATGCATGTTCCTGATTTAGATTCAAAAGGTTTTGAGAATGGAGCTTTCATTAAATCCCCTTTTGATCACGTTTTTTTCTGAATATCTTTCTAAAACATGGATGGGGAGCTTTATGAACTGGATCACATATACAGTGTGTGGCACTATTGGATGCAGCTATAGTTTTGTCGTCTGTGTATTGTGGCTCAGGAGGCTGTGTTTGTGTGTATGTATATTTGCTGTATTTCCGCTTTGGGCCATCTTCTGTAAACAGAATATTCCGTCACTCATTCATCAGAATCAATTCAGTTTAATATTTGACATTTTTGAGCAGCTTATCAACACATTGATCTTAGTTTTTCAGATCTGTGACCGTACTGCCGCAGAATGCAGGCTCAGTACCAGGAAGTATTCGCAAAATATTTGATCGATACTCTCTGTCCTCCTCAGTCCACTCTTCTGGTGAGGTCCCGCTGTAACCATGGCGTCCCGACTGAAGCAGCCCGAGGGGCGTAGCCTGTCCTCCCTATTTTCTTGCTGCTGCAAAGGAAGCGACCAACCAGAGATCATCTACCGCCATGATGACATCAACACCGTCGCTGCACTGGAGCCCACCCTGCCCATGCCCCCCCCTCAAGAGCTGGACTCCATGTTCACTGAGCTGGTGGTGAGTGCAAAACCAGACCAGTAATCAAACTCTGAACTACAAACACTCATAACCATTCAGCATCTCTCTTCTTCATTCTCCCTCTCTGTCTTGGTCTTTCTCAGGATGAACTGGACCTCACAGAGGAGCACAGAGCTGCCATGTTTGCTTTGCCAGCAGAGAAGAAGTGGCAGATCTACTGTAGCAAGAAAATGGTAAAGATTTTACAGTCTATTATAACAGCCAGCATATGGCAGTCTATGTACCCTGAGCTCCTGGGCAGCTGCTCTCTTGGGTTACAAGTTCAGTGTGCCTAAAATGAACTATGTTATACAAAATGTTGTCCGAGCATGCCTAAAATGTTTGTGCCCGTTCTATATGGCCACACTGAGAAGTCAGATCTGAGAGAGACGTGAGTGAAGTGATGAATCCTATAAATGTTATGATAGTAGCTCAGGGCTCACATCTCAGACAGCCTCTCCTAGTGGACACTGCTGGTGCTGCAGTCGTTGAGTGACAGAAGCAGGTGGTTGAAGTGGAGTTTGACAGTTCAAACTCTGCTTACTTTCTCACCTGTGTCAACGACTGCATGAAGTGGGTGTAAATGCTGGATCGTCAGCTTCAGAGAGACACAAACATTGTCATTTTCAGGATCCCCATGTCAATAGGGTGACTGACACAAATATTTCATTTGAGGCAAACTGAAGTCTTCACCTGAAGAACAGACAGCAGTGTCCTGGCTAGTAAAAATTGGATTTTCCAGCTTCAGTAACTAACAATGATTGACAACAATCAGAATCTAAGCTTCAAAATGTCCCTTCAGAAATGTGTGTGATCATGACATGATCACGTACATATTTCCAGTAGACTGTGATGACAATGCACAGCTGTATCTACCTATGATGTTACCTGCAGGTAGTTGTTTGACACAGTGACTGGAATTATGCACCCATCCTGTGTAAATTTGACAAAATTCTTACATTGAAAGATTCCCATGTTCAAGTGCCAAAAGTCGAACATATCATCTATAGCGCAGTCATTGGAGCAGCTGCCGGTCTCTCTTTTGATATATGGGAGTCTAATAGGTGACATATGACACATCAATGTGTTATCTACCCATGAGCCTGATCTCTCTCTCTGTGTGTGTGTGTTTGTGTGTGTGTATTTCAGGAGGCAGAGGAGAATAAAGGAGCAACCAGCTGGCCAGAGTACTATATTGACCAGCTCAGGTCCATGGCTGCTGTGAGTAACACTCTGCAGTCTGATTTCATCCTGCTGTTTCTGCTTATTCACAGATTTAGCTCTATTACTTTTTTTTTTAATTCACGTGTTTTTTTTTCAGGGTATATTGATGTATATTTGTTTTTGAATAATAATGTCAGTTTAAATGGCATTGCAGTTTTTTCTGTCTTTATCAGCTCACATGAACCATCAAAGCGATAGTTTGAGGAACTATTTTGTTTCACCCTTCTCTCCCCAGAGGAAGACTCTGCTGTCGCTGGAGGATGATGAAGAGCAGGGAAGGCATCAGATCATCGATGATCTAAAGACAGCACTGAGGACACAGCCAATGAGGTTCAGTTCCAGCTCTCACACACACATTATTCTGAAAATGTAGAGATTTCCCAAAGCTAGGCACCTAAAGAATAACCTGAATCTGCCGTCCTGATTCATCTCCCCCAGGTTTGTGACGCGGTTCATCGAGTTGGACGGCCTGTCTTGTGTCCTGAATTTCCTCAAGTCGATGGACTATGAGACCACCGAGTCTCAGATCCACACCTCACTGATCGGCTGCATCAAAGCTCTGATGAACAACTCTCAGGGCAGAGCTCATGTCCTGGGTCACTGTGAAAGCATTAATATCATCGCACAAAGTCTCACCACTGAAAACATCAAAACCAAGGTACACACGAGCAACACACACAGCAAATCACTAAGCTTGGAACTTTCTCTACAATTCTGAAGCAGGTTTATTAGATGGTGAGAGGGTTGGTGAATACAGACAGTTTGAAATTAGGCACCATCCTACATGGACTGTTCCCTGGACAGACTGGTCCCAGGTCCCCTCTGTGTGAAGTGACTGTTCATGTTTCTGTTGAAAAAGTCCATCAAACAACTATAAAGAGAACCAAAATGACCACAAGAGACACAAAACAACCAGACAGAGACACACAACCATCACAAAGAGACACAAAAGAGACCTGAAAGACACACAAAAAAGACAGCAGAGAGACATAAAAAGATCTGAAAGAGACACAAAAAGACCTGAAAGAGACACAAAAGAGATCTGAACAAGACACAAAAAAGACAGCAGAGACAGAATGACCTGAGAGACACAAAAAAGACCTGAAAGAGACACAAAAAAGACAGCAAGGAGGCACATTAAGACCACAAAAATGGACTAAACTAGGCTGTAAACCTGTACAGGATATATGTACTATATACTTTAATACACATTTTACAAATTTATATTGAGACAAAATTTGTTCAAAGTTAATGATAATGTACAAGAAAAGAGTAACAAGAAGAAACATTGTCTGATGCAGACTGAAGCTTGCAGTGGTTTTCTTTGCATGCTGCTGTCTGCTTTTGTTTTCTCAGAAATGGAGGGTCCCATAACACAACAGAATCATGCTGTTTGTTGATGAGGTGGACAGATTATCCATCAGTTAACCAAGAGAGCTCACTGGTTATGACAGGGTGCCAACAGAGACAGTGACCTCTGTACTGCTCGTAGCTTTTTTGCCAAGATCTGAGGACATCATCATATCAGAGAGGATAAACTGACGCTGAGATGATATATTCTGGTTTTGGTTTTCATGACTTTGTTTTAAGAATAAAACTTGATCTGGTGAATCCCAGTAAATACTTCTTCCTCTTCATTTCTGATCGACCCTTCTCCTTTCTCTGCTCAGGTTGCAGTGTTAGAGATCCTCGGGGCAGTGTGTCTGGTGCCAGGAGGCCATAGGAAAATACTAGAGGCCATGCTGCACTTCCAGAAATTTGCCTCAGAGAGGACACGCTTCCAGGTCTGCTTTTGCTCTGTGAATTTATGCTTCATTTCATTTTCTGCAAAGGACGATGCAAGCGTGGCTCGGACTTCTCCACAGTAAATACACATCTTAAAGTATGGTAACGAAATGCCATCCCTTTTCAAATATATGATGGATGTTGGATGTGGTTAGCATACCACAGGCCGCCAGAGGTTACAACAGCATTACAGAAGAAAGAGGATGAACAACATACTGACGAGCTGGGTTTGTCATTAGGTGTTAGTTGTTCATCCAAACAAACATGTTTTCTAAAGGTTTCATTCGCATCTTCTCTGTTCCGTGTGCAGACCCTGCTGTCAGACCTGGACAGATCCACAGGTCGCTACAGAGACGAAGTGAATCTGAAGACTGCCATCATGTCCTTCATCAATGCTGTGCTCAGTCAAGGTGCAGGAGAGGTGAAGAGTCTGTTTTCTCTGTTTTACATATCATCAGTTTATGTCTCAGATGTCCTTTGGAGTTTCTCTGTGATGCTGAACGCATGATGTGATTCATTTTTTGTTACACTCACTTTGCTTCAACCTGTATCCTCTTAAATGGCATCTCTCTGACTAACCCACTACATCTTCACGACATTTATCTGACAGCTTTAGTTAGATTTTTTTACATGCAAAATATATGAAGAGCTCATAAAATATCATGTATATATCTATCTTTTTTTTACCTGTCCTACCTTCACTATGGTCCACCAAAAAGATGAATGTGATCACTTGATGATGATATGATGACATTGTGTATTGTATGTGTGTATTTTCAGACCAGTCTGGAGTTCCGGATTCATCTGCGCTATGAGTTTCTGATGTTGGGCATTCAGCCGGTCATTGACAAACTACACTCCCATGACAATGCCACCCTGGACAGGTATATGAGGCGCACCCACAGCTTTCATTTTGCACCATCAAGCCATGGAACTGAGTTCATTTGATGCATACATTGTTGTTTCCAGACATCTGGACTTCTTTGAGATGTTGAGGAATGAAGACGAGCTTCTGATGTCCAAACGCTTCGATGCAGTAAGTCATACAAAACACACTTGCATCGGCATGTCTCCTGCATTCCATTTATTTTAGAAATCAGATGTGTAAAGTTGTCTAAAGGTGATGATGAATGTCTTTTGGTACGTTGACTCAGGTCCACATAGAGACTAAAAGTGCCAGCCAGATGTTTGAGCTGATCAAGAAGAAACTGAGCCACACTGAAGCTTACCCTCACCTCCTGTCCACACTGCAGCACTGTCTCATGATACCATGTAAGACCGGCTGTCTCTCTGCCCGCCTGCAGTTTGCCTGTTTATGTTTTAGTATAAGTGCCATGAAATGTCTGTGTACAGATAAGCAGAGCAGCGCCACACTGCAGTACTGGACGTTGTTGGACCGGATAGTTCAGCAGCTGGTTCTGCAGACAGACAAAGGTGAAAACCCTGATGTCGCACCACTGGAGGACTTCAACGTTAAAAATATTGTACGCATGTAAGTTTCCAGGGTTCCTAACTTTGGGGCATGAGCACTGATGATGACGACAGATGATACTGAAACAGAAGCAGTGGAAAACTTCTGCTCTCTAAGATCAGTTTATTGTTACACCTCACATTCAGCCAAGACAAGGTTTAGTTTTACTGTAGTTCTTACAGTAATCCCACAAAATCTTGATTGACTTGAATAATGAACCATAAACTTACACTAATCTAACACCTCTTACATCTTAATGTTGACACAGTCAAGTCAAATAACTGCATGAACATTTCAAACAAAAGGGTTTTTTTGTGTGTAATTTTGATCAAATGCTACAAAAAAACATGCAACATAATTGTCAGCGTAGCATAAAGACATGTTTCAGAAACTGTACTGAAACACAATAAGTGTTATTACTATAACTATACAATAAATGATGTGACTTCAGTGTGTTTCTCCAAAAGAGGAGGTAAGAGGAGACTTAAAACACTCCATCTCCAGCCTGTGTGTGTGTGTGTGTGGGTGTGTGTGTGTGTGTGTGTGTGTGGGTGTGTGTGCGCGCGCGTGTGTGTGTGTGTGTGTGTGTGTGTGTGGTAGTAGAGGTAGGAATAGTCATAGATACAAATCATGACTGGAAAACTTCTTTCAGTCTTGTTTGTGTGTGCATGTTTGTTTCTATAGGCTCGTCAAAGAGGACGAGGTCAAACAATGGAAAGAACAAGCTGATAAGATGAGAAAAGGTAAACACACACACACACGTGGGCACTATATATGACTTTGAATTTTGCATCTTGCTATAGCAAAGGGGAAAATGGCCAGATTGGTGTGTTTTAATGCATATTTGACTGCAGGGTAACAATGACACATCTGTTTGTTTTAATTAATTCACTCAAAAACTGGTTTGCTGGCTTGATCAACTGGGAATAAATGCTTTGTACATGTTTTGCTTATTTCACTATGTAAGCAACTGAGTCATGGTAAATGAGTCAAGATGCTCGTTCACTCATCAGGTGACTCAGCTCTTAGACAAACACCCTCCTGTAAGTCCCTGAAGCTGACTCGTCTTCTTTCCTCTCCAGAACATCACAACTTACAGCAGCGTTTTGAAAAGAAAGAGAGGGAGTGTGAGGCCAAGAACAAGGAGAAAGAAGACATGATGGCGACGCTGAGCAAGATGAAGGACAAACTGGAGCGAGAGAGCAACGACCACAAGCAAGCCAAACTCCAAGTGGCAGAGCTGTCGGCCCGGCTGCAGCAGCTCAGCGCTGTATGTTCACCAGCACACGTATAGATTTATCTGGGAGAGAGGAAAGACATCCACACACACAGTAGCAATACAAATTTGTGGAATATTGTGCTAAAATGTATGATCTACAAACCAGATTTGTTCATTTTCTAACAGTTGTAAGAGCCCAGCATCACAATGATCCCTCACGTCTCAGTCATCTGTTTCTCTATGATGACTCCATCTTTGTTTGATGAAGTTATTTTCTCTCCTCTTCTCTCCTCTTCCTAGAACTCCGGTGTTCCAGGAGGACCTCCTGTAACTCCTGGTCATTTAGTTCCTCCTGGTCCCGTCCTGTCCATCCCTTGTCCTCCACCTCCTCCCCCTCCACCACCTCCCCCAGGAGGCCCACCAGCTTTTGGCATGGCTCCATTAGCCCCACCTCCTCCTCCAGGAGCTCCACTAAGAGCTGCCCAGAAGAAGAATATTCCTCAGCCATCTAACCCACTGAAGTCCTTCAACTGGAGCAAACTTCCTGAGGTACACTTCCTACTGCCGGACATATTGATGCTAATGCTGCTACTCCTACAACTCCTGTTATCACTGCCAGTACTGCTCATTTGAACTGAGTGTGTTTTACACTGTATGTTACAGGATGAGCTCTAAAGTATTACCAGCCTTTTAACCACTCTGGAAAGGATTTATTTATACAGTACACATTGTCAGCTACACATCTAGATGTTTTAAAGGGTGTCCTGGTCTGACCCAGCTGCCTGCAAGTTGTTTTAACAATGTGTCAATTCCAACATAATGCTGAAAATCTGCATGCTGTATCTGACAGTCTTCTTTGATGAAATGCAGTCTCTGGAGGAAATATTCTCATTGGACCTTGAATTAACATTATGTTGACAAGCTGCATTATTGTTTGTTTCAGAACAAGATAGAAGGAACCATATGGAAAGAGATCGATGATCTGAAGGTGTTTAAAGTTCTGGATCTGGAGGAGTTCCAGAAGACCTTCTCAGCTTACCAGAAGCCACAAGTAACACATCACACTGACACTACACAGCATCCCTGCCATGCCTTCAGCAATACTAGAACCTTCTCTTTTGCCTCTTATTTCATGTTCATTAATTCTCTGAGTCATCAGCATATCTACTTTTGCATTCATAGACTTCTTTTATCTTACCTTCTTCTTGAGTTTGTTATCTCCAGATAATGATATTGTCATGATTTTAATGCCATGTTCCCAGTCTTGGCATTGCAGAGTTCTGTTACATTGTGCTGTATTTTGTTGCATTCAAACACTTCTCTGTGTCTTAACAGAAGACTGCTGAGGATGACCATACTTTTGCCAAAAAAGTGAAGGAGCTGTCAGTAATCGATGGTCGCCGAGCACAGAACTGTAACATTCTGCTCTCACGGTCAGTGTGTGTAGAGTCATATATTAACTCTCTGGCTGTTGGCAGCCTGATTATATTACACTTCCATTTCTCATAGAATCAACAGCAGAATAAAACATCACCCAAACAGACAAAAAGGAAACGTATAAACAATAAACACCACAGAGGCTGCAGCCACAAACATGCATATTATGCAAAGGAGGGACGGCACACTGTGGAGGGCACACGCAGCACTATGTTGCTACGTACTGTAGAAAAACCCGTCTAAACATCATTCTGTGAATCTTGTGCACCTGAAGTCCTCCACAGTCTGCTTTAGGTTCATTCATTGTCAAAGAATAAATAACCAGGCCACTCAGACTCTCTGTCCCACTGCACCCCTCTGCAGTCACAGCTGTGACAGAGATTGCTTTCAAAATATGATACCGGGTCCATGTACTGCACTGCATCAGAATTCCATTTCATATTAAACACTGTCTGATAATAATAATAATAATAATATGATTACAATTTCAGGCTGAAGCTGACCAATGAGGAGATCCGCTATGCCATCCTGAGCATGGATGAACAAGAAGACTTACCCAAAGACATGCTGGAGCAGGTGCCAAGACATGCGCATACATCGAAGCACTCACACACACACACACACACACACACGCACACACACACACACACAATCTGAGGACATAATGGACATGCTCCATGTTCATTACCAGTTTTAATATAGTATTCTGAGAAATGCAGTAACAAAGTGGAAAGGGGGTGTCTGCTATCCAGGGTTCCTGAAGGAAAAGCCCAATTCATTTTCCCTGTAGACAATGTGAGAACTGGTGTTTTTACTGATTTACTAAGTCACATGACAGATTGATTCAATGACATCTACTGTGACAGACTGATTTTAGCAGCCTAATTTAGTTATCCTCATTTTGGAATAACACTGGATCAGTTCAGCAACTGTGAAGCATGTCTTGAAACATTTTGGCCTCATACACGTCTGATAAATAATCACATGAGAAAGGGTCAAATGCACTCATCATGGTTCGTGTGTCTGTGTCTGAAGCTTCTGAAGTTTGTTCCTGAGAAGAGTGACATCGAGCTGTTAGAAGAACACAAGCACGAGCTGGACCGTATGGCCAAAGCAGATCGTTTCCTGTACGACATGAGCAGGTAGAATACACACAGCAGCACGTCTGAACACACAGCCTGCCGGTTTATGCCGCTTTAGGCTGTACACTCAACTCCTCAGTAGATCCTGTATGAAGGAAGTGCATGAATGACTAACCTTTGATTTCCAAAAACAACACCTGAAGGCCATGGTTTCCCAGGAAAGGGCAAAAACTTGCTTCCCAAGTTGGAGACATAGCCAGGAAAACTACTTGCATGTTTATAGCTGTGAGGTCAAGGCAGCTGAAATAGATGTACCGTATGAGGTTCCCTCATCAGTCCTTACTCCTCTACTGGTATCAGGCTTGAGTCCTCTCACAGTGCTGCTGTCTATTTTCTGTCCTCACCCAGCATCAACCACTATCATCAGAGGCTCCAGTCTCTCTACTTCAAGAAGAAGTTTGCTGAAAGACTGGCTGAGGTCAAACCTCAAATCAAAGGTACTTTTTTCTATCCCAGACGCTCGTCAGTTCACGTTGAACCAATGGCTGAGACGCGATGTTTGACAGGAGGGTTACATGTGAACCAAAGATATATGTGACGAATAAGGATGAATACATTTCTATCTAAAAGTTTCTTTAAGTCCTGTTTTGTATGGTGATATGAGATATTTAAATACTGATCTGAGTGCTGTCTCTGAACATTTCTGACATCGCCTTCTTGCCTCTGTGGTTTCAGCTCTGAGTCTTGCCTCCAGGGAGGTGCTACAGAGCGGGGCACTGCGTCAGCTCCTCGAGGTGGTCCTGGCCTTTGGGAACTATATGAACAAAGGACAACGAGGAAATGCCTACGGATTCAAAGTGGCCAGTCTCAACAAGATAGCTGACACCAAGTCAAGCATTGACAGGTACAGTTCATACAAGGCTTTGTACATCATAGGCCCTTTTCACAGAAGTCATTTTGACATGTGATGGTGTGAAAAGCACAGGTCCAATTAATACAGTGAATGATGGCTGAATTCAGTCCCAGAGTCCTGGTATTGTCCATGCTGTCTCACTGTCACACTGTTCTTTTGTGATGTTATAAGTGACACCTGTGCTTTTCCTGCTAGAACCAGTCAAAACTTCTCCTGCAACAAAAAGCCTGACTGCAAGATTAACTATTTCTTCTAAACGCCGCTGAGACATGATAAATGATTGGTGGTTAAATGTACGTGGTGTGTGTTTGCAGAAACATCACTCTGCTCCACTACATGATCACTGTGCTGGAAAAGAAGTACCCAAAGGTGGTAGCTCTCAGTGAAGAGCTACAGAATGTGCCAGAAGCTAGTAAAGTCAAGTAAGGACCAACACACACACACACACACACACACACACACACACACACACACACACACACACACACACACAAGTGTCATTTTTGAGGACATTACATAGACTATATGCTAATCAGAACATGGCCACACACACACAAACACAGTGGCTCTTGAAGTAATGCATACAGAATCAAGCCTATAGAAAAACTGTTCGTGTTTAAACTCCACCTGAAACCACAAATGCCCCACAAAACAGATCTTAAGTCCCCCTCCACTCAAAAATATGTGTTTCTTCTTGTTCCTACCGTTGAATGTTTAAGCTTCACTCTGCAGAATGATGTGATCTGAAAGTGCCAATTTTCTCTGTGCAAATTGAAAATCTGATTTTAAGAGCATACAAGCATGATTTGTGACATCACAAATAGTCAGGAGGCCAATCCTGGTCCAGTATTCCACATAGACAAGAGTGATGTGGAAACCTGAAGCCATACAATCTGAGAATGGAGTGTGGGAGACATCTTGTGTCCAACGGTTAAACTTGTGAAATGAGACACATTTGCATATTTTTTGTTGTAATGTTGCTCATTACCTCTCCCCTCTGCCTCTGTCTCTCCAGTATGACGGAGTTGCTGAAGGACATTGGCAATCTGAGATCTGGCCTAAAGAGTGTTGAGGCGGTGAGTAAGCACAGTAGACTTCATATACAGCCATGGAAAAATTCACATTTGAAATGAGTGTGTCTGTACATCAGTCTGACTGCATGTCTGTCCGATGTGTGTTTGTCCCTCTACAGGAGCTGCAGTACCAGCGGGCTCAGTCCTCTCGGGGTCCTGAAGATAAGTTTGTCTCTGTGGTCAGTCAGTTCATCACTGTGGCCTCCTTCAGCTTCTCTGACGTGGAGGAGTTGTTCAGTGAGGCCAAAGAAGTGGTGAGTGGACAAAAGTGATTCACATTGTGTCCCATTTTCAGGTTCAGCCTTCAAAAAACATCATCATAACACTGAGCAGTCTGAATGGATAAATACAATGAGCTGCCATCACTAGGCCAGCAGTTTCCACCTGTTCCAGTCTTTATGCTAAGCTAGGCTAACCACGTCCGGTACTTAAATGTGCAGTGAGTAGGATTTAGCAGCATCTGGCAGTGAGGTTGCAACCAACTGAATACCAACTTAACTGTGCTTTTAAAGACACTTCAGCCTAGTACAGGAAGAGCATTTGTAGCCTTGTGGGGCGAGTGACCACATAACCAGCTTCACCTGTCATGTCTTTTGTTGAAGTTTGGAAAGGCACTGAAATACTTTGGAGAAGAACTGTCCAACCTGCAGCCAGACGGGTTCTTTGGGATCTTTGAAACTTTCCTCACAGCATTCTCAGAGGCCAAACAGGACAACGAGAACATGGCCAGACGCAAGGAGGAAGAGGAGAAACGGGCACTCATGGAGGCACAGGTTAGAACACATTATGGGCTCAGATAAGAGAGCAATGTACACTAGGCAGACATGTGAAAATCAGTCATTTGAAAGAATATACAGCATATCTGAACTGTTCTTTACCAGGTGTCTGTCACATAGAGATTAAGTAAATGAAAAGTAAGCATGCATTCATTACAAAATGTGGAAAATGTGGAGCTGATGTAACTGACATTGCCCACTTTCCCTGTTTCTATATACTCTGATGATGACCTCATGCATGATGAATGTACATCAAAGATGCTAAATGAACCCCTGACATCCATCCTGTCATGATCTCTCTCTCTCTCTCTTCTTCTCCAGCTGAAGAAAGAGAGGGAGCTGAAGGCGAGGAAAGCACATGAGGAAGAGGGGGGCGGCGAGTTTGATGACTTGGTGTCTGCTCTGCGCTCCGGAGAAGTGTTTGACAAGGATCTGTCCAAAATGAACCGCAGAAAACAGCGCAAACAACACTTGGTGGACAGCAGCCGAGAGAGACCAGTTACAAAGCTGAACCAGTAGCAGGACACTTTATGGACAGCAGCGCCTCACTGAGACTGTTAAAGCTCTGCTGGAACACATGAATGTCTCAGGGACACAGTGCCAGGCGCAGAGTTAGCATTTACACTGAAATCCACATTCTGATTCAAAGGTCATGGCTGTATACAGAGCACATATAGACACATATATACAGTACACAGACACAGTGCAACCACTTCTGTTCTTTGGCACAATGGAGGGTCATTGCTGAGAAGATGACTGGTTGCTAATAATCTTTTAAGCCATTTGTGATGAGATCACAACTGAGAAAATAAACTGCTTCATACGGTGAGGACTCAAAGGAAAAGTTCAACATTTGGAGAGTCAAGACAAATAACTCTGACTCCGCTCCCATCGAGTTACAGATACAGGACATTTCAATGGCTGGCCTCTCTGGTTGGTTACCATCCAACATCACAAGCCTTCAGGAAGCTGCACACATTGACTGCTGTTTGCCAAGAAATAGTTCCAGTGCAAATTGTTATTCTGATGTATATTGACATCCATGTTCTAATCTCACTGTCTGACAGGAAGCGAAGTGTATTTCACAAACAAACTGCAGTTGTCGAGACAAAAAGACCCCAAACTTTTCTTGTATAAGTTCAACTTGCACTATTTAAACTTTTAAACTGTGTGTGTGTGTGTGTGTGTGTGTGTGTGTGTGTATTATATGTGTGGCTGCAACCATGTACCATGTTTTTGAGTCATGCACATTGTGAAGAATGAATGTTTGATGATTGACTTACAGTATGTACAGTACAGTATGTTTATACAGTATATACAATATGTTTTGCTTTTTCTCATGTTCAAAATGTGTCTGTAAAGGATATTTTGCACATTATAACATAGTAAATAATTGACCATGAGTGGCATAATTCATGATTTTGGATAAATCTGACATGGATGAAGTGTGTTTTTGTTTGTTTGCAGTATATTTAGAATGTCTCAGTTTCTTCAGAGACAACTGAACCTGGACCGTGTTATGCCATTGGTAAAGACAACACTGAGCTGTCTGAAACCACAGACACATGGTCTCACAGTGCAATTTATGTTCCATGTATCTTAATGTACTGACCTGAAGCACAACTGTCCCTTGTTGCCTTGTTGTACAATCATAATAACTGAGGAAGGCCTTTCCAAAACTCAGTCTGCTTTGACTGATCTTAAGTGTTTTTATGTTCTGTTCATGGGACAATGACAGAGAAAGAGGAGAAAAGTAACAAAAATGTATCTGAGTATATGTTATATGTTATAGTATTGTGAATACTGACACAAATATATTGTGCAGTAGTTGCATTTGTAAAGTTGATGTGTCCATTTTCAACATTAAGAATAATTTTGATCAAAACTCTTTGTTTATGGGGTGGACTGCATTCCTCATAAATAGATAATTAGGATTGTATTTCTCCAACCAAGGATCAGTATTATCCGTTGATTTGTGTATAGGCTAAACGGCGGAATTACAGTCCCCAAACAAGGCTTGGTCATTGGATGCTGCTGTATTTCCAAGCATTTGTAGCTTGTCCATGAATGCATTTGGTGAAAAGGCTGATGAATGAGTGCTGGCTGCAGATAAGGCACTCAGAGAAATTCGGAAAGTGGTATAATTGTTTATGTTAATGCTCATTTTAACAATGAGTTGGATGTGCTGGCTTTGATTTTGACCTGTGTGAATTTGAAAACTTTACTGTCAGATGTATAGATGGTGGTCAGTCGTTAAGACTCTCTATTCACAGCTCTGTCTGCGTGGAGAACGCAAAGTAAGATTGAATGGCTTTGGTTGAAACTGATGCTTAACTCACATGTTCCATGATCTGGGCCCATTTACATAACACTGACATTTCTATTCCATGACCTCACAGCATCAAAATGCTTCATCTTGAGGAGTGAATGCTTCCAAACAGGCACAAATCTGTCCAAAACTTCATGTTTTCTGGTGTGAAACAGTTTCTCAACTGTGTGGGATATCTGGACTCCGTTCAAAAGGTTGTGCTGTTGGCAACAGCTGATGCCACCAATGTCAAGCTCATTAAATGTCAATAAAAGTAAGAATCTCTGTAAAAATGGGAAGCAACTACTGATTGTATTTTATCTGTCATTTTTTAATTTTTTTTGGTAAGAACTGAAGAATACTTAAAGGAGCTGAAATGAAGTAGTCGAACAGTAACTTTCACAACAATACTGTCAAACTGTTACTGTTAGACTAAAATGATAATAATGAATTATAAACATACAATTTTTGGTTATGTTGTCTCATGTGTCCACTTCCTCACAATACACACAGACATAACAGGAGCTAGAGAGCCAGAAAACTACGGTGGCCGTGAGGTGTTAATCACACCGTTCAGCTAAACCGAAGCTGTCAGCTGTTTCAAATGCAGCTGCATGCTTGGGCCTGACTGCTGGGCCAAAACAGACTGTGCAGCACCAAACTACATGCATTGAAGTATTTTCACAGATAGTACATTCACAGACAGTATACTCACAGTATACTCCAGTAACTTATGATGAAGTTACCCTCTCAATTCCAGTTTATTAGCTCCGTCCCGTACATGTGACTGTGAGAAACCGCAGAATGTTCAAATTAACATACAGTAATGTTCATGGTAATTAAGGTTTAATGAATACAAGGTGTACGGTGGGGGTGGGGTGGGGGCTGTATGTTGTACAGTGTATTCGCTATGGAAACATTGTTTGTCGCCCCTTGTGGAGGCTCTCGTGCACGCAGAAACAAAACAAAGCTGCATTCAAGACCGCGCCTAAGCTGGCGCCTGTATGACAAAGCCTCTTTAAAACCTTATAAAAGTATGAATTCATACCGCAGGTCACAGGCTGAAAACAAAGTGTGCTCGATAGCACCAAATCAATGAAATCGCTGTTGACCGTGACAGAAATGCTCCATTTTGCTGTCTTCTCCCTCCTCTGTGCTGTGGGACGTTCACGAGCGCCCAGCCCTCAGATGGCTCATTTGCAACAACGCTGCGCGAGCTGCTGGTGTTACTTCCTGAATTCACAGCAACAGATGAAAACGGCTGTTTGGCAGGAGCCGACGAAGCCCACGGCGTCCACTTTTGTCCCGATAACCAACTGATAAGGTTTGGGTGTCCACTCCAGCCTCGTCCAGACGCGTTGAAGAGTGTCGTCGCTCTGTCGCGATGGTGGAGACTCCAGCTGGCTGTCTGTTTGAAGACATCCAGTATGAAGACATCCAAGTTGAAGCGGTAAACTTACTGAGCAACAGCAGCTCAAAGAGGGCATTAACGTTAGCTCTGCTTGGCTGGGGGGAAATATTCCAGGAGCAGGAGTTTATGTACAGCTACGTCTCCTTTCATGAGCAAAGCTGGGGTAAAAGACAGACACAGGCTGGTTAGAAAGCAAGTCTGCTGGTATAATTAGTGTTTACTGTCCTTTGGTGTGAAATACAGGGAGGGTTTAATACACCGAACAAACCACGAGATAGCATTGGATGAAATGGGTAGCCAAAGTAACTGCTTTTTAATGTTCAGAGGTTGTAAACATACAGGTTATTTTTGTGAGACAACATAAGTGAGAGCTTGTAATCCCCCTCCGCTGATACTCTGTGTCCTGTTTGCCATGGCCGCGTTAACCTGCTCGGGGCATCCAGGGTGAAAATGAGCTGCTGGACCCCTGTTACCCCCCCAGCTCCTCTCCATCTCTGTGCATGACTTCCTCAGCTGGAGCAAAGAGTACACGGATGTTTGACTCAAGGAAAAGTAAAATTACCTGTGTAAAATTGTACTCTGACAAAAGTAAAAAGTAGGTCAGACATGTCGACATCTCACCGGCCCCAGGTGTGACGACACCATGTCCAAACCAACAATACAGTTCTTTACTATGGGTGGATATTTGCTACCTGTGCATACAAGTGACTTCTAAATGTATGACCTCCTTCCTCATAGTTAGAAAAGAGGACAAAACACAGTGACCAACAGTGAATACAAAGAGCGTTGGACACCTCATGAGGTGCAGCAGCATTATGCAGTTTATTATAATACTTTAACAGCAGAGTAAAGCATTACCAAGGTGGTCAACACTGAGATGCATCGATAATATAAACCTTAAAGCAGCTACAGCCCACAAACGTGCACATTAAAGCAAAAAACAAAACAAAAAACTGCATTTCTTGCCTTGGTTGACTGCACCTCCCACACCCCGTCACACTTGGCCAGTGCAGGTGAACATGTAGAAGGTCCATTCTCCCAAAGTTTATCAGGACGTTTTCATGTGACTTCCTCTGTACTCTGAAGCTTAACATGTAGCAAAGTAAAATACTTACATACAAGTAAAATTCCAGGTTAAAAATCCTCTGTACACAAAACTACAACTTTATTACAGTAACAAGACAATTTGGTCCTTCCACCCCTGAGTGCTGTGTTGTCCTGTTGTCTTACTTCAGGCTGTGGGCAGAGGAACATTTGGAGTTGTCTTCAAAGCCATATGGAAAGGAAAGGATGTAGCAATCAAGACCATCGAGAGTGAGAATGAAAGGAACGCTTTCCTTGTTGAGGTACTGTGAGCACCTTTGTTCTTTGCCTTGTTTAATGGAAGAAATCCCCATATTCACATCACCTCTTTGATCACAGTCATGTTAGTGCATTGTTTCTATATTTTCACACATTATAGGTCATAATATGAATGAGCAATGTGATGATGTACACACATTGTGAGATGTTTCTAGAAACTGGGGTCACTTTCCTTTTAATATCTCTTGGTGTATTTGGCCATTGTGAAGGATTTGCTGCATTAACCAAAAGATAACATTCACGTCTGCTTAGAGATTAGATTTTGTTTGTTCTTGTATACTATTTGTTTATTTACAAGCGCTTTGGATTCATGTCAGAACCCACAATACACATTCAGTATATGCAGACATGTATACATAATAAGCTCCAGTGTAATACAGGCAGACAGAGAGATGAGTACATGGGGGAATATATTCATGGTAATGTATGTTCTTTGTTTGTGCACAGCTCCGCCAGCTCTCCAGGGTGAACCACCCCAACATTGTGAAGCTCTATGGCTCCTGTGACAATCCAGTGAGTATACAGGACCCAACACTGCCAGGCTAGTAGCTTGTGTATTCTCAACATATCAGTGTCCTCCTCTGAGGACAATTCGCCCTCCTGAATGAATTCCAGAGCTCACCACAGAGGTTTCAGAAAGCATAAATGTGTGTACCCATTGTACTGTTTGTCGTCAGGAATCACCTCACTTGAAAGCAAGGTTAGAAGTCAGAGAGGAGTGTCAGGACTGACACAAAGTGGAACCTCCATTCATTTTCTGTGAACCACATGTGGTGACTGTTGAAATAACAAGTGTTATCTGTCAGTGGAGAAGCAGTGATGGACTGTTTATGTGTGACATACACCAGTGAGGCAAAACCAGGCCAGTGACATGTGACAGTAATCTCTGTGTGCTGTTGGGAGTGGTATCTGCCCACTCGCACCTGCGAGATGTATATCACTACAAATCAGCAGACGACACTGATGATGATAATGAACTAATGTTGAAATACAGATCATTCCCTTGTAAAGCGTGCGTAAACTCTACATGAAAATATATTTTACCAACATTCTGAAATAGTAAAACGGGAAATACAAGCCCAGAGGTATTAACATGTAGCATTCAGAATAAAAGCCTGAGCGAAGTTCACATAGGATTTTCATTATTCAGTGCAACAACACACACAACACTGCATGGAGAAAGTTACGTTCTTTATGATGTTGTGATGCAATGTCCCACTCACTGAGATAAAGTTAATACAATGCAAGGACACAGTGAGTGTGTCAGAGCGGCTGTGTGGAAAACACTGAACCATCAGTACACATAATGTGGGTTAAAAACACCATTATTTTCGCCCATCTGCTTATGTTCAGCAGGAACGTCTTGTCAGCTAGTTGCCTCACTGTCATGCTTTCACTGCTAAGGTAACGTGATGTGTGTTCTCAGGTCTGTCTGGTCATGGAGTATGCAGAGTGTGGCTCTTTATATAATCGTAAGTCATATTATGTCTGTACAATTTGAGTAGATTTAAGATGATTGGGTATCATGATCAACAACATAAGCTAGTAATTATAGTAATTATTCATGAAGGGACTAGTCTTGGAAACACAGTATAATTGTGCTCATTTTTTGTTTTGTCATACCACGAGCCTACGTATCATATTATCTCATTCTTTGCTCTTTTGCTTGTCACTTAAAGTGTTGCACAGTGCGGACCCGCAGCCCCACTACACAGCATCCCATGCCATGAGCTGGTGTCTGCAGTGTGCTCAGGGAGTTGCGTATCTGCATGCTATGAAGCCAAAGGCCTTAATCCATCGGGACCTCAAACCACCAAAGTAAGACTCTTTATTATCAAACTCCTAGACGTTACACAGTCGGTAAGTGCTGTATGTGGACTGGGGTGGGTCATGTGACCTAAAATTTGTGTAACACTTTTTTTTTTCTTAAGGTGATGGCATTATATCACTGTGTTACAAAAATAAAAGGGATACTCCACTTTTCACTTTATAAGCAATGGAAGGGAACCTATCTTAAAAAAGAAAAATGAGGTACAGGCCAGCATGTGTTCTTAGATGGAGTAACCTGTCCCATAATGCATGTTCACACAGCAGGCAGCAGCGGTGGCTTTCCTGTGGAGATAACGTGAGGTCTGGCTATCTGAGAACATATTTTCTGTGGTCTCTAATCTCAGTCCACTGTGCTGTTTCAGTCTGCTCCTCGTGGCCCGTGGCACCGTGCTGAAGATATGCGACTTTGGAACAGCTTGTGATATTCAGACCTATATGACCAACAATAAAGGCAGCGCGGCCTGGATGGCACCAGAGGTGTTTGAAGGTGAGCCGCAAACACTGCTTTCACTTCTCATTCTGGAGCTCCAGCCGGGAGCTGCTTCATGAAATGAGCGGGAACTAAATGTATGAACAGAATGAAACGTGAACATATGCACATAAGTTTGGCGTGTACTCCTCAGGCAGTAACTACAGTGAAAAGTGTGACGTGTTCAGCTGGGGCATCATCCTGTGGGAGGTCATCACACGCAAGAAACCCTTTGATGAGATCGGTGGCTCGGCATTTTGCATCATGTGGGCTGTCCACAGAGGTGAGCAAACTCCTGCACCAGCCGCCGCTACACCAGCTGTTGTGATGATGTGCTCGTTTAGTTTTGTTTGTTTTTTTCCTGTAATGTGAAATGTCAGTCTCCTGTAGCCGCCCCTCATCACTGCTTCAGGCTCCAGGCTATGTTAGCTGCTACTAGCATAACACACCTGGATCTACTACCAAGCTGTTTGTGGTTGAGTGACTACTGCGCTTCATTGTGGTTTGCCGGTCCAACATCTGCTGCTCTCAGCTCACAATCCCCAATGATCAGAGCGTTCACTGCACCAAACGGCAGACAGCTGGCATGAATAAGTAACTGGTGGACAAAGTCAAACGTCTCATTTTTTAGGAGCTGGTGGACCAAACCAGTGCTAAAACACCTGTGAATACTAGACATTCAACAGATATCCTCCAACATATTTCGAGGGGAAGCCTTGTTGATGTGTGTGAGCGTTATTGTCTAAGGATATCAAGTTTTCTCTTGTTTTTGTTGTTACTTTTTACAGACATTTTCATTGGTCTAATCTACAATGTTGAGTCAATTGGAGATTATTTGCATTTATTTCTTCATTGAGTAGACCGTTTTTCCATCATTCAATCAAGCAGCCCAAATGACAACAAGCCTTGGTGGGTGGATGTTAAAGAATCCCTCTGCTCCCTCTGCTGTTTGATGCCAGGCAGGTAGCATCCAATCAGGTTGTGTGAGCTTCTCAGCTGTCAACAGCTCTCTTGTTTTTATATGGGGGAGCTCAGCGGGAGCAGTATGGAGGCAGTCGTCATCCAGTGAACCAAAAGAATGATGAAAGCTGCTAAAAGTCTCACAGAGCTGCAGACTGCCTGTCGATTCTCAGTAGCATCACATGTACCAGCAAGGTCCAAGGTGTCAAGACATACTTCACTGTGACATTGTGTCATTTACTGTGATGCAGGTACACGGCCCCCTCTGATCAAAGACCTTCCAGAGCCCATAGAGACTCTGATGACCCGCTGCTGGGACAAAGAACCCAGCCAGAGACCGTCCATGGAGGAGGTCAAAAACACCATGAGCAGTCTCATGAAGGTACAGTCCCATGATGCACTGTGACTCCCCTTAAAACCACAAATGATCAGTTTTATATTTCTGTTTGTGTACAGAATAAACAAACAAAATATAAGATCAGTTCACCTCCCAGCACCTGTAGAGGTCATGAGCTCTTTTTAAACGTGCTGCTTGGTGTGTTTGGATCTTCCAGTACTTCCCCGGCTCTGATGAACCGCTCAAGCTCCCTCACCACTCTTCAGCCACAAGCTCAGGTAACTGCCAGCTATGCTCTTTATGCTAATGCATGATTGTCTCTGTCAACTTCAAGAAAATGTCTAGTCAAAAGTTGGCTCCGTGTGTGTTGGGAATTCCCATTATGCTGCATGCAGAGAAAGTGTTGTCATGAGTCCGTCTTGCTGTCTGCAGGCTCATACGCTGACTACACCATTAACAGTAACAGGAGTGACGACAACACAGAACACAGAAACTCAGTCGGCAGAGAAGAAACCCTGAAAAGCTTTGAGGCCAAATTTCCACTACAGTTCAAGCCCTCGAAGGTAATATAATCACAGAAAGAGATCAAACTGTCAGGACTGTGTTTCCTTCAAGCCAGTTTGATCATGTCAACTTTTTTTTTTTCTTCTCCCTCAGACAGCCACATTGCGCACTGGACTGTCCAGTCAACCAGGGCGCTCCCAAAGTCCCACCCACTCCATCAGTCCTGTAACCACCACTAACCAATCAGAGCTGAGGATGACTTTCAGTCCCACAGGTAGGGAGGAACAGCTGATACTGAGGCTGCAGTCACAGCGTTACAGCAAACATTTTACTATCAGGAACCTCTGTCACGGTCCTTACACTCACTACAGCCGAGCAGTATCCTCACCTCTGCTTCTGGATTGTTTCTCCATGCAGTTAGTTTAAATGAACATAAATGAACCTGAATGTTATCTCAGGAGGGGATTTCTTCACATTTGGCACAAACGTTGGCACTTGGACTCAAAGATGAACTGATTAGATATTAGTGGTCAAGGGTCACTGTGACCACACAAAACGTTTCACTCCATATATGAGTCTGGACACGCATGGATGTAAACTGCGACTTGATTGGCTGAAGAGTCCTCCGTTGACTTCATCAGGAGTCAGACCTCTCCAGGACTGATGCGGTCACAGTCAGAGCTTTGAGTGATGCTGCACTGACCACATTGCACCACTGAGGGGCATTACAGCGCAGCCTACCAGTGTTAGTATCTGTGCAGGTGTGTGTGCTTTCTGCTGCAGTGACAGATGTGTATATGTGTGTCTTTAGCTACCAACGGTTTAGACAGCTCCATTCCCATGGCCTACCTGAAACTGGATCACAAGTTACAGGTAAGTTGAAAATACATGTTTGTGTGCTATACTATTGTTGATATTGATGATATAAGAATAATGATAATGTCTCATAGTTTTCTTGTTGTTGTCTCATAATTTAGTTTTTCAGTTATTTGTTTTTTTACATCTTCCAGTAAAATGGATCATGGGTCAGTAGAGCGCTTTGTTTTGGTCTGCTTTTGAGCATGATCACAGCTGTAGTGCGTCCTCCACAATACACACTATGTCCCTGCAGGGGAGTAGCAAGATGCATGCAGAGACACATCCACGGATAGTACAGATTTATGCTAACACATGCATGGAATGCATACATCAAAGAAATGCAAATATGATTTAGTTGTAGTTTGCTCCTGTGGTCCAGTTGTTGATGTTGTCTTAAATGAGGATTTTTGAAAGGTGGGTAGACCCTGTTCTGGAGCTGTGTATTCATCACTGAGCTTTGTGTGCTTTCAGCCTCTGGCTCCATGTCCAAACTCCAAGGAGTCCATGGCCGTGTTTGAGCAGCACATCAGGATGGCTCAGGAGTACCTCAAAGTCCAGTCAGAGATCGCTAACCTTGTTCGGAGGAAGTAAGTCAAGTCACATATTGAACGTTATTTTTTCTGGATCTCCGTACATCTGTGTATAAACAACATATTTCTTTCTGAGAGATCATTAGTAACCATGGTAACCACACGTCAGTACAGGGATTCTCCCTGATCAGTTAGAAAGTGAGGAGTTGAGACAGAGGTGTTGATCAGACGGCATATCTTTATGGACTGAGCAGCGTGCTGTGTGATAATTGGCACTGGGTGTGTGAGAGGGAGCACAGAGAGAGGGAACAGCAGTGAGTTCAGGAAGTTGTGACGGTGAGGAAGAAGACGGTTTTCGGTTCCCTCTCAGGCTGCGTCTGATCAATTCTAAAAGGTATTGTCTTGTTGAAGCCTTAATGAACATCATGAGTGTGAAGGACGCTTACCACTGCCTCTAACAGTGAAACCACAGATACATTTTCACATCAATTTCAACATTTCCTGTTACTTGATGGAGAATTCTGTTGCCTGCTGTACAATATCCCGCAGTGAATGACAGGACGTGAAGTTGGGACTCCTGTTTAAGTGAGAAAGAAATTGCAGTTCAAAAGTATGTTGAAGATCATTCAGAAACAAGCTCACTGTTGCATAGTTTGTTCACCAGAGAGTGTTGACAAGTACACATGGTCACAAACAGGCCGGCCTGCTCTGTACTGATGACAGGACATAGATGAGCTGGCAGAGCCGAAGCCACACTCTGATGGTCATTCAGTTCAAACTTGTGCCGTGTTTAAAGTAATAAGGAAAAATTACAGGTTCGACACGGTAAGACTGCTTATCGCTTATTTCCAGGGTGCTTATTCAGACATGAGAGCAACTTGTTAAACTGCTGTGTTGATGATGCTAACAGAAGCTCCGTGCTGCTCTCTCTGTTTAGGCAGGAGCTGGTGTCTGAGCTGGAGCAGGACCAGAGGGAGCAGCAGACTTCATCCAGACTCATCCAGGAGCACAGCAAGCTGCTGGAGGACAACAGCAACCTGTCCACCCACTGCAGGGGCCTGAAGAGCAAACTGAGCCTGATCAAGAGCCAGAACCAGCACCACAGCTAGGCCAGGAGGCCGGACTGCAGCACACAGTCCACGCCTCCTCTGCTCATTGGACTCTGCTCTCCTCCGGACTGCCTCCTTCTCTGAGGATAAGAGGAGCTGAACAGAAAGTAGGAAAGCCCATCATCCTGAGAGAAGACGATTTAACTCCCCAGAAAACAAAGGATCAAGATAACATTGGAACTCAGCTGTTACTGTGCAATTACAGGCTTTAAAGTCCAACTGAGATTCAACTTGAAATGTAAAGTATAACGGTAAGGCAGCTATCAAAACCGGTTTTGGGGCATCTGAGGGAAAAGCATCTAAGCCTCTTGAGTGGGCGTCTCCCAAGATATTGGCTGAGTGACAAGTGAGAGCTGTTTAATAGAAATACTGGTATTTTTCCACCTGGGTGTTATTCTCTGAATGTGGAAGCTATTTAGCCTCACTTGCTAACATTACCACTGATGAAATCTACCTGGCGACTCTTTCATGGGTCTAGATGGTGATGATAAATGACCAAACCGTCAAATTTCAGAGCAACAGGTACTCCTGTGACCAAACTTCTTCTTTCTGGGAGTTACAGCTTTGACCATGTATGCGCAGATTAATTTCAGTTGGACTTTAAAACAAATGTGAGCACATTTTGTTGTCTTGAGGTGATGAGATAATAGTAGCCGTCACTTCTTCTCTGGGCGTCTGTGCGTGTGATGATGGGGTTGACTGTAAAGTTGACTGAAATGGTCATGTCAGTCTTTCGTGACAGTATTGATCCGGTGGGACCAAAGAGAGGATTTCCATTCAGAAAACACCTGAAGCTTCAGGTGTGGTGGGGTTAGAAGGTGACTTCTGTTTTATTGTCTTCTTTTTTCAATTATTGAAAAGTAACTACAGTTGCGATGTGTAAATTCTTAGTATTATGTATTGCCTTTATCACACCCGTTTTATTGTGTTTTATGAAAAGAGAAGAGGCACTTAGAGTGTGGGCGGTGTCGTTTTCAACAATTTTACTGTGAATGTAAGACTTGCCAAAGGAATTGAGCTTCAGAGACGTGCTGCCTCGCAGCAGAAGAACAGCTTTGTTGAAATGTTGTTTGAAATGGAAATAACTGTAGAATAATGGCCTTTTTTATGTTTAATTTCAGTTTTCTCTCGTTACTTTTCACAGACAGTTATATTTCACTGAATTATAGAAACTATTATTGTGCACTGCACTTATTTGGGTCAATGAAATCTTCTGCATGTGTTGTACTCCCACTTTAGTTTCTTTGGGTTACTTTGGGATGAACTGGTGAGTGACTGCACTCGTTCAGATGTTGCCTTAGCATTGTTCTTGTACATTTCATTTTTTCATCTCACTTTGTTTTAGAATACTTTGACTGAAGTCTAAGAATGCCTGAAACGTTTCTCCTGTGATTTTAAAATGTACAGACTGCAATTATATGCTTTAAAAAGTTCAAAGCGTTTGTAGTATTTTGTGGCTTGTCTTCATTTACAGTCATGCTTCTCTTGCAGCTTTGCTCTTTGTCTGAAGGCAGATTCTGTGTTGAGACTGGCAGGACGAGTCCTGTCATCACCACAGCAGGTGAATGCTGGTGAAACCATAAAGAACTGGACTATTTGCTCTGCTGTTAGTCTGAAGTGCTGCAGTGGAACAATGGTTTCACCAGGCACACCATAATGCTACTGGTCAAAATGACACTGAACATGTTTGACTTTTGGTCAATTGAGCGATGGGATGGGATGTTTTTCTGCCAAACAAAGAACTGTAGTTCCAGCTGAAAGTAAGTAATGTCACGAATGACTGTGCACCAGTCAGGATTTGATAACAGGTGGTGGGTTGTTTGGTCACTGTCATTAAAATCCGATCAAATCACACCCACACAGTCCTGATGAGGCAGATTTGTTTTTGAGTGTCAAACCCTCAATAATTAGTATCTAGAGATTTTATAATGTAATTGTTGCCAATTTAGTCATCAATATCTACTGAAGTTTCAGAGGATTTAAATACTTACAAGGTCATGTTTTTCTATAAAACCGTTTTTCCATTCCACAGTGGCACCTCAGTCTTACATGTCAGAGTTAACTGGTGAGCGGCAGTAAACTGTGTCCATTTATTAATGAGTATGTGCGACAGATGTTATTATTAGAGGATGAAATCTTTTAACACGGGGGTGTACAGCAGGCAAAATATAGAGTAAAGAAACAGTGTCCTCACAGTTCAGCATGCTATGAGCCATGGTTGTAAGGTTTTGCTTATGCATGGCCCAGAGCAGTGTGTGTTAAATGTGTGTTTTGTGAAGCATTAATTTGTGTGTCATTACACATAAATGCATGCTGTCCACCAGAGCGGACACATCAACAAGTTCTTGTAAAGCATGTCAAAAAGAATAAAGAGTAAAATATCATTTTTCATGCCTAAAGAACAGTGAACAGAACCAAAATCCTGACTGGGGATCGTAATTCATGCATGAAAGGATTAAAGAAGCCCAAGTGTTAAAGAAGTCTCTGTGAAAGCAGCAGATGGCATGATTTCCTATCCTAAAGCTTTAACATGGTGCTCCTGGCTGACAGGACTGCTCCCTGACTGTACGCTGTGCTGTGCTGCTGCTACTGATGTTGCAGTTGCTGGTCGGTCAGTGGTGACAGGGCAGCGGAGCTCACGGTGAGTCACAGAGAAACAGCTTTGTCTGCAGGACGGCAGCTACCCCTCCCACTCATACAGCCAGCCTGTCCAGGCCCTGTCCGCTCAGCTCACTGTCATTCCTCACATTCCTGCAGCCTCCGTGCACAGCCAGTTAAAGGGCTCGTCTGTCTAAATACTGCAATTCAAGGGCACTTCGGTGTCAGTTGGTCAGTTCATTCAACACTTCAGTTGAGAACAAGTTATCTTAACGACAACACAATAGCTGTGAAATCTGGTATGAATACGCACTCTCAGAATGAACCCCTGTAATTTGTGGGATCCCCTGATCTCATTTCAAGCCCCATTATCAAGTCAAAGAAGCAATGGGATCAATAACGTGCATGAACACACTGTAGACTTTCAGTATGCCAAAGGGGTGAATCCTAATGTGTTTTGGTGACAAGGTGACATTTTATCAAGAGCCAAAATGTCAGATTTTACAAAATAAATTAGCAGCTTTGACCTGAACGGCATCATTTCCACAGGGTGCAGGGGGACATGTCTCTCTCGCCAAAACCTATTATTGTGATTTTTGGAAGCTAAAAATAGATTTCACTCTTGAATTTATTGCCTTCTTTCTTCATATTATTTCATTTTTGGTTGTCAGAGATGTTAATACAGTGCCAGTCTCAGCTCCCTATCAATGAAACCAAATGCAATTTGAAAAAAAAGAAAAAAAAGAAAAGAAAAGACATAATACATTTCAGCATAAAGTCCAGTGTCATTCTAAGGTGCTATTAACCCAGTTAGTAAAAAATGATGCAAAGGAGTAGCATTTAATTTTGGCTGTTTGGTGAATCTGAACCCAAATCTATTCCAGACAATTTGACATTCCATGAGCTCTCCTGTGGCGCCACCTGCAGGACAAACTCTACATTTTTGGCCTCACTGGTGGTAAGCAAGATATTTGTGTGTGTGTGTGTGTGTGCGTGTGTGTGTGTGTGTGTGTGTGCGTGTGAACCTAAAATATAGAACTGTGTAATTCTGAGGGCTTGTAAACAAAACACATAAAATTTTAAGACATCATGAGCCCAGAGAAATTCCTGAGGTATTAAACATTTTGAAAAAAACATGAGATCTGAATATGCTTCCATTTATTATCTATACCTCCTAATCTTCTGGGGGTTTGTGGGGGGATGGAGCCTACCACAGCTCACACTGAGAGGTGGAGTCCACCTGGACCGGGTGCCGTCTATCACACCTGGAGGCAATTTACAGCCTCTGGTTAGCCAGAACACTGTGCCCCTTACTGCACAGCTGAATGCTTTAGCTTTATTTTCACTCACTAACAAATGATGCTACACAGACTCCTGAATGCTTTGGCTATGTAACTGATCATTTGGGTCTCATTGTCAAAAAGGTGAAGCACATCAGCCATAATGTTAGCAAAGGCAAAGCAAACAATACAGCAATAAACATACAGTGCCAGCTGCAATGTTAATATGTTTTATTTGTATTCCTGAGGAGGAAAAATGCATGATGTAGAGGTACTGTGAACGACTGTGAATCACTAACACTTCAAATCAAATTACAAGAATACATGGAAAAGATGCCGCAGTTAGACAGTAACAGATGGATCCAATGACTTGAAAACCGAGCATCCAAAAATATGTATTATTATCTTCTCTAATTTCATGCTCAGTTAAATTAACATCTTTAAACAGACCATTTAAGAAGATACAATTGGTTGAGGATAAGTTGGGAGTATTGCTTTGATTTGTGGGTAAATTGAAAAACAAATGAGGTGAAACAATTTGTCCCCAAAGCCCTTTTCATCGGCACCAGCCACAGTACAGCAGGTTATTGATGTGAGCAGTCATTTCCACTGGAGGTGTGTGTCTGGTTTCAGTGAATTGACCAGATTCACTCAAATGCAAGACTACTGTTTCCATAGCAATGCAGTGGTTTTTATAGATCCCAGTACTCCCTTCAACAACAGTTTGACATGCTCTGTGGTAATTTGCTTTCACACACACACACACACACACACACACACACACACACAGTGAGAGAGAGAGAAAGCCCCCGGATGATAGGTTGAACTGAATTTGAACCCTCTGTTATGAATGTCACACACAGATATCATTTACCTTTTAAAGTTGAAGAGAAAACACAAATGTGTGCTGAATGTGCTGGATCTGTCACTTTGTGCCGTTAGACCTTTTCATTGAGCTCGGCATGTCTGCAGCACTTCTACACTGTGCTAATGCAAGTTAGAAATAAAACATCATTTTCTCTTGGAATGTTGCAGAATGGTTGGACACAACCCCAAATCTGAGAGGTGTGGTGGGAAGGGGTTTCCCAAACTATTCCACCATCCTATAAACACACCTGATTCTCTGCCTGAGCTGCATTGTGGGTAATGTGGACTGGAATGAGTGGAATATAAAAAGGTGATACCTCCACCTGATGGTGCCTCCTATCTGCATGAATTCATCAGAGTAGGCTACAGTTAGCTCTTACGGAAGCCCCGAAGGGCAAAAAAAGCTGTTAATCCATTTTCTAAGTAAACGTTTTTCTCTCCGTTTTTCTACTTTCCTTCATTTTTTCCATCTGTGAAACAGGTCGGATTTATTTCTTTATTTTTCTAGAGGCATTAGTTCTCTGTCTATGTAGCTAGATGCAGAACTGATTTCCATACAGCCAATTAAATTGCTTCATTTAAACCACATTTATCTAAAGCGTCTGTGTTCTATCACTGTCTGCAACACCAGAGCCACTGACTCTGAACAACCACTCAAACGCATAAGCATTTGTTTGCAGGCTAGATATCTAATTAGCTTGGCGCATGAACCATCATTCTGGTCCTCTTCGATGCTGGTGAGGTCCTTACCCCGGGTCACAAAACACTGTCTGCTCATACATTAAAAGCTACAGCACAGGTTTATGTACATTAAGATAAGATGGAGAGGTAATTTTAGTGAATGAAATAAATTGTGTTTTCAATGTCATCAATGTTAAATATAGTCTGATATTTAGTTGTTTTCCATTATCTGAGGTAATGACAGCGTGCAGATGAAGATCTATGACCATCTCTCATACACTCAATTCTTATAAACTCAGTACTTCGGCATAGAAAATGTGCACACATTGCACAAAATCAGGGGGGTAAGACTGGGGGTTAATAGAGGCCAGTACCGAATTTCTGGCCTGGGGTATCGCAGTTTGATGGGCCATGTATTAGTCAAGTGTAAAATACTTACTTGAGTGTGTCCATCACAGTAATGTATCTTGTGTAACTTACACTTTTACAGCTGAAAGTGCACATTCATTTTCTATCATTACCATCAGAGGTGGCTGCTGGACAAGGTTGCATCACACAGAATTATTGAAGATTATCCAGATCTTTCCCTACAATCCATGTTTATTCCCCCAAATTGAGTTGGTGCATGAGTTTCACTTTCTGTTTCTTAAATGACATCGATCAATTAGTCTCCTGTACCCAGTCCTGCCATGATGAAGACACTGTCATTCTCTTGACCAAAATGAATTAAAATCCATTAGAAAAACAGCTGGATGTCATCAAAAATTGTAAGAAGATGCCTCTCAAGCACACAACTTAAAGTGCTACAGTACAAGTACCTAGTTTTTGTTCGTTTTTAAGAACTGAGTGTCGTCTGAAAAGGTGGTTTCCAGCTTGTGGTGGAAAAATGAGCAGTGGCTCTGTGGTCCTGACCACAGTAGAGAATCCATTCCACCACTGCAGGGCCACAACAGAGACGCGCCTTGGCCATGATGAGTGGCTACCAGGTCCTCAGAGAGATGGGGCAGTCTGCGAACTGATCCTCCAGCAAGTATTATGCGTATATCTAAAGCTTGATCGGTCATGTTCCTCTGTGCCATAGAGTTCCATTATTGTCCAGAAATGCTTAAAAACCCATCAAGGAGCTACATTGTTGCATGTTAGCATGTTCCTTTATTACCACGGACACCTCAATCCCACCTACACTGGCTGTGCTGCCAGGAATACTCACCAGAGCACCAAATGTGAACTAACCTGACAATAATTCCCAACACATTCATTATTTCCTCCTATTTGAGGAACATTTTGGTCAGCTGTTTTGGAAATGACTTTATGATCAGTAGATTATGAAATCTACTTTATGTAGGAACCAGTGGTCTTAGAGCAAAGAGGCACAAACAGGCTAAATATAGAAAAACAAGCGGCTAATCCTATGGATTTTAAACCACATTGCGGTCATTTGGCTGACACTTCTCATACTCATAGACTAGGAGCAGTGTGGTGTTCAGTGTCTTGCTCAAGAACACTTTGAAAGGCGGACAAGAAGAGCGTGGAATGGGAGCACCAACTCAACCAGTAACGACTAAACTGAGCTCCTACTATTCCACAATTTGAGCACCTTGTAGTAAAAACGGAGCTTATCAACAATGAAGCGAGGGGAATCAAGGGATGATACTGTTGTGTTGTCATTGATAATAGCAGTTTCAAGTTAACTCATGCTAACATGAATCATTTCTCTGTATCAAGAAATACAGAGTCCTCTGAGGTGCGTGTGTGCCTTCAGGATGCTGCCACCAGCTGTCTTTTCTTTGTCGTTCCACCCCTATCAGGCTACCCATGGATCCATCCCTGAGAACATCACATCCCCCGCTGAGCTGATGTTAGCTGCCAGAGGAGCTGTACAAATCAGTTCTGGCTATTTATAACATCTTGACATTGAGAGTGTGGGCTGATCTGAATCCAGCCGCTCAGAATGAGGCCCAAGAGGTGCCTGTCTGTGGCAAACTGATAAAACGTAACAGCTCTGCCAGCTCCCGCAGGATTACACTCCGTATTAGAAACCATATCGTACCTACTGTCCTGTTCAGAATGGCCTCAGAACACTGCAAAGCCAGTTTCAAGCACAAGTGATTTGATTTTCATTCAAGCAGGAATTACTCTTAACTTGATCCCATTCATTCCTCTTGGTGTCACAGTCTAATTTTAATAAAATATACATGTCTTGTGAGTTCAATAGTTTCTTGATTATGACCTTGCATAGCTCAAAATATTATTCTTAATTGTTTAAATTCATTAGCAGGAAAAAATGAAACAAATGAAACAAATCAAAATCAACATTTGCTGGCTAGAGTTGAAAAAATGCTGAGTGACTCAGGTGCTACACAGTCGAGTCAAACCTGAACATTGTGATGTTTTTTTTTCCGTTGTCAGATAGAAGACCAGAGTCTGGAGCAGGATTCGGGGTTAGTGAGGCAACTTCAGGTTTGTTACGGCTGTGTGTTCCCTGTGCTGTCTGTCCCTTTTCCTCTCCCGTCCTCTCTCGCTCTGCCCAGGTGTGCTACATCTGATGGCTGAATGAGATGCACCTGACCTGGGACTGAAGTGTGTGAAAGCTCCTGAGGCTGCAGGTGTGGATCCTGCTGATCTGGTCTGGGTCAGCCTTGATTTGGTATCTTGGTTGTTTGTACGTCTTTATGCTAATAAATTTCATGGATTTGGTGGTTTTAAAAGTGTCTTTCTGTGGCTAAGCTGGGTCAGTGATGATGCTTTACTTCTTACTGAGGTACATCGCCACAGTAACTTGATATAACAGGTCAACATGTATAAAAGCACCACCTACTGACAAATTAATTTTCTAGGAAAATGGCATCACCATTTGTAGATCTCAAGGAGCTCGGTGCACGGATGATTAGAGGGTCTCTTAAATGTCGGCAAAGCCCCTTGCCTTTCCCTGATTTTTTAGGTTTAGCTTTTGTGTACCGATTTCATCCAAAAACAGACTGATTGAAGCACTAAAGCCTTGCACTGGTAAGATATCAAAGCCATATCTAAGCCATAGCACTTTGAATTCTGTTTTTAGGTTTATTATTTACATCTGTTTGACACTGCCAGCATTGTAGCTAAAAGAATAAGGCTAATTGTCATACACACCAGAACAATACATCTAAGCAACACACTAATTTAATGGAATACATAAATGTAGTTACAGTTAAATATACTTGTACACTAATGATGGGGCACCTATGTGTAACTTATGCATTCACACCGTCTTTATCATGTGTTGAACTTCTTCATATCTGTCTAATATCATAGTTTGTTCTTCATTTGTAAAATATGCATACATCAGTAGACTTCTCCATGTTTATGATTGGTTATATACTGTACTGCACCCTAAATGTGAACATACTCATGGTAACATTGGGAAAACCTGGGTTGCCTTACTGAGCTGATAACCACCGTCACCATGTGACCGCTTAGATTGCGGCTGTTGTAGTAAGATCAGATAACAAAAAGATATCCGGGTATGTTGACACTGCATCGCAGTACAGGCAGTTGTTCCCAGATGTCTGGAGTCATGCCACTCTTTGGATGCTGATCTTATGCTATCGATGGCTGCAAACTTACTAGGTAATCTTGCAAACCTTGTTCATCATCTTAGAATCTTGTGTTAGCATGCTCACATGAGCTAATTAGCATTAAACACAAAGTACAGATGCTACTGATGAGAATTTCACTGGTTTTGCAGTTATTTAGACATAAACCAAAGTATTGGACAAAATGAAAATTTGAGCTTCCCATGGTGCTCATGGTGCTGATGGTTCATCCTCTCGGGACCATGATTGTCGCAAATATTGGAAGTATTACAAAAATTGGTGAGGAAGCGTTCCATCATGTTTGGAGTTGAGTAGCTCCATTGGCACCTGTGCAGGTAGCTGCTAGCTAACCAGCTGACCAGTCACACTCACAGGGGCGGGGACTGCGGACAGGCAAGCCAGGCAGTTGCTTGGAGCCCTCGGCCACTGGGGGGGCCCTGGCCACTTATTTACAACAACAATTATTGATAAGCCTGGGCTTTCAGGGACCGCTGTTGGTCCCTGGACCTCACTTTGAGAACCACTAATCTATTTTTTCAGTATTCATCTAATGTGTCCCAAAAATTGTGCATTTATGTGTGCAAATTTTTGCAGCGTGCACAGGTGGGGTGGGGGCCCCATGGATTTCTTGCCTGGAGTCCCAAGAGACCCCAGCAACGCCACTGTACGCTCACAGACCCCTCTTACTCCACAGACCACTGCAGCCAACACAGCAGACTGCAGCAAAAGACCCTAAACATAAAGACATTTTTTATTTTTCATGCTGATGTTGTCTGTCATTGCACTGATTTTTGAACTTTTATTGAACTTATACAGCTATTGCCAAGAGGGGAATGTTCACAATATGATGAAACCAGCACGGGCATTAACATGAACAAAAACACCATCAATTAAAACGATTTATTAAAAGACAGGCAGTTTAACTGAACAGGGATAAGAAGAGGAAGACAAACACCAGGAGGACGAGCTCCAACTCGCACTGCAATTGCATTTGCAATGAAACACTGGTGAATCTGGTTCCTTTCAGTCGTCAGATAAACGTCACCAATCTCTCATAAGAAAAAAACACATTAATAATTCAGAAACTTAAATTATAATTTAGAACTTTCTTAGAGCAGAAGGGGATGCCACATTGTAGTGGTGGTTTGTCATTTGCCGTGTTATTGTTTACTTCTGCTTTCCAAAACCAGAAACTGGCAAAGCCTGGCCTCGCATACTGCAAAATAAACGGATTTAACAATTTCATCCTGAATACTACGATGAAAAACAGTACACAGTATGTGAGTTCATCACTTTTTCGTGTCCCATGGAAACAAATTCATTCTCTTCTGTGCTACTTCCAGCATCCTTTGGTGTCTGGCTGTGTTGTGAGTGTTTGCAGCACATGTGTTGTCAAACTGATAGAGATGTTTTGTTCATTTGCAAAGGGCTTTTCCATACCATTTCATTTGTCATAGCAGGAAAAGCTCGGGTGTTACTAATAACACTGATGATTGCTCTGTTCTATTCAAGTGACAGTGTGACAGTGAGTCAGTGTGAACGATACAGGACCCTGGAACGGAAGCAGTGAAATGCAATTCAGACATCATTGGCCAGTGCCTGTCCTCCTGTCACATGTCAAAATGTCTGACATGAGAAGAAGCAGACAGTCTGCACCTCTGTGAAGCTTTTCAGTGTTAGTGGGCAAAGCGTTTTCCTGAGCCACAGCCAACCAGGATCCATGATCCTATGCACCCCTGCTACTGCTTTTGGCTAAGTGATTAATAAATAGAAAAAATATTGACTGATAGAATCATTTAAAATAAGACTACAGGAGAGGAGAAAAACTTCAGATTGAGTCCCCTTTCATGGATTTCAGGGTGCTGTTTTCAGCTCACAGTGGTTTCTGATGTTGTGTTTGTGTTCTGAGGGTCCTCGCGGACCTGCCGAGGCCTCCAAGAGGGATGTCAGACACTTTTGAAGAGCTTTCAAGATTCTAGTTTCCAGCTAGGTGTCCTTGAGGGTGTTTTAAAGATCTTCAAAATAGATTCATGCCACAGTTTTGATTAAGTTAGTTTGCTTGTTGTAATCACATGCTTCAATGTCAAGAATTTAATGAGTCGATAAGATTAATCCGCGACTATTTTAATCATTTGTTAATCATTTCAGCCAGCTTTCAGGCAAAAATGCACCTGGCGTTTCTTGATGATAACAATAATAAGTGGATATCTTTGGGTTTTAGACTGGTGTTTGGACAACAAGGCATTTAATTATGTCACCTCGGGCTCAGGGAAATTCTCATTGGTATTTTCGACTTTTTCTTGACATTTTATGGACGATTCATTGATTCATTGAAAAGTAATCTCCCGTAGGCTATTGTGCACTTCAATAACACATCATCCGATAATGTATGTGTCTGCTGAAATGCGTGCATGGGTGATAAAATGTGTAGTAGTCCAGCATTTGATGAGAGGGAGCGGAATTTACGGAACACCTAGGCTGCTTCGTCAAGGCGAGGCGGGGGGCTCATCCTCGTAAGAGCAGGGGGGCTTGGCCGTTGTTGTGAATGAGGGCCAGCATGACGTCAGGAAGCCAATGTCAACAATGCAGCTCCTAGAGGAGAAAAGGCGTTTCAGCCTAACACTCACACACACACGGGAGACTCGGCTGCTACACACCGATTGATGCCTCCGGTCCAGTAACGTCAGCGGGTCTGGCTGAAGGAGCGCTGCGGAGATAAAACACGATGTGGACTCACTGTTGTTTCTGAGGAGCTGAACGCAGACGAGCAGGAAAAACGGGTAAGTCGGTCCGCGCGTTACCGGGATGATAAGCAAGCGCTGGGCTTTACTACGCCTGGATAAAGCAGAGCCCCTTGTCAGCCTTGGATTTGCCTCCACTAATCTGTCTGCTCGCTCCGGCGCTCCTCACTTGTTTGTGTTGTAGGCATGCTGCGTTCACCGCGCTGTGTGTCCTACCTGAGCTGGTTTGGACGCCGGGGTGTTAGCTGGGATGGTGTGGTCGGCGGCACGTTTTAGCTAGGTGTTGTGCTGATGTGTGTTTCCCTCAAAAACGTGTTGGTCTTCGCCTCGGTATTACGCACAGCCCTGCCGAAGTGTGCCTGTGTATTTGGGCTGTTTCAGCTCACGTTAAGCTGTTTGTTTTGCCGACGCTAACTTTTCAAAAACCGCCGCAAAAGGGCAAACACAGTTCACGTCATTTGAAAGCACGGATAGTGACAGTAGCATTGACAGTGATATGGCCACGGTGCCGACCAGCCCCGCGCGCGGTGTCAGGCGGAGAGACCGCGCGCGTCCGTTCATTCTACAAGGAAGTTGTCGGTCTTTCTATCAGTAAGCTCGCCATTTATTAGCCAGCAACATCCCACTTTTATAACCCCTTCCCTGACACCTATCTTTGGAGGAATAAACGGAGGGCACATGTTTTGCACGAAAGACAAAGCTGCCACGGTCGGGGCTCGCGCTCCTGTCACGCTGGGGGAGGAAGGGAGCTGCTGAGGGACAAAGGAGCCAGCCTCCCACCCCCCTTATTCCCGCCCTCAGACGCTGAGCAATCGCTTCAGTAAACACCTACGTCGGAATAAAGAAGGAATTCCTGCTTTTACATACATTTTATCTTAAATTCTGCTCTAACTAGGAGAATTTATGCGTCACTATTAGCTGTGCCACTGGCCTTCACCTAAAAGACAAATCGCGACCTTAAAGGTCTAAAATACTGTATGAATCAGTGAGGTCTTCTTTTCAGGACAGGCTGAATAAATGTACCAAGGAACAGTTAGTTTTTCATCTAACACCTTCAATCTGTGCCTACATATGAGAGGAGTTAGTGGCTGTTTGTATGACTTCTTGAAGCCATTGTGATCAAGCCTTGTTGTGAACAGATTAGCTCTTTGTTATCCTTCCTACGAAGCCCCTCTCACCCCTCTTCCATCTTCTGTTTCTCCTCGAACAGGAAAAGGGCAACATCAGAGTATTTTCAGCTCTGGGTTATAATGGGTGTCTGTCTGTCATGGTTTAAATGCAATTCAGCTGAATGGAGCGGATGAGAGGTGACTGAGGACAATTAAATATTTACCACCACCACTTGTGCTGCAGACGAGTTATCTTGAGCAAAGATGACTGAGACATTCCTGCTTTTCTGTCCACATTGCCCTCTTATTTTTCTCCTTATATTCATAACTTAAAGGGACCATTCACTGAAAATACAGGAAAGTTAAAGGTGCGGTGCTGGACTTTAAATTGTAAACAAATGTCCGTTCCATTCAAGCTTTTGCCAAATGGATTCACACAATGCTGATTAAGCCTGTCACCACCGGGTAAATCTCTCTGTTTTTCAGAGTTTTTAAATCTCGTGTCTGTGGTGGCGTTCCCGCCATGCTGCACCGCCAGTGATGCGTTTTTTTTTTTGTCAACCAATGAATGGCTTGCCAGAGCTGAGGAGCGGAGCAGCCATAGCAACAGCGTAGGCTACAGCAGCTAGGAATATGGTGAGCTTATTGCGTCATCAATATGTCAGCAGTGTTTGTGTAATTACTCCCACTACCAGAGGGGGGAGACAGAAATTCCACACTGCAGCTTTAAAGGGACACCGCTGATTTTATACATCACGTCAGTTTACTTGTGATGTCCAGAATGAAGTCATATTTAGGGCCACTTTGATAAGTACAAATCTATTGAGGCATTGTTGCCAAAATGTAGGGCTTGTAGGTCTTTAATGTTGTGAGTCCCAGGAACGCACGGATGTGTTGAAAATATGTCTGATAATTAAATATGAAAAATCACAAATCTGTAAATACACTGCAGACACACAGCGAAAATATATTAATGTTACTCATAGAAGGGAAGCTAAAGAAAGAATGCTGAGCTTTCAAGTTTCATCAGGAGTCAACAATGACAACATCAAACACATCATATTTAGGAAAGTACTTTAAAAACAGGCACACAAAGGGCAACAGCATACTGCTGGTAGAAACTGAGTCCTGTTAGCTGATAATTAGCCTGATGAGCCACCGTCAGTCATCAATACAAACATACATTATAATGCTGTAAACCATTAACCGATTCAATAACTCATAACACTGATTCAATGACTCATAACAATGCTAATTCTTCATGTAGCATCATTCTTTTGGATTTATTAAGGGCGCATACCTATTAACATCACTGGAAATCGAATATTACTGAATGCCGTACACAGATAAGTGTTAAGTCAAATCTCACTTGTGCTTATCACAAAACGTTAATTGTTAGGTAGCAGGGTAGCTGTTCCTTTTTACGGACTGGGTGAAATCTTGTGTGACTGTTGATGTCCAGCATGATGATGGAGACACTGGGAAACGTGAGTTTGTTTATTTGCATTGCATGTAGTTTTAAATGAGGAAATCCGCAAATTTCTTTTAAGAGCACATCAACCAATTCAAGACAGGCCATGCCTAGCTGGTTGTTTGGTAGAAGGGACATTGTGGGATAATTCCTGCCCTGTGGTACTGCCCGTCGCGCTAAAGCAATTACATTACATAATGTCTTCTGTGGAGCTTCGTCAAGTCTGAGAAAGTAACCCCAAAGATGTCATCAGGGTTATCTCATCCTGGGCTTGGAGACTATAACTTTATTTGTGAGCCCGTGTTACAAACTGGGGGTGTGGACTAGGAGAGTCAGAGCAGATATGTTACTGAGCTGCATAATGGAAGCATATGCTCCAGCTTTTCAGACCCACACTGGGACTTAAAGTTAAAAAGTGTTGGCCTCTACTGTAGAGATTTTGACCATATTTTCTAAAACATTGTCTCTTACAAGTCCCTGAACTATGTGGAGGTGCAAGCTGCAGGAATGTCCCTGTATGTGTCTCTCAAGCAGGACTCTAAAGCAAACCAGTGTGAACATGGATACAAATAAGAGCACCGACAGTACCTCCCTGTTACTCCTGATACTGTCATATATGCCACCAATGTAAGAATAAACAACAAACAGCACTTAGTACATTTAATTTGAAATGGTTAGGAATGATTAAGAGATATTGTGTGTGCTTAGTTGACTGTTTGGGCTCAAGATGGCTTTAGAGACAAAATTGAGCCCAAATTTGAGAATCACCAGATTATTTGGAATCATAGTGAAGACTATGAGTATATGCATGCATGTATATTTTCCCTGTTGCTGAAGTGGAATTTATGACCAGATGGTTCAAGATGAACGACTATGGGGTCATTTGGAATTCTCCTCTGGGGACCATGAATCTCTACCAAGCTTCATGGTAGCTGGCCAGTAGTTGTTGAGATATCGTGCTGTGGACTGAAATGCAGGATAGGTGGGTGGACTGTGGTGCAGAAAGATGTTTATGTATGAAACCCACAAAAGAAATGTTACTCCAAGAATCTACTCAAGTAAAATAAATAAAAAGTCAGTTCTCTTCCACAATTCGGTGGTGTGATGTGACTGAATAAATGTGGTTCAAGGATGATTTAAAGAAAATGACTAGAGCATGTTTGAAGACAGGAAACACAGTGCAGTTTAGATAAAGGCAGGATTACAAAATGAAAGCGGTAGCTGATCCAAACAGACTCGGAAGATGTAAAACTATAGTCTTTTGTGCTGTTTTCAGTTGAGTATATGTCAAAAAGGATTAGCAAATGACCACATTCGCTTTTATTTCTGTTGTACACAGCATGCCATCCTTTTTGCAATCAGGGTTGTAGGAGGATCTGCAAAACTCTGGCATAAATTTTAGTTTGCTTATGTCTGCAAACGTCCGTGTGCTTCCGTGTGCAAGTGCTTCAACTACACATGTGCCATACCTATGCATATTATACAGACCTGCTTGCGTATCTGCTGTCTGTCCTGCTGTCTGCCTCCATCACTGACAACACAGCTGTGGGCGAGCCATGAACGTGAAACTAGGAACGAGAGGAACATGAAGAGAAGATTATGGAGCATGTTTGGAACTCTGTGCATTTTCACACTTTTACACACCTGACCAGTCACTGTTTTGAGCAGGTCTTACAGTCAGATTGTCAGTTTTGGTACTGTAAGTATGCTTTTTTTTTTTTTTTTTACAAGGTCTGAGTCTACATGTCTGATCGTCTTTGTAACCACCTTGACAGTTAGTTAACAGTGTTAGGTAAGCATAATTGACAAACAGAGCCTGTGTGAAAACAGAGGGTGAAAACGGTGTCCTTTCATATGTTCGCTTGGTATATCTTTAGTCTAACAAAGAACCTTTGTTGCGAGTTATCACCTTTTCCTCATCCTTCCTGTCAAAATACCTAAGAATCTTAAAAAATGGTTAGGGTGATGTCACTGTTTTAAAGGGGTTGAACACACCAGCTAGTACTCGTCGTACCCTCAGTCTATTTTCATCCTCACGCCGTCATCAGAGGACATTCTCACTGAGGGATGTGTGTGTGCGTGTGTGCGCTTCTCAAATGTCTGTAGTATGTGTCAGTGTTCGCTGTATTCCTCTATGTCCCCTGTACGCACTTTTTATTGTGTGCGTAGACACACACACACACACACACACACACACACACACACACACACCCACAACAACAGTGTGAAGTGAAGCACAGGACCGAGCAGACTTCAGTTTACTGTACATCCTGCTTTTCCTCAGCAGCACAGTGAAGAGCCTGGAACAGTGTCTTACTTATTGCCCAATTTAGGTATTATACACAAGTAAGGCTTTATGAAAATATAATCTTGAAGTCAAGAAATCTCTTCTTTTAAGCTTTTAAAGGAAAAAAAAAAATGCTTTCTCTTTCTGCCAGGAACATCTCTTTGGGAGTCTTTTAAGCCAAACCTCCCAAATCAAACACGGAGCCCTGGTTCCTCTACATTGATGGCAATGGACTGAATTTCCACTTTTTTTATTTACGGTGCACACTGCAGTGTGGAAGATTATGTCGTTCAGAACATATTTAAAAGAGAACATTTTGGAAAATAGAAGTCAAAATAGAAAAATCTGATATGAAAAAGTAAAAGTTCAGGTTCTAAGGTGGAATGAAAAAGGTTAAATTTAGGATACTAGTGGAAAATAAAAATGGTTCAATGGAAAATTGTAAAGGGTTAAGCTATCATTGGCGTAAGTCTACTATTCCTGCAGATTTTCACATTAAAAGACCACCAGGAAAAGCTAGAAGGTTTTTAATGTGAAACAGCTGTTAGGTGTTGAGGTATTGACATTAGCTTTACAGCAGCTGAAGCAGGAATTGTCAAATGGAGTAAGTAGTGAATGAAAACGGTGTTTCAAAAGATTCAAAAAAGAGCAAAGTGTTCTCATCAGAGTGGTAAAAGTAGTTCTAAGAGAGAGAGTCTGGAAATGTACTTTATGCTGAATTTATCCAAACAACGGGTAAACATGAAGGACACGCTGAGTCTGCATTAATCAGGAAACAGGGGACATGAGGAACAAGGAGGCGCGGTGTCATAGATGCAAAGCACTTTCCATTTTAAAGCAGGATGGCACAGAGGCATTGTGTGACTGACCCTGAATCAGTGTGTGCCATGCCTTACAGTGACCACTAGGGAGCAGATGGACTAACCTTGACCGTATGGCAGTATGTGTATGAACACGGCATGAAAAAGGACAGGTCCCCGCTGCATTATCGTGAGACAGTTTCCATGACAGTGTGTAGCGTTTGATTTGCTAAACCACAACAGTCACAGTTCAATAATGAAGAGGGCTCGTTGTCTTCCTCCCTGTTTTTCTTCTCTGCTTCTGTCTGTCTGAGACCATCTGAAGACTGTTTGTGTAAAACTGATACATAATTCACACTCACAGCAGCGTGTGTGCACGTGCGCGTGTGTGTGTGCAGGTGAAAAGAACTGATCAAGGGCAGACTGTATGTGTGTGTGTGAGACAGGGTGTGTGTGTGTGAGAGAGAGAGAGAGAGAGACTGTGTGAAGGTGATGAGTACACACTGTCCCAGGAGGCGTAGCACAGCTCGAGGGCAGACAGAGGAAACTAGATTCAGAATGTCTTCTGGATCTCTTCCTCTATCACTCTCTGTGTCTCCATCTTTCTCGCTTAATGTCCATACCTTCCTCTTCCTAATTTTTTCTGCTCTGCTCTGCTCTTCACATTTTTATCACCTTTACCTCAGCAGTGTCATTCTGAACAATGGGTGTGTGGTTGGTGTGAAGCGGAGGTTTCTGTCTTGACCGCAGACTGTAGAAAACATGGACGTAATCTTCATGAGGCCAGCCATAGGTTTCTGAATGGCCATTGTGAAGCTCAGTGACAGTGACTCTGGCCATCGCCATCTCGGCACGGCCTGACTCCGCCAAACTGCCGGTTAATCCAAAAATGGGCAAAGGGGTGGAGCATGGGTGGAGTTGAAGCAGGCTGAATCAAGCCCGGTTGCTGAAACCTAGCGGCTAGCTGTCGCTTAAAGCAGCTAGGTCCAAGATTATACATAAATTTAATCCTAAACCCCCGTATAGTTATTATGAACAGGAAATTTACGATAGAGAGCAAAGTCATTTTTGTACAAGGCTGTAAACATGTTTATTTCTACTGATGAATATTTTAATATGTTGGGCTATGGAGATTGACTTGCTTTTGGAACCAGCCCCAAGTGGCCATTTGAGGAACTGCAGTTTTTGACTTTATTGTTGGCGTTATTTTTGACCTCTGTCACTTGTCTTGTTTATCACCTGAGAGAGGCTGGGTAAATGCTAATGCTAATAAATGCTAACATCAGCATGATAACCTGTTGACATTGACAATGCTCATGACATGCTAATGTTTAGCAAGTATATGTGGCACATTCACCATCTTAATTTAATGCATTAGCATGCTAGCATTTGCCAATTAGCTCTAAACTTAAGGGTGCTGCTGTGACTGATGGGAATTTTATTCATTTTGCAGATATTTGGACAAAAGTAGTATTGGACAAATTTCTTGTCACGGTTTTGAATTCTTTTTTTCCCCCCTGGTTTTACTTGAATCATTTCTTGAGGTGAAATTGTCCATTAATTCACAAGAAAAGAGCAGCGAAATCTGAAATCTGAAAACTTCAGCATATGTTTGTGTAGCTGAATATGTTTTGGCCTTTAGGAATCTGTTAATCATTCCACAACCCAATGATTCAGATCCACTGTTCCACAGTTAACACTCCATACACTGTTGTCAAGACATCAAACCATACGTAAAGACCAATTTTCCTAAATAACTGGCACATTTGGCCTCCACTACATCGTGCTTTCCTCATTGTCTTATCAGCCAGTCGACCAATGTGCAGCAGAATATTCCAGAACATTTCTTTTGGTTTAAGATTGACTTGGCCTACATGTTGGAAAGAATACACAGCTGCCTTTTTTGTACTACTGCACATTCAATATTTCATGGATCCATCTGTTCACACCTCGCAACAATGAAAAGTGTCACCAGCAGCAAATTTGTCATGGCAGAAAACCATCTTCTAATCCCAGTGCGAGAGATGGCGTTCCTGACATTAAAGCGCTTCATCGAACGCCAAGCTGCTGCCGTGTATTTGTGTCTTGGAACAGATTTGAACAGCCATTGTTTGGACTTCTGAGAGACACACTGAGAATTCCTGATGAGGAGACAATCTGTCCACAAGAATGTGTTTGTATCCTCACAGCGCTCAGGATGTTACTGTAATGAGATGATGATAATGTCGAATTTGAACAGCTTAACCATTTTAATGAAGTGCAATTTTCCAAAAATCCAAACCAAATGACCAACAACAAAAGTCAGACATGTCTCTGCACCACCCTCAGCTGCCCCTGCCCAGGGCATTGTTGGCATTTCTGGTTTATCTGGTGCATAACCTTGTCAGAGATCTGGCGACCCATCTGGCATGGCTGGCGGTGATTGGTGCAGACAGGGGGGCAGATGGTGAGATGATGGTCAGCTGTTTTGGGCACTGCTTAAATCCACATATTCCATGTAGAGGTTGCTAAGCTAAAGCTAAATCTGTTGTTTAGCTTGCAGAGCATGTCATCAGAGTGTCTGAGAGACACCGCTAATGGAGAATGAGAATAAAAGAAATGAGGAGGTGTGCGGAGGAAAGCAGGCAACCTGCTGAGAGAACAAGCAGATACATGCTCTGATACTTGACTGCCTGATATTTTCCTGTTAGGTTGCAATGAAAAATAGTCTTTATATCTGTATCCCCCTTACGTACCACAGCAAAGAAAGATGCTGTAATGGAAATGTAATGGTAAACTGTAATGGACATTTTTCACTACATGAAGGCAAAACGTTTGATAAACAAATTCTACAGATGAATCAATAATGAAAAAAATTCTAAAGTATAAAACCGTTGTTGTATAAATGCCTGTAGTCTATTCATGACAGCCCTTCTTTTTCCTGTGCTAAATTCTGGTCAGGATCAAGACTAAAACTGTGCATATCTGCATAGTCCTTTCATGTGATGCACTGTATAAAATAGTTCTGTTTTAGAAATCTCAGTCTTTGGGCCCCTGGCTGAGGCTGCAAGAGCCTGATTTTCACTCCCACAATTAAACAGAAATACTTCACAATAAAGGATACAATATGTAAGCCCAGCTACAATTCCCATGAAAGGAAAAACAAAGCTAGCTCAATAAAATAAGCGTAACCATAGCAGCAGTGGTCAGTCAAAGAATAGAGATGCTGATGTTGATGGCCATACGTTGCATGCGGCCACCAGAGTTGATGCAAAATCAAACGTGGCCAATCAGCTTCCAGTATGTGTTGTGGTGATGAGAGTTTGTAGTGTAGTTGGCCTTTTTCAGCAACCTGCCAATGGCTGACCTCATTTATTTTATTTGTAGACTTGCATTTGCTGAGTGGTGGGTGCTAATGCATATGTGATGTAATCCTTTGTTATCAAATGAACAAATAGCTGCAGCAGCTCCAGTAGACAGGGAATCCTCCCAGTGGAGCAGCAGGAAGGAAGCTGGTTGGAGGGCGAGCTCCCGAGTGAATGAGGTTCACTCTTGGAATGCATTCAGCCCCATGCGTAACACTGTCACCCATTCACCAAGTGAACCCACTGAACCTGGGGAGACACGGGGGAGGGAGGGGTCCATACTAAAACTCCCAGCATGCCATCACCTCCGTCTCTGCTGCTCCCTAGATTAAGTGTAGTGCTGATGCAGAGAGGATGACAAGTGTTGTTTTAAAATGACTTGCAAACTGAGCTGTAATGTTAATAAGGGAGGGGGTGAAAGCAGAGCGGATACTCTCAGATCCCATGCTGAGAGCTGAACTACTCAACTACAGTGTGAGTGTAAGGGTTGGGGTATTAAACAAATAAAAAATTTGACCTAATGATGCAGCTACATGCAAACCTGAGAGACCAACAAAGTGATTATAATTGATCACCAGGGATCCCTGAATGTGCGATCCAAATTTCTTGGCAATCCATCCTGAAGTTTATTTCAACCTGGACCAGAGCGATGGAGCGGCCAGCATTGCCATCCATAAAACCATGCTGCACGACTGATGAAGCACGAACCACAAGCACAAGCTGGTTAATGGTGAAACACTGCAGAGACAGAAGAAAAAGAATAAAGAAAATAACTGAACCAGTATGAGGAGTAGACTCCCACGTCCCTCACACAGTAGTATTTGTGCAATTTTTTTCCACATGTACTCAAACTGTCTGATGGCAAACAGTACACCCACAGGTTAGCCAGTTGAGTATTTTGTCAAGTGTTTCCTGGCCTGCGTAGGGCCATTGAAGCTGTTTGTTGGCTGATGTAACCGCGCCAATGAAGCTGCAAAGGCTGCTTAATGTTGTGGAGGTTACACCTGTCGAGACAGATTAACATGCTCTCACATCCATCTCCATGTCTCATGGCTCTGGCTTTGATGTGATGCAATTAGGGTTCGTGTGCTATGAAGGATTACAGCAGTGGAGGTGATAAACAAGCACTCTGTCATGCTTTGCAATCATGTGGCTAGCTTTAAGGTAGCTTTCAGACCCAACACAGCGCCACAGCAGAACAGTGGAAGGGGCAGATACAAAGACAGGCAGCATCAGGGACAATCACAGACCACTGAATCGTTAAACGCTGTAGATTCAAAGTTAAGTTTGAAATCAGTGAGCGAGGTGATCCACTGGGGTGAGGCGTTCAAGCTTACACAAGAAAATCAGGAGAGGTCACTGTGGGTAGATGGCAGGGTTTCAGGTGCAAAATGATGCATTCCACCCACACATTTGTGGGGTATGTCTAAATGAAAAGAGCATGAGTAAAAATAGCACCAAATGGAAAAACAGGAGGAACACGGAAGGCTATGGTTGAGAAAAGAAACGTGACTTTTAATGCACAGGAATATCTGTCACATCAGACAACTAATAATAAATCCAATACAAGACGATTCTTTGAAAGAATTTAATGGCTGCTTTTACATTAACAATAGAAACAGTGTGTGCATGTGTGTGTGCTGCCCCTCTCGCTCCCTGCCCTGCCTCATACTGAGGTGAAGACCCGTCTCTGAACTGCTTCAGAGGACTCGTCCTGACGTGCACAAGCTCGGATTCTGTGCTGACTTGAGGGTTTAAGTCTCAGATGAGAGAAATTTGTGTGGGACAGACAAATTGTGGCAAAGGTCTTGTAGTGTGCAGTGGCCGTAGGGCTGCTTCCTGTCTGTTTCAGTGTTCCAAGAGCCTCCTCGAGGCCCTTTGTTCTGATAATGTGAATTTAAAGCACACCAGTGAAGAAAACAGTACCACACATTTCATCATTCTCTCAGCAGTAGTTTGAAGGTTTCGTTGTGATGGTTCATGTATGCGGCTGTTTGTTCTGTGCTTTGATTGAAATCAGAGGGGGCCATGATTCATGTCCTTTAATGCGTTAACCCTGTTGTTTTTTCAACTTTGTTAATTACCAGCAGCAGAAGTGTTAATTGCACTAAGCACCATGTTATGTCCTGTTTGACACTCGCTGTTTAGGGTCTTTGGGGCTTCTGCTAATTAGCTTCATCATGTCCAATTAACACTCACTGAACTGCACAGAGGCTGATGTCTCTCTGGGTGTCTCATCACACAGAATGCCAGATAGTGAGAATAATTGGCGGTATACTTTTGAAAGCTTTGTGTAATTGATGCACATTTGATCTACATGTGGGAGAAAATAGACAAGAGGCCAGATACAGCCTGGCATAATTTACTTCTTGATGGCGGAACGACTTCTCTCACTCATTTTTGTTTCTTCTTTTAAGAGTCTCAAGCAAGCGGAGGTCTACATTTGGCAGGAAGGTGGTAGGCACTGAAATTCTTCTCTCTTAAGATGGAACATGTAGATAGACAGAAAGGGGCACAACAAGCAACACAGATCCCCGGCCCAGAACTGAACTGTGGACACTGTGGCCACGTGGTGCTGCCCCAACCACTCGACCACCAGGACGCTCCAGAATGCAGCTTTTCATGCGATTAAGGCAGTCCATGTTTAATGGGCGTTGATTAATGCAACCCGCCTGCAGTGTCCAGTGTGAGAGACGTGATGTTCACAGTTTACCCATGGATCACACAGCACCAGTGACTTCATTAATTTTTTATATCGCCTGACAGCACCAGGGTCTAGCAGTCATTTAGCTTTGGTGCTTTTTCACCGACAGGGCTGTTAAGATGCAACACCACGTGCCACAGAGATTCTGAGTGAGACTGTCCTCCCAGGAACAATGACAGCATCAGTCATTTTAACCAGCGCCCTGAAACGTCATCTGTTTACATTCAAGTGACAAAGCTGTAGTCATTATGATGGGAGCAAAGGGGGAAGTCACATGATGTTATTATATAGTGACACATTTCTGCGTAGGGGGGATGTGGGTGGATGGATGGGTCAAGAAAATACCAGACTGGAACCACAGAATGCTGTTTGTTTCCTGTTTCTTACTGACAGTTGTCTTTTTTTTAACCATGACCACAATCTTAACCAAGTGTTGAGCATTGGAGCCATGATGGCAAAGGTCCCCTGACTTCAGAGGAATCATCTGAACCCAAACCATGATCTTCTCCTAAACCTAACCAAGTGTTCTGCTGCATAAACCTAACCAGTTTTTATTGGTTCTCCTGGTCTCCAAAACATTCATGCTTTACTTCAAGAGGAGTTTCATTACAGGTGCACACAGTTTGTTTTCACAAATCCCAAATCTCTGTGTGGGAAGTGGTGTATGCATCTTTCAAGTTGTGCATACTCAAGTTAGGAGGCCCCTTGACAGTTGGGCTTCATGATCAGCATCATCATCTATCAGCAGAGACAGCTGCCAAGTGTTGGTTTAAGAAAAAAGCTTGTCTTTAATTTGCTATTTGGATGAAAAAGCTTGTTCATAATTGCTGTAAGACCATAGGCAGTGTCATGTGTAAACCCAGTAGTAAACACTAAGGGCTTATATTTGGAGTCAAGAGTTTTTCTTTTTTGTTTTATTCCATCTCTTTGTCTTTCTTTGATTTGGCAGCTTTCCAAGAGTAGTAAATTTGAATTTCTCCAGCATTCCCATCCCGAGCATGACTCACACAGCAAAACCTTCACTTTCCCTGAAACCTGACAAGCCTGATCCAATTTACGCTTCCCTAGCAGCCTGAGGCAAGGTGATGTCAGCCCAGCCTCCCAGCTCAAAGGAGGAAATGGAGGTGTAAGGAAACACAGATGACCATAGAGGAGCTCCCCGGGGAGAGTTAGTCCTCCGCCGCTACATCTGTGACGGTCAAACAGGTGAAATCAAATCCATTGCACCAGAACTGTCCTCAATGGTTTTTTGGGTTAGTGGCGTCACCACAACATTCAGTGTGACAACAGGAGGAGTTGTGAGGAGAGTGATAATATGTTCACACAACATACTGCAGAGGAACATGGGAAATGAGTATCCAGGGCAGCCCTGAGTGTATGGATGAGATCAACATCTGAGTCACCGAAGCTTCCTTTGCTGTGTATAATTCCAGCAGCACAATGCTGCTTTTGCTTTTCCTTCAATGCAAAACATTTGAAACACTGAAAGCAATCACTATTCCATAAAGGTGATGTTAATCATGTCGGTTTTCCTCTATGAAAACTTTGTGGGCGTCTAGCAGCCCACATGTGTACTTTCATTTTCACGCCTACGCAGTGTTGCCTTGTGAAGGAGATGAAACAATCCTCTGCTCAACATCCCTGCCTTTATGACTCATTTGGCAACTGAGAGCTTTCCTCTCAGAAATTATTCATTTATTGCAGTTTTGATGTGACACATTTGGCCTTGCACTAGATATGATCATATAATTGACATTGTATATGTCACACTCCCGTGGATTTAAATGGTGAAGCATGGAGATCTTTGTTTGATTGGACATGTTGATGAGTGATTGATGAATGGTATTTTTGTGTGAAAAGGAAGTAGAAAGAGAGCTTACACCATCCACTGCTGATGCTACTAAAGGCACCAAATGGTGGAGTTTCCTGCTTTTGTAACAGTGCTCACTACTGTTCCTCTCCAGTCTAACTGTCCTGTGAAAGTCTACATAAGCTCCAAGAAGAAAGTACTGACCGTCATCTTAAATATAGTGCCTGTTTATACAAAAATACTGGACAGAACAGAAAACAATGATGATTTTTCCAAGCTTACCAGACGTAGGACTGGGGATGTCAACGGTTAACACTTTAGTCACACAGTTAGTCATCAGAAATATTTTTGACTGAGTAAGCGTGTCGGTCTATGTAGTGTTTCCTCTACATTCATTTAGGAGTGGCGGGCCGCCATTCCTAAATCGTAGCCGCCGCTCCTTCAAATTTCTTTTTCTTTCCTTTCTTTTCTTTTTCTTTTTTTTTTTAATTGTCGCAAATACACCACCGCCGCATGTCTCCACCTTCACAGCAGAGTCCGACGTTAATTACTCACAAGAGCGCGGCCTTGAAAGTGACATCACGTCAAGCACCCAGACACCAGGTCAGAGAGTCAGAGGAGTGTCATCTTGGAAAATAGGGCAGTGACTTACCAGAGAAAAGGTAGACTTATTAGCTTAAGGTAACTCATAATAAATTTTACAAGTTAAATAGACTTTTGCAAAATATTGATGGGCAGCTAATGTTACGTAACATATCGGTAGCTTCAGTTAATGGGGCCCGGTGCCAACTCAGTGTCGCTAACTTGAGTAAACTAATTGATAACATTAAGCTAATATCTACACGCCATGATGTAACTGCTGACTGCATTTTCAGATGAGCTTGTTCAAATAGTTCTCTAAGAAGAGAAAGACAGCTGATGAAGATGACGCTAGTCAGTAGTGATGTGTTGTTCCGGCTTGCAGGCGGGAGCTGCTCTGGGGTTTTTTTTTTGTTTGTTTTTTTTCGACTTTTTTTTTTCCCGTTCAATCCACACGTGATTGGTCAACTACATGATGTGTGGTGGCTTCAGTGTGTACACACTGAGCAGGAGGGGGAGGAGCGGGGTTACAGACACAGCGCACGTGCACACACAACCCTAAATGGGTTGAAAAATATAGCTGGTTCCACTCATGGCTCTACCACACTGATAATGGTGAGTGTTGATAAACCTTTTTTTCCTTTCTCATTTATTTTGCATAATATACATGTCAATATTTCTGTTAAATAAATAAAAAATAAATAAATTCAGTGTATTTCCATTGTAAGAGCAATGATCAATAATGCCACTTTACTCCTAGGAATGTTCTGCTGCTTATGTCGGCAGCATAAGCGTTTTTTATTTTTACATTCAGCCTTTAAAAGCAACTTTCAACTGGCCTTTCAAAAAATAGATTGTAAAAATAAAATCAAGTCTCATTTGTTTACGCCGCCATGACTCCCCGGAGAGCCTGCCCCCCTGCTGAAAAAAATCCTAGAGGAAACACTGCTATGGGTTAATTTACCCAGTGTGAATGCTGTCATGCAGTCACCCAGGTGTGCTGAATGACTGAGAGCCATTTGCTGCCAATCAGAGTGGTTAACGCAGAGGAAGAGAGTATGTTATGCCACCGAGAACTACTGTGACTCCTGATTCGAATCCCATTTGAATTAAAGGGTTATTTCAACCAAACCTGAGCTGGTGGTGATTGTTGGACCAGTGGGACACCATGAAGGTTCTGGTGAGTTTTAGTTTAAGTTTTGTTTCTCTCGAGTCTGAGTGAATGTGTTTCTGTGAATAGAGTGTGGCGATTTTGGCAAGGATGAACGGCTGTTTCTGGTTAGACAAAAAGGTGTACCTCTGCAAGGACCCATACAACACAGATAACATTTGACTGGAATTTCTCCCACCAATTTTTCCTCATGGAAACCTTGGGTGTGACATGCAGTCCAGAGTGCTTCTCAGCTCAAAATGAACCACTTAGTTACCTGTTAATAGGTGTCGAGCTATTAGAAGCATAATTAAGCGAAACTGACATCCCTAAATGGGCCAAAATATAAAATGTTTGTCGTAAAGATGCCCGGGAAAAAGCTTTGAGGTCAAACAAAATAATAATGTTCATTATGCAGGGAGCATGGAGGTGCTCAGCACATTTCATGGCAATCCGCCCATTAGATTTAGGTATTCTGACCTTTTGGAGGCTTGAATTGTGATAACTTTCCAGAGTTGTAAAATCCTGTGTCATACCATTACCACTGTGCAGTATTTTGGTGTCCAACATGCTCAGCTGGCCTTCTTTGTATGTGTTTCTTCATCTCTGCCTCTTTTGTGTTTTTTTTCCCACGGTGCAGTGTTTGGTCTGAATGTCTGGCGATACTGCCATCCTTAGGTCCCCGTGTGAACCAGACAAAAGCAAACAAGGTCTCAGGGCAGTACCTCAACACCAAAGTCTGTGTTGTCATTTGTATCCTGATCCTCATAAATGTGCAGAAATCCTCTAAGAAGCTCAGCAAGCTGAGCCTCAAACTGTTAACACTTAAGAGTTAACTGACATGTGTCAGCACTGAGACCGAAACAAACGCTGTGAGCCAGAAAAAGGGAATGGAAACAAGGCATTGCACACAGTGCAGGTATTTTAGACCAGCAGCACAGTTGTAGCATTGTGAAGAATTCAACTTGTTCAGCCAGGAGTTTAGAGGCAGCACTTGTTACACAAGTAACAACCGACTGTGTTTAAACACAGTGCATGGAATATTGCCAGTTACATTGCCAGGTCCATTTTAGTTACGAGCTAATCCCAGTTCAGTTTCTTGCAATGTCTAAACTCAGTGAGGGACTGGGGGAAACAGTTGCATCCTTTCAGCTGGTCTGCCGGGTTATTTTTGGCTCACTCTCTTGTTCTAATCTAGCAGCCTGTCTACTCATTTCACATGTCTCTATACACATCTCTATCTCTTAGATTTTCTTTCTGATATTGTCATTTTTGTTGTTTTTAACATCTTCGAGGGCCAGCATGTACGGCCATACTGTTGTCAAACTGAAGTAGCAGGGTTGGGCTGGGGGTGGACGAATAGATTCTTCTGCAATTATAAATCTATTCAGACTTCTCAAACACTTTTATTTCATGTGGATGGAACAGAACTAAAACAATGCCTCCTTCTCTGTTTATTGAAACTCAATGACAGAAGATTTGGGCCTGAACAAACACATTGTTTTCCCATATTTTTTGTTCCTGATAACTTAACTAAAAGCATTTAAAGGACTGTAAAATGTGATCTGTTTTTATTTCTGGATAAATACTAAACATCAGCTGTGTTAGTAACCACTACTGACAAAATACCAAACTGAAACAATGTTAACTATGTGTTCACAGTAATACAGGGTAAGCTAGCGAGGCTAGCCAGTTAGCTTAACACCTAGCGAAGCTTCCTTTCGATCAGACTAATTACAGAAATGAGTCTTCACCGGCATCGTGGGATGCGTTGCAACACGTTGTTGGCAACCTGTGTAACCCAAGCCACACCTTTTCCCTGTTCATATCTCTGCAAAATAAACTTTGACAAACAACTACATTCCTCATTAAACATTTAACAGAAAATTTCACCCATTTAAACCTCACAGGTCACATGAGGTGATGGAACTGAAAAGAGGGCAAGGCAGAAAAGTGGTTGCCTGTGTGTATATATGTGTTTTTGTGTGTGTGAAATACGCATCCCACAATCCCAGAGTTCAATCCATTTGGTAAATAGTTTATTTTGTTTTCCCCATAGCCCCAAAACAGTTCAGTTTCAATCCAGTTCACAACCACAAAATGAAAGACAACTCAAAAGTTTATTCCAGGTTTGACCGTGACTCCTCCTCACACAGACTCCAGAGACAAGGCTGATGTTTCACCGCGACTTGTATATTGCAGTAATAATGCATGATTGTCACAAAGTCCCACAGCACACCTCGACTTTTCTCACAGCGCTGTTGTGGACTGCCTCTGCTCTCAGACTGAGGACCGGCTTCTAGAACTGGTGGTCTTTCTTTGAGATCACACATAGGAGTTTTCAAGTTAGTGTTTAAGACTTTCTCTTAATTCCGTCAGGAGGGACTTTTCAGTCTTAGGATACTCTGCAGGCAGAGCAGGTTATCGAATAATCAACCACAGGGTTGGTGGTTCGATCCTCGCCTCCACCTGATAACGTGTTTTTGAGCAACACACTCAACTGAGAGCTCTGCTACCCTGTGTGTGTATGTGAAGAACCAACATTTAGGCTTTGGTTCCAATACCAAGTTTAGTATCATAACACTCAATACTGAAACCATACTTGAAACTAAAACAATACTGATTTGATGCTCAATACCTAATAGATCAGAAACGATCATCTCATCTTTGGGATACTTTAGGGTCAGCTGAAGGGTGGTTACCATGGTAGGCTGACTTTGTGGTTTCACTGGGACTGTAATTAAAACAAGGTTCAGTGAGACACGTAGATAATAAGTATGCTGCTGCAAAAGCATGAGACCCACAGAGAGTGCAATATATTTGTACAATGAAATCTGAATTATTTTCATTTTAATTCATACACATCAGGGTAATTTGCTAATCTATACTTATATTTATTGGGTCAAATGTTAAATGCTATGTAAAAACATTGAGTTATATAATAGAAATGTTATGTACTGTAGAATTGCCCATGCATCGTTCTATGAATAGTTCCAAAATGACAAACCATGTTTCTACCAACAGGCTGTTAAATGTTACTCCAGCAACCTAATCACATTTTTTTTAAGCCTGGGGCATTGTTTTCACTATGGGCGTCAATGCCACCATAGACTGAACAAGTGCCTGACTTGACTACCTTGCTAGCACAACAATACTAGAAGTACCTATAACCTCAACCATACTGTGTTGCTTTGCACAGATATTATAGACAGTGAAAATGTTGACGTTGGCATTAGACGTAAGAACAAACACTCTGTACTTGAGTGTAATCCTGGGTTTTGCTGAATCATACAGTATCAGCGTTCTTGTCTGGCAATAGAGTTGAAGGCAGTGAAATGTCTTAGTGTGGTTCTCCTGAACACCCAAGTATTGAAAGTGTTCTTCTCATGGTTACAAATGGTCTCTTGATGGAAGCAGATTCGAGGCGCAAATGCTCTGCTTAGTCCTGCTCGACCCATGTGCACCTGCAACACTATGTCGGTGCTTCCACTTGCACATACAATGTCCGTCTGGGTGAAAATAGCCGGCAGCTGTTTGACATATTCTTTTTTGTAATAGAATAAAAGAAAAGTTGTTCATACATGATGTGAGAAGGATGAAGCAGCAGACCTCTGTGGGCCTGCATCAACATTTCGTTTTGACTGACATTGTTACTGTCACTCCCACACAATAACCCTGGGAAAGAAGACTACTTCACATTTGATCAGACTATAAGCCCAAGGGGTGTGACGTCTAAATGGGAAATATGAACATGGCTGTTTAAACTGTGGAAGCCATCACACCCCTCCTTACACTCTGTAATTGGCAATATAATGAGGGGTGTTTTCTTTCCGTGAAATTCCTTGAAATAAGAGTACACAGGCTTTACTGATTTGAGAGGCTTCAGCACACAATATGTAATTTAGTGCTGTTCGGGGTCTCAACCAAACAAGAACCAGAGATGGATTTTGATGATGTTGTGAACACCCACTATTGTCATTTAGGATTTCTTCAGTGTTCATTGTTCATGGGGGTTTTATCAGGAGCTGATTAATCTGTACAGGTCTTATCCCCCAAACGGACCTGATGATTAAATCAGATAAAGACAGTGAATGAAGCAGTTTCAGGTTAAAGATAGGTGTTTCCCCACAGTCTCCAGTGGATGCAGGAAGTGAGGAGGAGCTGTGAGCCAGCTTATAGGTGTTCAGCTTGTTATTAGGTTAGCATTTCTTTACTGGATCATTCACAGAGGACGGGTCTGGTAATCAAAACACTGAATAAAGCAGCTTTCAAGTTAAAAATGAGGACTTGTTTCTCTAACAGTTTAAGATCCAGAAACTCAATGACTAAAATCCTTCATCTGGTTAAAAGTGTATGTGCGTGTGTGTGTGTGCACTTGTAGGATAAAAGGTGAAGTTATTGATGGGGAGTGAGAAGGCATGAGAGCCAAAGTACCTAGGTCAGCTATTCAGCAGCTATAGATTGTAACTTAATCCCTGCTTAAACACACACACTCACACACACACACCTGCAGCCATTTCCCTCACCCGTCCTGCTCATAACAGCACATAGTATGACTTCCTCCATCAGTGTTCCACCATCTTCCAAGCCATAGAGTCCATTTACTGCTCATAACCCCTCAGTCCGACAGCAGGTTACTTGCCCCTCGCACACGGCAGGAATGATCCCACAGCCAAACGCCCGTGGATGCCCAGGAGTGTGGCCACAATGCCCCTTCTACCACACAGCCAGTTCAGCTTGCCCTGTGTTAAACTCAGGCAGCATTTGTGTAAAGGTCAAACATTCATGTTACAGCTTTAATGAGCTCTACTGTTTTTTAATACACTGAATCCTAATTGTTGATAGTGTAATGTTTTGTCTTCATAATGTGTTATTATGAATTACTGTTATTGCACCACTGCTTTTGGCCTTGGCGCCCTACATTTTGGCCGCGATGCCCCATTAAACTTGTACTTATCAAAGGCCAAAGCGGCCTTGCCCTAAAAATGACTTAATTCCAGGCCTGCTACAGTATGCCTCTGACATATGAGTACTCTTCAGGAGAGCTGGCTGCACGCCTGAGGGATGAAGGGGTTTCATTTTCACTAAATCCAATTCCACTTGACAATGGTAAGATGAGTTATACAGGGTTGATGGAGGATGAGGGTTGAACAAACACTGTTGGAAATGACCTCAGAGGTCATTTATCAGGCTCTCAATGACCACAGTGCAAGTGAGAGCTTCCCCAGAGCTGCTTTCTCAACAAAGGCTCTTTGTTGAATGGGAGACACTGATGTCATGATGGGATATTTCCGGAGCTCAGGAACTCCCAGGGGAGGGCCCCTGGTAAAGTAGCCAGGATGTAGTGCTATCTTTAGCTGTGAATTGCTTTGAAGAAATGTCCTCCTCATATAAAGTTTCATTATTTGCATGAGTTTCATCTGCTGAAGTGAGAAATAAACAACAAGCAAGCAGGCATATTGGATGGAATCATGCATTCATTTCAGTGTACTCATCGCTCCACTCTGAACCGATGTTTTCATCTCTTCAGTGGGAGCTTCAGTGACGTCGCATGCTTCATGTGCATTGTTAAATGTGTGTCCATTCCATTTTCATAAATACACCAGCTTTTGGTGCTTTTGCTGACAATAAGACTTTGTAATCGTGTAACATGCATCAGCCGCATTGTGGCTTGTCACATTATTTGGGTCAGTTAACATTTGTAACACGCACTGGAAGCATTGTACAGACAGAAGTCGTCGTCTCAGGGTACAGTAACCTGAAAGTGCCAGTCTCAGTCAGAGATGTGCTCAAAGTGCGTGTTTTTGAAGAGTTGACAGATGTTGGGCAGGAGGATGGTGGTCTGTTCTGTCCAGTCCATGCACATCGTGATGCCACCATTGTGTAGGCTCATGTAGACAACAGGTGGGTGTTTTAACATGCAACAATACTGTGAAATATTTTAGTAAAAACATAGTAAATTGTCAAATAGTGGCTTTATTTCCCTGATGAATGGCAACCTTTGCAACCTTTTAACTGTGACAACACTTACTACAGTAACAAGAATAAATGTGATGTGTTGCTTCCACATTTGCAAATGTCACACAGCAGTGTCTGGTTGGTGCATTTCAACAATAAAACCGATAAAACAATGAAAGGAGGCTGTGACATGCAGGATTAATGACCTCCGGTAATCCGATGTCTCCTGCATAAATGGGCAGAATGCAGAGTTATGACAGACCCTTCTGATGTGTGTGGAGGGAGGTGTGTGTGGCGGTCTGGTGTCGTCTGAACATGATTTAATGAAGGTTAAAACAGTGGACGTCCGTGTGTAATCGCTGCACTCTGACGCAGCACGTCTCCAGTCAGAGGCTGCAGATTTCTCAATGTTTCTGTCCTGCTGCCTTCAGGACCTGCAGGAGAAGCTTTTCACACAGCAGCTGAGGACAGCAGATACTCGAGCTCCTGCTTTAAACACATTAAACGTTATTTTTTTATGCTGATTTAAACACATCCACTGGTTGAGAGTGTTTAAATGGTTCATTTACATTTTAAACATTATTTTTGTACATGTAGGTGTTCAGTTTGCTGATAGAGTGACCGAAGCAGCAGCTGAGTGAAGTGGACGTGCTTAACCAGCACAATGCTTAAGACACATTTTCCACCAAAATACCAACAGCTCACTGTGCGCTGCCTCTCACCCGTGCACTGTGCGCTCTGCACTAGGCGGCAAAATACCACACAGAAGGAACAAAGTGAATTTCAAGGTCAGGAAAATACGCTGCTTGTGCTGGTCTTTGTGCAGCCATGAAAATAGGACCCCCAATTTGCATAATCCCTTTTTTCGCAAACTGGCTCAGAGAATGTGACGAGGAGGAAGTCCACCCAAGAGATTGACTTAAAACAATAGTCATTTATTAAAAGTTAAGTCAACACGAGCAGAAAAGACACTGCTGCAGGGCGGATGGGCCAGCTTTTAGAGCTTGAGGTCCCAGGCTGTCTTAATCATGTGAAGACCCTCCCCCGTCAGCCAATTGCCTGCAGAGGTTTGATTGACGAGAGCGTAACAGCGCTCAAAAACACAGGGTCTCAGTCCAGCAATGAGACATGCCAACAGACAGACTCATCTATTCAGCCCTTACAAGCCCATTGACTTTCATTTTCACAAACTGTACTGTATCTTCCTCTGAATGCAGGATTAGGAATGTTTGTTGAACAGTTTCACAAAGTTTGTTTTCATAAATGATTCAAGCTGGGCAGGGCTGTTAGCAAACACATGTCATCAGATGTTTTCACAGAGCTCACCATTCTTTATTCGTCTCATAGATGTACAAACTCTTAACACACACACACACACACACACACACACACACACACACACACACATATAGTATCTATATAAGCACTACTCAGTATACCCCACAGACACCATCAAGCGAAAAAAAGACATAATCAGGGCAGGAGAGACGACAGGAAAGTAGGCCATAGCAGTCCATTGGACTGTACCCACACAGACACATAGAGTGAAATTGGTACATTATTAGTGTTTGTTAATTAATATTTGTGTGAAGCAGCAGCTCTGGGGCAAGATCCTTGCCTGGTCTCGGGCTCTGCTGCTCCTGTGATTAATAATTTAGTCCTGGATGCATCTACTCTGCCTGCTGGGCTGCACCATTTGTGTGTGTGTGTGTGTGTGTGTGTGTGTGTGTGTGTGTGTGTGTGTGTGTGTGTGTGCGTGCGTCCCTGTGGGCACCTTTGCTCGTCTCTGGCTGTCTCAGGGGTTTGAATGGCCTTAGATGTCTGTGTTTGATTGATGGTTCTGCTGGGTTGAATGTAGGTTAACGGAACAACTGGCTGATGAGGGCAAAGCGCTGAGCAGCCATAGAGAACTGTATTATGGGAAATACTGGCAGTGCCACTTGGACAGGAGGTATCTCCTGCTGCTCTGCTTCACTGGGGGGAGTTTGCCTGTTGATTGTGATTTTAGAGCTGTGTTTAGATGTTTCAAACATTTTGTGTGGAACGGCCTACTCTGTGTTGTGAGGAGATACATTCTCAAATATCCTGTATTTGATAGGGTGATCATGATCTTCAGGCCTGACTGTTGTTTTTCTTAAAGGGTGCAGAAACAGTTCTCAGAGACCCTCCAGGTAACAGTGGGACTATATGGAAATTATTAGGGTGGGGTTTTTTGACTGTCCCCAGCCTGCTTCCAGTTGTTCACAGCTGCCAATGTGCTTTTATTAATACAGACTTCTCTTTTTCTTCACACATTTAGTGTAACTGCAAGTTAGTTAGTGAACTGCAGCAGTATAGAAAAACGCGGGTTAGCAAACTGTAAAAAGCTGTAACAGAGTTTTGAAGTGGGAGAAGACGCTGGTTCTGAAATTGTTTTCCACATCCTGTATTATTACAATATTTGTCATGATTGACCTCCTGAGCTCCTCTTGGCAGGTGTGCCAGACAGCACCAGCAAATGTCAAAACACAAGTTAATGACCGTCTGTAATGGTCGTGTCTGTAATGGAGACACTGTTTCTAAAAAGCTACTATATCATTTTGTGCTGATATTTCTGGGTAACATCAGGCAGCATATATTGGTCTGAAGTACAAAGTATTTATTTTTTTTTTTTTATGGAATAAAATCTAAATCATCCGCCACCCAAGCACAAAGCTATTTAACAAAATCCGGTGAAAGAAAACACAACACACACTAGCTTTCTAACAAGGTTCAGGTAGCTCTGTTCACAGCACCTGGCTGTTCTTTAAGTAGCCCAGTGTGGCAGTTCAATTCTTCATCATTATGGCTCTTAAGAGCTTAATAAAGCAATATCATATATAGAGAGCGTACTCCCACTGTGCCCTTCATGGGTATCTGGGCCAAAGCTATTGTACCTGTGTTTTCTTTATCATAAATAACTGGCTAAACATGGTCAATTATATGGTTTCACATACAGCATTTCAGCAGCTACAGTTCTTCACTCAGGCAGGTTGTTTTCGCTCAGTTACGCTCTGAAAAACTGCTCTTCAGTTGTAATTTTACAGTTTGGGGATTAAAGATATCAGTTAGCTGCCTGTCAGCTCAGTCTGCTGCTGAAACATGCCATCCTCTCCTCACACATATTAAACCACAGCCCAGCCAAGATGATGAAACCACTGGCAATGTCTTGTTTACCAAAGCCCCTCAACTGTCTCTGAACAATTTACCCAGCGTGATGGGGAGGGGGGAGAGCAAAACATGGCGAAGCAAGGCTTGAAACGTCAGACTGGGCTAATTTGAAGCGAAAAATGTGGAAAGTGGGAAATGTTTATGCAATTTCTCCAAATCATTTCTGCATATTGTTGTAATGGGATAGTCAGTCCTGACTGCAGAGCTACCTCTGGCTCTCACGTCTCCTGTAATCATCACAGGGCTGTTTTAAGTTCAGCTGTAAATGGAGCAAACTGCATATTAGTATAATGACAGAGTTTCTTCTCATCCTCAGTGATTTTAAAGCAATAGCTCTCAGACTTCTCTGTATGACGATCATTTCCCTATCTTAGTCCATCTTAATTCACATAAATCAACTGAATCCCTAATGATTATCATCTCCATTTGTTTTTCCTTAATCACCTCCTTCCATTTTCCTATTTGTGGTGCAATTGGTTGGAGCTACTTATCTGCTCAAGTGCTGCTACTTAAAATTCTGAAGAGGTACTCTGCAGTTTGGTGCGAGTGTAACAGAAGTGTATTTGCTCTGGCCTTAAAGACAGTGTGCATGGAAGTATAATATCCATGATTTTGTTTGTTCTGGTATTACTGCATATTTTATTCCTGTAGGGTTATCCTTGATCTGATATGACACAGTATATTTTTGGTATTCAGTTTGGATATTATTATTACACAGGCTGCTGTTAAATTGATGTTCAGTGCAAAGAAACCTTTTTGCTTTTTTTTGCTTTTCAGCGTGAAACAAACATTTTCAGAACATTTGTTGAACTCGAAGGTTGATTGCTGACATTAGAGCTCCACCTGCTCTACAGTTTTCAGGAGCTCTCAGGGTCATGTGCTGGCCTTCATCAGCAGATCGAGTCCATCCACAGTATATTTTTGGACCAAATTTGACATTTCTTTTTGGGAGAATTAGTTCGACAAAATATTCTTTGGGCAAACTCAATTTATTGGGCCTTCATCCTTGAATGGATCTGCTAATGAAGACCACGAGATGTGGCTGAAACTACAGATACAACTTCATCAATAGGACCTTGTGCTAAAGCACTAATTACAGACTAATTTTGTTTAGTTTGTAATTACTATTTTACAGTATAGCTTGTAAAATTATAAAATATCATATCATTTGGATGCAGTTAGACCACAGACATTAACACTGAATGAACCTACAGCCCCTCATGAATCCTCTTGGTTTTGGTGACCTTTCTCCTGCAACCATCAGGAACAAGTTAAACATGCTTGAAAAGTTATTACACTGTTGGTAAGATGGTCCTTTCATAATCACCGGGCTGTCTATGGAGTAAAAAAACACATTGGTGAGTGATGCACTGCAGGTTGGACAGTGCCTGACTTGCACAGTCCTTGAGCCCAGTGCTTGACTATCCAATGGCGGCCTCATGACAGACTTTCTCGTATTATAGCAGTACACTAAAATATGCTTCTGAAAACATTTGAGGTGAGAAATTGGCGATGCAGTTACAAAATTTTTATTCATACTTTATCAACACTGCCTAGTTTTGCAGTCTGATCAAAATCTTCCATCTGAGAGAGGAGACAGAGGGGCGAATCTCTCAGTCCAACCTCTATACTCTTTGTAGCTGGCAACCACCCGAGTCGCGTCATCCAGCAACATGTTTAACACGGCTCACTTGCATACACTTCCCACATTGTAGTGATACAAATTAAACTCTGCAAAGTTCCCATTTAAAACCGCTTGATGGTTACTCACATAACAGTACAATCACATCACATTGCACTGTTTGTGAGGAAGTGTTATTTTGTGCTTGATAGTGCCTTAAAATAAATGGTCCCAAACCACGAGTCACCCATACTATACTCATCAGGACTATGGCTATACACAGCGAGGTCAAAAGCAGGGTACAATAGCATGCAGTAGAGTACAATACAGTAAGAGTAAACCAAGCCAATAGTCTGAGATGATTAGACATGTTTTCCTCTTTCCTTTGTTTTCACTTTGAGCAGGCAGAATAACTCAAAATTATGAACCGAGTCGTGCAGTGGGTAAATCGTGAACAATTTGCAAGCATCATGAAAAGCAATAGAGAACTGTCTGAGCCTGAAGTGTTCCTCCGGGGGAGCAGGAGATGATCTACAATGCTGAGATGATTGGCCCGTGGGCCACAGGGAGAAAAGCCAGAACACTGTTTCAGCAAGCCCCCAGTTGCTGGGCTCTGCCTTTTCAAAAGCCATGAATCAGCAGAAAGCAGCCCCCTCAGTGCCTGCTGACATACACACACACACACACACACGCACACACGCACACACACACACACAAAGCTGAGGGCTGATGAGACAGACAGACTGCATGCTCAGCTGTCTGTGTCAGGGCTTTATGTACCACAGCATTGAAATGAAACACAATGGACAGAGCTGCCTGCAGTCCTTGTGGAAAGCTGCTTAATATTTATTTATATCTGCTTCTTTAATATCTATTTGTGGAAATGTGAATGTTCTTGTGATTATACACACCTTGGAACAAAAACCCTGCAGCGAATAACTACATAAATACCCTCTTGTGTCCTTCTACTGTACAAATGAGAGTAGAGGTACTTGGAGGAAGGGTTACAGTAAAATTCCTGATTATTTTGAGATATCATAATAACTATCATAGTTTGTTTTTCAGTAGTGTTTCGCTATTCAGTTTACACAGAACATCACAGCAAATCCTCACATTAAGACACATTTTTGCTCTTTCAGTTCATTAAATTAAGTAACACATTTTCTGTTGCTTGACTAATTTGTCATCCATCAGCTTTTCTCTCATATGGTCCCTTTATATTTCACCACTTTCCCAAAAGGGCTCATTATTTCTGGTTGGACCTATCATTGTTGGTTGGCAGGGGGTTGTCAGTGCTCTTGCTTGGGTAGCATCTGTAGATGATGCCACAGTGGCTCGTGGGTGATTGTGATTGATTCTGAAATGGGAACCTGGATTTGAAGAACATATACTGCAAATCTTACAGAACACACTACACACTAATAGATGTTTGCAGGCTCTTCATGTTCTTTTGCTACAACTTCACAGTGCCTCTGAATTGCAATCGTTAGCAGCCAGCTCATTTGCGTCGGTCCTATTTGTCCTCTCAAATCAAGGAGCAGCGGCCATTTAAAAATACTGCAATACTTAACCACCATGTTGCCCCCAATCCTATTCAGGTAATCTGCCTGCAAACAAAGAACACTCTTAGCTTTTCAACCTGTTCATGGCAGTAGGCCGCTAGATTTTGTGCCGTGTTGAAATACCTTCTCAGACACCTTATAGAATTCCTAGAGTTTCATAGGCTCCTTCAGGTAGGTAGGCTTTGCATTATCATGAAGGTTGCTAGCTGACATGATGTCCTGTCTTTCTTTCCTCTGTGCAGGGTGCTAGAAGGAGTGATGTCGACAGGCGAGGAGCAGGATGGTGAGGCGGCAGCGCCCATGTACGTGTACGAATCCAAGGTCCACTGTTCCAATGTGCTGTTGAGCCTGGAGGAGCAGCGGCGGCAGGGCATCCTGTGCGACGTGACGGTACTGGTGGAGGGGAGAGAGGTGCGCGCACACAGGGCCGTCCTCGCTGCTAGTAGCCGCTACTTCCTGCAGGCCCTGCTGGGGCACAACGGGGCACTGGGCGAAGTGGAGCCAATCATTAACCTGCCAGACAAGGTAAAGGTCTACAATGAGGAGACAGAAAAAAGTCGCTGCTGTGAGTTGTACAGGGGGGTGTGGGTGCAGATTTTTGGTAGGTCGCTCCTCAAAAAGTAAATGTGTGCAACAACATTCATTTGTGTCTTTAGTCCACGGAAAGTTTAGATAAATGATGTTGATGAAGGTCACCATCTGATAAACGGAGAAAAAGCAGTGAAAAGTGTGTGAAAGTATGAACCTTTTTCATTCAGGGAGGATAACAGCGTTGATTTAGAAGCATATCGTCCTCTGCCTGCATGAGAATAATGAAATGAAAATAAATGTTTTAATAAAACTAGAAGTTGGTGTGTGCACTGGAGGTGTGTGAAAAGAGTGGAGCGCTGCTCTTTGCTGTTATTAACGTTCTGTCTCCCAACAGTGGAGAATAGACTTTCTGTCCAGGCGCAGGGCTTTTGAAATGAAACACTATGGACCAAGCTATTTTCTTCTCAATGGGGCAGTGTGAGTTTGTCAGCCAGTCACATTTGCTAGCGTTGTAACTCGGCGCTCCGCTCCACCATCGTGAGTCTCTCGGTGAGGCATTTACAAAGTACTTCACCTTCATCTTGCCTCAAAGACATTTGCACTACAATAAATCCAGCACATGTGCAGTGTTACTATTAACTGGTAATACCACACACACATGCACAAAGATGAAGGTTGCTCTTGCTTGCTGTGCAAACCTATGCACAACCTTACGCCTCTTTCCCTGCTGCCTCCAATCATTTCAAACACCAAATACACAAGCAGGACCTGCAGCAGAAGGAGAAGTGGATGGCCCTGTGAGCCTCACCAAGACCCCAGTCCCTCTCGCCTCAAGATGTCCTCATGGCGCTTTGCCACCCCTAACCCTGGCAGAGCACCGCACTCTTCAGAGGCAGCTGCAATGCCATCTAACAGTGGGATAAGAGATTAGCATAGATAGACAGTGTAAAACATGGACGTTGTCTCCATGACATCACCCATAGGTTTCTGAAGAGCCATTGTGAAGCTCAGTGACAGTGACTCCGGCTGTCGCCATCTTGGCAGGGCCTGAATCCACCAAACTGCCGGCTAATCCAAAAATGGGCACAGGGGTGGAGGATGGGTGGAGCTGAGAATGACCGAATGGAGCCTGGTTGCTGAAAGCTAGCAGATAGCTGTCATGCCCATAATAAGACATAACTTTGAACCTTAATAGAATTTGAACAAGTAAGTTATATAAAAATTCACTCACCATACTGTTGTCTCGAATGGGGAAATTATTAATTTATTTATTTTTAGTAACCTCCAATGTACTGAGAATACTGTACTACTTAAAAGTGATATTAGAAATTGCATACTAAAATGTGGTGCTTAAATAGTATAAATATTCTTATTGTAACTTGGGATCTTGTGGTTGCGTTTATCCCTCCTATACCCAACATTACTGCAGTAATAATTTATTATTTCATATAATAGAAAACCTACCCAGCTTGCATAATTTCCTACTCAATAAGAGAGACCAGATCTTCAAAGGACCTGAGGACCTGAACAGATGCAAACATAGAAAGAGCATCAACATGGGCAAGATGCTCCACCACTTAATAATACATGTAATTTTTCCTGCACTGTTCACTCTCTGTCTGCCACAGAAACCTTCTGTGATGATGATGATAATGACGAGCCACATGATCAGAGCTGCAAGGGAATCTGGTCTGATCCAGTTGGGTGTTTACATTACATTTACAGTTTGTCATTTAACAAATGCTTTTGTCCAAATTGACATTCAAATATGGTCCGATCCACTCAGTTCCACGTTCCACCTCACTCAAGTGCCACAAGGCAGCATGTGCATGAAATAACAAGTTGCTTTTTCAAGACAGAGAAGGATGGAGGCAAGGAGCACATTATGTGAGTCAGTACTCCCTGAAGAGCTGCTAGGTCTTCAAGTGGTTTTTGAAGGGGGGAGGGCTTCCAGCCCCGCAGTGGCAACGGGGCTAGTCGTCGTTCATTTGCAGACCGTGGAGGATGAGAAGGCTCATAAACCTGCGTGACAGAGTTCAGGCAGGTGGGTGCTGTGCCAGTTGCCACTCTGTAGGCAGGTTTTAGAGACAAAACTTAATGCAAGCAGGAGCAGGGAGCCAGTGGAGCGTAATGGAAAGTGGAGTGACTTACAGTATTGACACAGAGCCAGCACAATAGAAGTGAACCCTCCTCAGACACTGTTATCTTCTGCCATACACCTTAGATCCAGCTCGACTCTGGTTGATGCCTCTTGGTCTGCTGGCAGTGTGAATGAGCAGGAGAGTATGAATGTGAAGCAGGGGCTGGAGGGGGCTGGACAAAAGCAGCTTGACCTTTCTGCGATAGATGAGGCTAAAAGAGAAGCAGGGTTGACACAAATGAATCTCTTTATCAAAGCACATTGGGCATGAGTATCAGTCCAGTTACCTTGTTAGTTGCTGCCACTTCCGTTCACCACTGGGGCTGATCAGGGAACAGCTCATGATCCCAGAGGCCGATGTTACCATATAATGGCCCATATCTGTCATAGTGATTAATATGTCTGTGTGACTCTACCTTATCCAGTAATCACTCGCACAGGCCTCCACCACTTCAAACTCCATCCCCGAATGACTCCAACATGGCTTTATTTTCCACATCCTTTCTGCTCACCCTCTAATAAAAGACTGGAACTCATTGTTGCTCAGAGTTAAAGAAATTTGGATGTGAAATCTAGTATTTTCATGACTGCCATATTACTGTTATACTCTGGCAGTAGACAAAACACGAGTTGTCTTTGTTCCTGTAAAATGGCAATAAAGAACATTGAATTAGAGAATGTAAACACCAGTCATATTCTTTTCTCAGGTGTGCACCTGAGAAAACTGATCCGCTTCAATAAAGCTCTCTTCACCAGCTGCATAACAACTCATTTTTCACTACCATTTAATACAAGTAGCTGCAACCTGAAGCTCGCTTTTTACTTCAAGTCTATTTCCTCCCAATTAACCACATAATTACACTGATTCTATATTAAGGTCTGGTCACACCAGGCACAGCAGGTCAGTCAATTTACTATTCATTGTATGTACTTCATCCCTGTAATTGAAAGGAATTGATTTAGCCGTAAAATTTCCCTCTTTTAAATTATGATTGTCCAGTGGAGACAATCTGTGTATTTCTGAACAGGTACTGAAGGTCATTTTTCTTCACAGCTCCTTAATTTCAAGGTATCACGTGAAACAAAATGAAATAAATCATAATACAGCTCTGCAGTAACGCAATGCGTGATTATTTATTCCCTTTCTAAGCTCTTCTGATTTACAATTGAATTTGAGAGTTGGTATTCATTCCCTAAACCTTATTGACTAGCCAATGGGTCAACAGAAAATTGTTCAAACCCACAGAACTCTGTTTTAAATTCCAGTGAAGATCACGTATTTGCTAAAGATACCAAATATGTCAGGCTGAATTGGGAGAAAGTGGACAAAAGGATTCACAAGACACTTTCTGCCAGTGTTAATATCACACAGCATCAAGATGATACAGAATATATATCGTGTTGTCCGGCAGTGTGGAACAACATGTTTTTTTTAACCTTAGAGTCAGTTAAGGTGAAAGAAAAGGTGAAAGCTAGATGTTAAGTGCTTAATGATTAATCATTGATTATTCCCATCTCTCTCCAATGCCATCTTCGTCTCATTGTCATTCGTTAGACTGGTATGAAGGTGGAGTGCAGCTTCTCCTGGCTGCTCTCTGTGCCTACAAAGATGTGTTTCTGCACAGGAGGCAGCAGCTGCTGACGCTAGCTGAAAATAGGCTTACATGCACACCAGTACACACACACACACACACATATATATATTCATGTGCACACACAGCAATATAGAGAGCAAACACATGCATGGAACAACACACACACTTAGCATCCGCTCCATCACATGCACATGTATGAAGACACAGTGCACATAGTAGCCATGCTGACTGTAGGGAACAAGAAGAAAGCAGGGGGATGAGAGGGTGAAGGGTGGGAGAGGAGGAACGAGCAAAAGGATCCAGGCAAGAGGACAAGACATGTAATATTAATAAAGTGGGAATATGGCAAATAACACTGACTATGAAAAAAGTGGATTGGTTGCTTTTTGGGGTAAAATTCCGTTTCATCCATTTCCAGCTCACCACCTTTTAGTTGAAGCCTATGGGGCCATTATTGGCCACAGAGATTTGTGAATATGTAGACAAATCTGTAAATGTGTTCATAGATATTAATGGCTCAGTGTCTTTTGCTCCAAAAGCTGGAAATACTCACAAGTCGTCAGTTACAACTCAGGCAGGCCTCTCGATGTTTTACATGTGACCTTTGCTTACACTTCTGCCATGGCAGAGATCTGCAAATGCGGGTGGAGATGTGTCTGTGTGCCTCAGTAGCTATACAGCCTACATACCACAAGTTGGCTTATTTCGGCAAGACCATGCTGAACCACATTCTGCCCGTATTCCAACAGCATGGGTCTGTACCAATTGAAAATTTTTGGCGCATTCTGAAACATGAAATACAACAAAGCAGACCCCGAACTGTTGAGCAGCTGAAATCAAGCAAGAGTGGGAAAACACTCCACTTTCAAAATGAATTTGAATTCATTTTTGTGTTGTGTTGCTGGCATCAAATTCTAAATGTGGATATAATTTTCATAAACAATGACATTTTGTAAATCATCACACTCTCGTTCTATTTACATTTAACGCAGTGTCCCAACTTTTTGGAAACAGGGTTGTACTAAATTTACCATGTGAACCGTCAGTATAGACTGGAGGTCATTTCACCCCCTCAATGATTCCCCCTGGTCTGTATTAGCAACGACAAAAGACTAGAAGCTTAAAAATAGTTTCTTAAAGTAGACGGGCCCCCAGACACACCCTGGACTTGATTTCCCTGGAGAAGTTGGAGGCTGTTAGGTAGACGTCTCGCAGTGCTTACAATTTTGACAGTGCTGCTCAGATCTGTATAAGAAACAATAAATTGCAAAGGGGGAGTTTGGCCTGCATAATGTTTTTGACTTCGTGCATGTCAGATATTATCATTGCTGATGTCTTCGTTTGGAGCTGCTGCTCCACAAAACAGGATTGTTTTTGATGTAACATTTACTCATTTGAACAGGAAAACCATTCTTTCATCTGTCACTTCTTGAGATTTCTTCTCTGCTCCTCTCTACAGGTGACAGCAAAGGGTTTTGCTCCACTGCTCCAGTTTGCCTACACAGCTAAGCTGGTTTTAAGTCGGGAAAACATCCGCGAGGTCATCCTGTGTGCTGACTTCTTGGGTGTTCACAATTTGGAAGACTCTTGCTTCCGGTTCCTTCAAGCCCAGCTGCAGAATGACGACCAACATGCCAGTAATAGCAAGGTGGACTATGATGATGACATCACAGCTGAGGACACAGTCTTTTCTGAGGCAATATCTTTGGATGATTCTTCAGAGACAAGGCAGCATGTAGCAAGCACTGCATCACTTCCCGCTGACCTTTCTCAGTGTCCTAAATACAGGAAATATCAGTACCAGATCTGTGACAACAAGCACAATGGAGAAAACCATCATGGCAGCGATGATGTCATTTTGGCCAACCGTACCTCAGTCAGCCCTGTGAGCTCACAGCTCGCAGACAGCAGTGCTGCTCCCCAAACTCTTCTTACGCCCTCCAGGATCAAAGAGGAACAATTTGTGTTTGAGGATGAAGGAGATGAAAGGAGTGGTTGCAACCCAGAATTGTGTACTGAAGAGGTACTGGAGATGGAGCTAGAGGTAGAAGGGGTTCCAGTAGCAGCTGAGCATTCTCCGAGCAGAGGTTCACCCTCCTCCTGCCTGCGCTCCTACCTCCAGAGAGGTGGCCTGGACCTCAGCGGCGTGCCCAGCACCACCATCCAGCAACTACTCACCAACAGACTGTCCCTCAACCACTACAGGGAACTGGTCAAAGACAGGCAGAGGCATAAGCGGGAATCTCTGGGTCAAGTGGACCTCAAGACTGGCATTGCAGATGTAATACCAGCAGCGCTGACTGGCATTGGCAAGAACACGGAAAGGGCAGTGTCCAAAGCTGCCTCCTCTAAACAAGAGGGGGAGCTAGACAGATGCAGCGTCATTTTCTCTTCAGCAGCTGGCGAGCGTCAAATGTTGGCCCATTCTTACATGGATGAGAAGTTCAGAGAAAAAGTCTCAACCCTGATGCAGGTAGAAGCTCCTTCTCCTGGTCGGTCATGCCTCACCAGCAGCTGCCCTATTCCCATCAATACATCAGACCACTCCCCTCCTCCCTCTGAGCCCAGAACCCAGACTTCCAGCTCTCGTTCCTCATTCTCTTACCCAGAGGACACAGGCAGTGGTAGCTCACCTTCCAGCCTTCCACAGTTTGACTTCTCCTCATCCCCGCACTCAGGCTCCACCTCTAGACTGTCTCACTGCCTGGCAGGGGTAGTGGAGCAGAGGAACCCCCACAGCAGAGAGGTGGTCTTCTCTCAGGGTTGCACCAAGATCAAAAGTGAACGGGGATTCGGTGCCAGTGGGGGCAACTCCAGCGACGAATCAGGCTCTTTCTCAGAGGGAGACAGTGAAAGTGGCATCTCCAGAGCCTCTGCCCCTGAGGTGGGTATGGTCCTTTATTATGCTTTCTTACCCAGGATTCTCCTTTGTGTTTGCATCAAGGTAAACTGTAACACTCTTAAGACTTACCAAGTCCAGACACTGACAGTTGAATCTTTTTCCACGGTGAGTCATTAAAAAAAACAAAAAAAAACATCATTATTAATCTGTCTGAGAGCTAGTGGAATGGGATCACAAGCAGGGAGCAACAAACATGTCTGGGCATGTGTTTATTTCTGGTTTTACATTGGTGATAAAACCATTGAAATCTGTTATCTGTTACCTGCTAAAATCTTGTGTAACTTGATTAATATTTATTAATATTTTACATTTTTAATGATAATGAGACATAGCCTATTTAATTTTCTATCACATAATTTTGATCACAATAACATTTAACATACAGAAGAAACTTACAGACACTGTGGTTTGCAAATACAAAAGACACGTAGTAAACAAATACACATTTGTAATACATCATACACAAACAAATACAACATGCCTTACAAAAGAATATGTCATACAAAGCCAAAAACATATGTGGCTTTTGGCGCAAAGCTTTCAGTGACTTCACCCATAGGTCTCTGAAGAGCCAGTGTGAAGCTCAGTGACAGCGACTCCGGCTGTTGCTGTCTTGGCAGGGCCTGACTCCTGGCTAATCCACCGAGGTGGAGCAAACCAAGCCTGGAAGCTGAAACCAAGCAGCTAGCTGCCACTCAAATTTGCCCAAGCCTACAATTATGCATAACTTTAAACCCGTGGTCTCAGCAGGTTGATTGGCTTTTGGAGAGAGCCTCAAGTGGCCATTTGAGGAAATGCAGTTTTTGGCAGTTCCTGCGATGAGCTTCATTTTACAGCCCCAGAGGTTGCCTTAGATAGAACAATCACGGCAGAAAGACTGTGCCAAAAGTCACAAATGTGTTTGGGGTCTTTGTCGGATATGTTTATGCACTTTCTGTTTCTGAGGCATGATGTATTAGAAATATGTGTTTCCAGAATTATATGTATGTTTCTTAAGTGCATTTTATATTTGCAAACCACACTGTCATCTGTTAGTTAATTGTAGGACATTTGTAATACGTCTTGTTTTGTTTGGCTGGAAATTAGCTTCACGAGATTGCCCTTAGTTTTGGAATATGTCTAAATGCCTCAGATTTTTCCATCATTGATAAAAAAAAAAAAAAAAAAAAATCAGTCAATGACAGAGAATATTTGGTGAACTCATTGACTACATTATCGGCAACATTATATTCTGTTTACCTAAAGCCATGAAGAAACTTGGCTGGCAAAACACACAGCACTTAACATGCTAAAATGGTGAACGTGAGTGACATCACACCTAATTAACATCAGCATGTTGGCATTGTTAGCATGCTGATGTTATCATTTGGTTTAAAGTGCTGTTACCCCACAGAGGCGCTACGGCTGTAGACTGTGAACATGCTCAGAATGTCCCATCAACATGGTTCTCAGTACATCCCTGAAACACTTCATATCCATTCATATGCACAAACCGTACAAACAGCAAATTGACGCTGCTTAACAAGCTGTACTTTTTTCAAAAAGTGCTCCAGGTACTATTCTAAATATTACTATACTGTGTAGAGTACCACTCATGTCAGTTGATGACGTGTCTGTGTAGCCTAACCTATTCTGAGAATATTAAATGGCACGTCTAGCTAAGACGTGCATGGATGCTGCCATAAGCCTGTTAATAATCACAGTGACAGCGTTCTTGATTTGAGCTGATAACATCTGATTAGTGTTCTTCTTTGTAATTAACTACACATGCAGTATGCATCTTAATTATGCTTTTTTTTAACAATTATTTTCCCATTCTCAGACTTCGCTGTACAACATATAAATGACAAGGTTTGCAATTCACCCGTATGTTATATTACCAAAGTATCACCACCTCTGCGCACGAACTGGCCTCTCATTAACCTAGAACCTGTTAATAGCATTTATCAATGATTTTTCAGCTCTTTCTAGGTGTGATTTTCAGCTGGGACTATTTTTAGACTGCGTTCTCATGAGAAATGACACAAACACTTCCAACACGTACTCCTTGGATTTAAAAGAGCTGTATGGTTGCCATGGTGATGCCTAAGTACATGCAATATCTGATGAGATGTGAGATGAGTCTCTCTCTCGCTCACTCACACACACACACGCACACACACGCGTACATAGAGAGGATATTAGCTTGTATCAGATTGGAGTGCTCGTGGCCTCTGGCCTGTGGATGAGTCAGTGAAAATGTGTTGCAGATGTAAATCTATTATAAGGTGCTCAGCGATTCTGAAGAGACATATGGGAACAGAGACATGGAGAGCTGTTCTACAGGGGTCATACCTACAGACCTGCTCTGCTTATTTCAATTCTAAATGTGCACAGTCGACTGCGTAGAACTATTTGTAGACTCACTATCAGCCAATTGTGCTGTTCTAACATCTTGCAAATGTTCCATCTGCTGTGGATATTCACATTGACGTGTGATCATATCCTAAAAGTTTCGGGTGTTCACGACACTGACTGAAGTCATCAGCTTTTTTAAGTGACCCAACCAGTCAGCCTCCTTGTCATGTAATGTCTTGATTAACGAGTGAGTTGGATTACAACAAGGCAAAGACAAACAGACATGGAGGCCGGCTGAGTATTAGAGTTACTGTGGTGGTGTATGTCAACATAAAAAAGAGAAGCAAGGTAGAAACAGACATTAAAATCCTCATGTGATCATGAGTTTGGGTTAATAGTGACTTTTCAGGCTAATGCTATCCAATTTTCCTACTATCGTAAAATACATGAGACTTTTCAGTTATAGAGGAAGTAGATGTGTGATTAATCACATTTGGGATCATATTTGTAACTAATATCAGCGTACATTGGGCCACTAAACAGAAAATGGATTTACAGTCACAGCAGCATGGCTCTCTGTTGATGGGTCTCCTCCTGTGGTGCAGGCTGAAAAATCTCAAAAATAAATAGATTTAGTACCATGAAATTGTGACATTCATGGCTCACAGAGAACAATTCCTGCAATAAATCCCACCTTGACTGAACACTGAGCAGTATAACCTTCATGAAGGAGGGATTAGCATCAGGACTGTGGTATTCATTTTAGCGAGATGTACCTAATAAACTGGCAACTGAGCATATTTATAAAGGCATCTTACAACGGTGGTGCTGTCAGTCTGAAAGCTATCACTGTTCATTTGATGTTCTCTGTGTGTGTGTGTATGTGTGAGAGTGTGTGTGTCCCACTTCTTTGCCCTGACCCAGTTGTCTCACCCATACAGAGTGGACACACACACCCTAGGTTGCCCTGTAGGCAGGTGGAAGGTGTCCTGTCCACGGCCCCTCCACCATCTGCTACTCTTGACCCCAGATCTGCCCTCCCCATTTAGGCCAGCCCACCAAGCTCCCACCCACACACACACACACACACACACACACACACACACACATACACACTCTTTGCATTCTGCCATTTTGCTTTTTTCCTCCTTACTTAAGTCTTGCTTTAGTAGTGACAAGTAATTACAAGATTAGTATTTTAGGGGCGTGATTATTGAATATTTTCTACTGAATATTTAATTGAATAATCAGATAAAAATACGACTAAGACCATGGCCCATGTCAGTAGATCACTATATTAAAAAAACACTGGCAGGTTAACAGAAAACAGTACATTCATTTATGACTGACAGCACTAAAATCCACCTACATATTTGTGAAAAGCCTGAGATGCTGGCTGCAGTGCAACATTTGCTGTATTTCCAACATGATAGACTGACATGTAAAGCGAAGTCTGTGTTTCTACAGGTCCTGCTGTGTGCTTTGTGTTTCTTGTCAGGATCATGTGGATGCAGTATTTTGTTGTGTGATTCTGTAGGAAATGTGACTCACATTTTCCACAGAGTTCACTGGTGGGGAGGTGTTTTTTTCACATGCTTTGATCTGAAAATCTGAATAAAAGCTACTGCTGTATAGACAGGCATCATAAAGTTTGAACCTGAGCTATCTTTGTGAGACCAGGACACCAGACTTAAAACATGATCCTGCTTCATTTGACAGGCATTGATTAGGCTGCACATTAGCTGGTAGATATAACTGTGCTGGAAGGAGCTCAACATTTTGGAAAAAGCACTTGTTTGCTCTCTCTGTGAGAGTAAGATGGATATTAATCTTGTGTCTGTTTGTTAAGTACAGACCTGGAGTCCAGCTTAGCACGAGGAGTGTAAACAGCTAGCCAGAAATGAGATATAAATGCTAATGAGTGAGCTTTAGAGGTGTTTGTCAGTGTAGTTTTTTTAACTTTGGACAGTCAGGCTAATTGGTTCACCCTGCGTCCAGTCTTTATGCTAAGCTAGGATAACCATGTTCCATACTTCAAAGCAAATAAACACAAGATATTGAATATATCCCAAAATACTGAATTATTTCTGGGGCTCTTAAATCTCCTTTTCATTCTTTCTTCTGTTCTCCCCTTTTCACCCATGTGGTGAATACACAGTGTCAGCTTTACATGCACACTGATACCACTGTATTCAGGATCTGATATGGCGTTTACATAGAACATGAACATCCTGGTTATTCATATCTCCACTACATGATCATAACAGTGTACAGGTTTCTGACCGTCTGCCTGCAGCAAAGGATGCTCACAACCCAAAACCACAGTTCTCCAGTTAGCATGATGTTTCCATGTGCAACAGATAACCAGAGTCTCCAAAAACCTGATCATAGCCTGGATACCAGTGCATAAAAGCACTCGTAAATTGATCTCAGAATTCAAATGCGGTTACATCATGCGGCCCCAATCCTCCTCTGTAGGTCTGTGCGTGCTGTCTGATCAGACAGTGGTTTTACATTCAGTGCATTTATTTGTTTGACTTGATATGAATGCTTTAAACTATTTTTTGTGACTAAGTGACTAAGTGCAAGAGTGTCTCAAAGGATGTGTACAGTGTTAAAAATGGAAATCAGAACAGAGAGAGAGAGAGAGAGAGAGAGAGAGATTGGTGAGGGGATTTATGACTGTCCATTGCACACTTTGTCATTCCAACCTTATTATGTGACTGCTGAGAGTCGTGTAGCTAAATATAGATGTCTATAGTGTAAAGGACAGGCAGCACCTAAACACAGCATACACACAGAGACCCACACGCTCGCCTCGCTTCTCCCTCTCCTCTGTTGTCAGAGCAGTGAATGATGTCATCATCGTAGACTGGAAGCGCTGCGCTGAACACTGCTGGACGAGGAAAACAACACGGCTGCTGTAGCAGACTCTTCTGAAGCATTAGACACATTACTGCCCTGAAACACGCAGCAAACGGAGCAGAAGTGGCCATCACTCGTCAACACTTTAACAGGATAAATGAGCAGTATTTAAAAAGAAAGACTGCTGCTTTAGACGGCCACAGCTACAGGATTCAAACAAACAAGTGAATAAATACAGTGGCCACATACTTACACATAGCAGGCAGAGCCATAGAGATACATGAATGCACTGTTTAGAGAGAGAGAATAAACAAAAGGTTTACACAAATTAGTGAGTTAGAGTAAATTACAACATGAATGGATACATACAAAATTAAGATGTAAATAAATGCTTCCATAGGAAAACATTTTAAAAATGTAAATAACATCTAACCCATCAAACCAACAAAAATTCAATCAGTTAAGAAAGAAATAGTAAGTAAGAAAGTGTTAATGCATATTTAAAATTTTGCACAATAGGGATCAAAATTCGCTGCTGGTGGAAACAAAGAGCTCATCCTGTGTTCTCTTTGTGCCGAGCTGCTGGGGTCAGTACGCAGCTTAACACTGACACCTAGTGGATTTCACATCACACTGCGCTCCATGTAACTTTATTTATCCCACATGGGGAAAATAGGATGCTACAGACAGCAAGAATACAAGAATAAAGAGGAGATGCAAGAAAAGAACAATAGAAAGGGATGCAAAATAAAAATCAAATATATATTTCTATATGTACATCATATGCAAAAAGAGAATAAAAATAATACTGCCTTGAATATTTGAATTGGCGGCACGGTGGAGCAGCAGGTAGTGCGCGTGCCTCACAGCAAGGAGGTCGCCGGTTTGATCCCCGGGTCGGGCGGGGCCTTTCAGTGTGAAGCTTGCATGTTCTCCCCGTGCATGCGTGGGTTCTCTCCGGGCACTCCGGCTTCCTCCCACAGACCAAAAACATGCTCATTAGGTTAACTGGTGACTCTAAATTGTCCCTAGGTGTGAGTGTGAATGTGTGTATGTATGTTGCCCTGCAGTCGGCTGGCGACCGGCTCAGGGTGTACCCGCCTCTCGCCTGTTGACAGCTGGGATAGGCTCCAGCCCCCCCCTACCCCGAAAGGGATAGTCAGGGTATAGAAGATGAATGAATGAATGAATATTTGAATTGCACATGGTAAGATATGGATAATGAAATACAGTGTTTACTATTGCACAGCAGGAAATATGTAACACAGTAGAAAAAGAATATGTAAAAACAAAAAAATATTAATATTGCACAAGAAATTTGCTGCTTATATCCATTATCTGCATTTATAGTGAATACATTTCCATCAGTCTAACACATTATGACATTGTGATGGAACTAGTTCTCAGGCTTTAAATATGGTTCATCATAAAATATGTGTTTCTTAGAAATACTTTGTAGACTGCCATTTTTTGATCTGTTAATTTACTTTAAATTAGATAGATCATGTTGTATCTTGCATCTTGATTACAAAGAGCGCTGTCCTCATGTCTTTCATTGGTATTCAGCTGTAATTACATATTGTCAACTGTGAGTCAAAATACAGACTAAAAGAGTTATTTAACAAAGAACAAGCAGAACGGATGAAAGTACTCTTTCAGCTCAGAGTAATGTCTGTAGATGTTTGTTTCAGCCTGCTTAGGGGGCAGTAAGCTCCACCAATCATAGGGTCCATCCCATTACCCACACCTGCACTATTTGCATGTAGTCAAATGTCCACTTATGTGATGTGTTTCCAGTAACAGCTACAGTGTCCGATGAATATTAAGACTGTGAGCATGTGGGAGATCATGAGAGCTCACAGTGAGACACATCGTTTATGTGGACATCTCATGACTCACAACAGTGCCTGTCTGTTGATGACTGCTAGTCTTTAAGCTTAAAGTTCATTCATTCACACAACTGGACTTGTGTTGAGCCGCAGACCACATTGAAATGTGCGATGCATTGAGCCCTGAACACGGCTTTGGCACAGCATTTGTGTGTCACATCAAGTGTCATCATAGGTCAAGTTTAATGTGTGCTTGCAATTTCCAGCGGGGACAAACTACCTGGTGGCGCATGAACATGCAGTAAAGTGCTCAAGGCTGCAAGCATGGGTACTGGGACAGACCCATAGAATTGCCTGTATGAATCCTGGCAGGCAAAACCCAGGGTAGCAGAGGTGTTTTGATGTTTTAAATGAGTATTACCTTAAGGTGGTTTAGATTAGCAACTGAACCTATCGAGTTTTTATACTTGTTTTTATTTTTCTTTACCATGAAAGTTCATTTTTGACATTGGAAACAGCAGTTTGACCAAATCATCCCAAACCCTGTGGTCCTTTTAGGTAAAGCTGCCCTTCCCTGTGGACCAGATCACCAACCTGCCACGCAATGACTTCCAGATCCTCGTCAAGATGCACAAGCTGACCTCGGAGCAGCTGGAGTTCATCCACGACATCCGTCGCCGCAGCAAAAACCGCATCGCTGCCCAGCGCTGTCGCAAGCGGAAGCTGGACTGCATCCAGAACCTGGAGAGCGAGATCCGCAAACTGGTACGATGGCATAACAAAAACCTATCATACAGTGGATAAGCACACACACACACACACACACACACACACACACACACACACACACACACACACACACACACACACACACAACAGAAACACAACAGTGTGTTGTGCAGGACTTTAATATTGGTGGTTAATGGAGTGCGTTTAGGTGGTGTAACACACCCCCTGGCTGCCATACTGAGAACTGCAGCCCCTCAATCTCATCCTTTAGCTTTAACTGATTGCTGCTCCCATTTCCACTTCCCCATCACTGTGTTGCAGTGAAATATTATGGAGTTTCCCACTGATATTTACATCTTTGTCACCTGTTGACCACAAGGAAGTGCAGCTTCTGGTGGTGTTCTGGGGTGGCTGACAAAATAAGGGCTAAAGGATCATTCCAGTTTCTAATATCTTGGGCTTGTTTTCATTTCTCTCAGTTAAGACAAAACAATGTTGGACAGTTAAGCGATGTCCAAACTGTCTGTTGTAAATTTCCATCAAAGTTTACAGACCTGTTTCTCTGACCTGCAACTCTAGTTTTTGATGAGAGTCTCAGAGTATTGTAAAGCTGACCTGACCATGATGTGTCTTATGAACTCAGGTGTGCGAGAAGGAGAAGCTGCTGAGCGAGCGCAACCAGCTGAAGGTTTGTATGTCTGAGCTGTGGCAGAACCTCTCCTTTCTCTCCCAGCAAGTGTGCAGGGAGGTGCAGGGCAGCCAGCCACCTCCCGTCTCCGCCAGCATCGACCTCACGTCCAACCCGCCATCGCCTTCTTCTGACGAGGGCTCGTCCCAGCCCAGGTCGCCCGTGTCGCAGCAGAGCGACGCTGCATATCTGTCTGATGTGGGTCCCAGTCAGGGGGGACCAGAGGATAGGCAGCCTGCGGTGGAGGTGTCAGGTCTGGAGCAGGAGAACCAGGAGTGCCCACTGGTGCTTGGATCCACTGAGGAAGTATGTAGCCCCACTGTAACAGTGGATTTCTGTCAGGAAATGACTGAGAAATGCACAACGGAGGAACAGAGGAGACAGGCCTGTACTTAGAGTCTGGAGGCGAACCGTTCGGTCTATGACACGCTCATACTTGTCTATACCTTGATATTTGAAGTATTTTTTTCTTTTTTGTAATGGATGACACAAGTGTTGTCTTATCAGCAATACTGTTCCACAGGTATTTTTGGACTGGTGATAAAATAGAAGCACTGGCAGCTTTCTCTCTCTTTCTCTCTTCTTTCGCTCCTTCTCTGTCTCATCCTGACTTTCTCTTCCTGTCAGCTTCCCTCCCTCTCTCTTGCGTCACGGGAGGTTAAACTCAGGAATTCCTCAGAATGTTCAGTAATGTCCCTGTTAACATGTACATACACTTTACTTTACTGTCCTGTCAAATCTGGATAATTACTTCAGTGCATACAGTTGGTTTATATTATTCACCTTTGACCCTTACATCGGTTTTACTTTTCAGCATCTGTCACTTCCTGAAGGCAGAGTGAGACCTTCAGATGGTCGTCAATCTCATGCCTGTGTGTTAAGTACAGGGCGTAGTTAGCCTAGCTTAGCATAAAGACTGGAGGAAGCGGGAAACAGCGAGCCTGGCTTCGTTTTCTGATGACACTCGAGCTTGGCTAACTACGTCCTGCGCTGTGCTGAACACACAGACATGAGGCCGATATCCATCTTCTCACCTCACTCCAAGAAGGAAAACAAATATATATATTTCCCAAAATGTTGAACTGATCCTTTAAAGAATTCACTCTATGTTGCAGCATCAAACAGCCTACCTTTTTATGACACTTTTAGTGGTCTAGTAATTGTTGAGTGACACAGGACTTCAAAGTAAAATGTTACCAAAGGTGTATTTTTTAAATTTCACATTAGATGAAATGGTCAAATGAACTCTCATTATGCAAAGTTGCTTTTGTCAAGCTTCACTTTTACTTTTTCTTGTACTCAGAAGGACATTTCTACACATTTCTCTTCTCCCTTTTTTCATTTCTCTGCACTATGAGACAGAACTACATTACAAAGTTGAAGCACTGCCCAGCTCCTCCAGGAAGCGGCGCCTGGCGCTGAATATGAGCAAACGCATTGTGACGCTGGCACTTAAAGCGAGTCCCAAGCTAATCACTTGGTGTTCAGATAGATTAAAGGACCACACCAGCGTCAGTTTATATTTCCACCGACCATTTTCCAAAGAATGCTGTCATATGCCTCATTTGACTTGATTAAGATGTGCCCAGTATGAAAATCAACATGCAGGACAGTTGGTTGAAAGCTGCTTGAGTTCGATCATGCTGGTGATCGAACTGGAACTGCTGGTGGTCAAACTGGATGATGCTTTATTATTCAGGTTCCTAGTTTCCCAGTGATGCCCTAACACGGTTAGGGTTCAGGAAAGGTATTAATTGTAGGGGAAATGGAGACAGTTGGTACACATTCTTTTAATTTCAATTCATTGGTAACATAATCTTTTTTTTTTTTTTTTTTTTACCTCCGTACATCTGTGTAGCTATAAATTACGTTCATTAAAACTGATCTCTAGTCAGTTATTGCATTTGAGCAGGCCTGTCCTCTGGAAAATAAACTGTGGAGATTAAAAACTCAGCTATGCTACTATTCCATAATTTCCTTATTCTGTTTTGAACCTTCTAATGAATGACTGGATGGATGCTTTGTCTTAGAACACATTCTCTCATTTCTGTGTAGTTGGTACCAAATGACATGATGACACTTCCCCTGAAGTTCTATTTTTATTTCAGATTGTGGATCTTATATTCATTATATAGGAATTAAAGCACCAGTTAAATAAGGTGTTTCCAGTAATTGGTGAATGAATGAAATGACTATCAAAAAGAAGAACAGCTCTATTGCCCATATGATGGATTTCTTACCTGCAGCAGCTCTCTATAGGCTGGTTTAGATATTATGTGTTGTTATAGAGTAAAATGAAAGGAAACCAATAGTTTCCTGGAAGGTAGAAAAAAGAAAAAAATCTTAAAAATCTGAAACACTCATTCTTTGGAAAATGGATGGTTGTGATCGATGTTAAACTGATGAACACACTGGTGTGACCGTTTTTAAACGACAGCTGAAACAAATCATACTGTAAGTGCTCTTTTCACACATTTATTTATTGTCTTATTAGTAGTAAGAATTTAGTGTTTGTACTTATGGTAATCATGTATTTAACTGCACTGTTCTTGTATTGTACATAATACAAATATCCCTGCTAAATGTATTTGGTACAGTATGTTGGTGTCAGACACCTACATGTTCAAATTCACACATCGTATGTGAATTTGTTCAAACACGAAGCAAAATGATCAATTTCTACTTACAAATCAGTATCCCTAATAGTGTAGGGTATGAAGTTCAAAGCTCCAAACAAACACACTGGCGCGTTATTGATTTAGGGAGATGCCAAATTCATCTGCTGTAGAAAAGTCGATGGTGAGGCACGTGGCAGGGGTGAGTGCTGCTGCCCGACACTCTGCTGCTGCACCGTCAGCCTCACAGCGCAGCACGTCCACGGCATTGGAATACTGGATGTGTTTGGGCTTATTTTGTCCACCGGGGTTGGGGTGAAGTCACGTTTAGCACGGGAAGGTCAGCCTAGGATTTGGAACTGGCAATATTTCATTGCACTTGATTTATCAGAAATTGGCTATTAACTCTTCAAATAAAGGGCTGCTGTTTCCTAACGTGATTTTGTGAATGTAAAATGATAAGCTTTGAAAGAAGTGGAATATGGGAATTCTTAAATTAAAACCGTGTGAATCCTATAATGGCAGCCTGACCATGTTAGCGAGTTAAGAAATAAGAACAAAAGGAAAGAGCACTGATCCTTCTCATGACATCACCACAGGACCTGTTAGCCAATGATAATCTCATTAGAATGTACAAAAAGCTCAGAGTACACTGAAGAACACTCCTCAGCTGGTTTTCATAGACTGTAATTCCTTAATGTGAACTTGTTCATTTATTTATTTGGACTCTTGTTGTTGGGGGTTGGGGTCGGGTGTAGAGGAAATTGCATAGATGTAAAATGTAGGTCACTACCCTTTCTTAGAATTGATTTGTTTATGGTTGTATTTTTTTTTTCATTGTTGACAATTTCACAAAAAAGAAGTCTTCATTTACAATTCGCACATGTACTTACTTAAGTTGTAATATTTTAACTTCAAGGGGTGTGAGAATGTTTACAATTTTGTGTATTACCTGTTCTTTTTGTTTTGTAAAGATATACTTAAGACCTGGGAATTAAGTTGAATAGAAAAGCTGATAAAGTTCTTTTTTATTGACATAAGTTAAAAGTGTAGATGAATTTGTGAGAAAAAATGCAAGTGCAGCTACAATTTCTTGCCTTAGAGGTTACAGAGGCCAAACTCTCCAGTAAGGGATCAGAGGATGTGGTTCAGAGGAAAGTGCACTGCAGCTTTCAGAAAGTGAGCGGCAGCAGTGGCAGAAAATATCCACGTGGCCCCTTCTGGCCCCTGCATGTTATTTGTTTGAGATGACGCCTCAAGAGGAAAAGGCAAACAGTACAATTAGTTCAGACTTTTTGCTTCACTTTTCCTAAAAATCCCTTTTGTGACATATAGTAAAATCAGCCAGTGCATCATCGTCCCCTCTGGAAATATGGAGATTGTAAGTGTTCAATATTAAATAAATGAAATAAATAATCAATAAATACAGATGAGAAGAAGAAATTTAATGTAATAAATTATTATTATGGTGAAAAGAAATCATTTTTCTAATAATAATCTAAATTTTAAAACGTCATTGGATATTTAAGAATTTCATGGCTACATTATGTATTTCATGTGTATTCTTTCATATGATTTCTTGTTTCACCACGTCTTATTTATTTAATTTTGACCACTGTGGGTCTCCATATGGAAAAGCCAAATGTTCTTGTGTCACCAAGGAAAATACCGGAATAGAGTTTAAAAGATAAAAAAAGATAAAAACTGACCTGATGTAATTAATCAGTTGTATTTCTGCAAATAAGCTTAAGAAAATTGAAGGAAGCTGGTGGAGTAAACATCAGAATGAGGCATCAAATCATTTTACAGAATTAAATAATCCATTTGACATATTAAAAAAAAAATTCTGATATCAAAATATCATATATTATCTTAGCTAATGCTTTTGCTCTTTTTTGCACCACATATGTATGCTTTTTGCAGAACAAAACAGATGAAGAAATGCCATGAAATGATTCTGTGCCTCATTTTGAATTTTGAAGTTTACGTCTCTTCTTCTTCTCCTCATGCTAAAATGCAAAAAATAAAAAAGCCTGTTGCTTTAATTGAAGGCTGTACTTGCTGCTGGTTGCAACATGGATACTGCACAGTGTTCCACATGTATAGAACATGATTATGGCACAACAAAAAAAGAAAGTCAGACATTAATATTGAAATTCTGACTGAGTGGTCCTAATCGTCTTCCATACACACGAACAGCAGTGTCTAGCAGTATTGGTTGGCCAGTTAGCATGGAGCATCTGTAACACCAGTGCAATGTCAAATTCAGAATGGTGATAACAGAGTTTAAAGGGCCATACCAGTGGTTTCTCTTTGTTCTTGTATTAGTCCATTGATTGCAAATTCCACATTTGCACACTCTGAATTATGCTCTGATGTGGTTTCACTTCATTTCAGCATGGTACCAGAGACCTGAAACTTGTCTGAGTTAGGTAATCCATCGCATGCTTTTAATGCTGCCAGGTTTCCATTATTGTTGTGTGGTAATGCATGGAAGGATTTTCAGATCAGTCTGCTCTTACATTTGCTTTGCCGTGCCACAGAAACACTGTGACAGATCAGCTGACACAAGCAAGTTTCAAGTCTCTGCAGGTTGATTATCAAACTGAAAGCTTCCTGGACGACGTTCAGAGAAACCACTGGTATGGTCCTTTAATGACATTTTGAAAATGATGTGGCTAACATCACTGCATTTTTAACAGGTGTTCTTTCCATCTTGGGACTTGAGCTACTTCTCTGAATAGTCAGTTGAATAGCTGTAACACCGCATATTTCAACTTCCCAATATCTCAAAGTGCAGTGCTGTTTAGACCTTGAGCAGCGGTTATCAGGGAAGAGCATTCCCTCAAAGTTAGTATTTTGGAATCAAATGCCTTGAGTCTGAACGACAGTACATGGTGGCACAGTAAAGGAAGTCATTATTTAATCCGACCTGTTTACAGAATGCGGTAATCGGGGCCACTTGAATCTCAGATTCTGATTTTTGAGGTTTTTTAAGTTTAGTTGAACCGACTCTAAGCACTTATCTACCTGGATGATTCAGCATACCTCTTCGTATGGGTAAGGACTGTATGATAGAAATGTAGACAGTTTCTGTGGCATTGTTTCTAACTTTTTACAGTGGTTTCTTCATTGTATTTGTATATTTTGGTGAGCCATTTTTTACGTGTCCTTTTTTTGAGTACCTGCAACATGACTGTTACATGCAGATTCAGCATTTTTGATTTTTTTTTTTTTTATCTTTGAATGTTCAAATGACCTGTGTTTTTGTTTATATATATTTTTTTGTAAATATTGTGCAACATGTCATGTTTTGTTTCTTTGATATGAAAAAGATTTTAAAGAAAAGAAAAAAACAAAAAAACATTTTGCCCAGGCAATTTTTGTTGAGAAATAAAAAGCATGAGAATTCTACAGTGTGGGGTTGGTGTGCAGTTTGATTCAGTATTTGTTGACAAGGTGATGGCTGTTTTGTTAAGAAGCATTTAATCTGAATATAATATAAAGTATCATAATTTCTCATGAAATGACTGTATACAAATGACTATGCACATACATATTCTAATCAAGTCTGCGAGTTACAAAAAAGTATTTTAAGCTTTTAAGAAAGTCCATGTCACAGAAGCAAAGCAATCCTCTGAGGAAGTTGCTCCGTTATCCATTGTGCACAATGTTAAAAACTCAGCCAACATGTGAAGAGATGCTTTTAAAAAGATACAATCCTTTCCTGTTAGTACCCACATGTAGGCATTATAAGGTGCTTCAGAACATACTGGGCTGTGGCACTGAGTCCACTGCCCCATCATGGCTGACTGACTGGTTTTGGCCCCACGTGACTTGAGTGGTGGATCAATGTTGATGGCTGGATCATTGATACAGTTCCTCCCTCCCTGTTTGTGACCCAGCTGGGCTGCGGAACACAGCTCCTATAGCCACAATGTTAGCCCTGTCGCTTCACTTCTTCATGATAGAGGAGATATCCAGAAACATGCTCTGAAAAAGACAAGAAGACAGCTTTGACTCAGACTGTAGCTGGTGCTGGACATAAAACAGAAAGCGTATCCAGTGTTGCTCAAGAGAGAGCGCTCGTCACATTCTTCAAGTGTTCAAACACGTCTGTAATAGTTTCACATCTTGGAACAGGAATAAATCCTTTACGTCTATCCAAGATGGGTCTGTGGAAGAGAAACATAGTGTGCAGATATATATGTTTTTCTGTAAAAACATTCAGTCACGCCATTGCCAATAAGTTAGCACTATAATAACTTCTTTTTAATATAAAACTAAATATCACATCTATGGAGCCCAACAGTTGTCATGAAGAAATAAACATCAAAATTATAAGAGCAGGTCAAACTTATTAATAGATGAAGTTATTAACACAATATATGATTATTTTGTCAACATTTTAACAGGGCAAAGGGTTAGTATTTCCACGAGTCTCCATTGTTAATGTGTTGTCTTTGACATCCCTTAACAAATGTTAAATGTTAAACACGTTTAATGCTCTGTATGTTCTGTTAAAGCTGTTGCAATAATTTGAGAGCATGAATTACTAATTGGTGCACACAAATTATTTATGTGAGAGTTCCGCTCTGTAGATATCTGTTTATAAAAGATTAGTAATCAGTGAGATTCATATTGAATCTAATTGTGCAGTTTGATATTTTTATAATTATTCATTACTTTGTGTCAATTTCATTGACAACACCAAATTGACTTACAGTTTGTCACTACCAAGCTTCACCCAGATCAACAGAAATGAGATTTCTCTCTCCATCTTTCTCTCTTCAAAACATCACTTTCTCACTTTCTCTGTTGTCTGTCTGTCTCTTTGTGTGTCACATTGTCTTGGCTTTGATATTGGCTATTTTGGCCAAATGTGTTGGTTAACGTAGTCGGCCAAATCCTTAACTTCATAACTCTATGAGCGAGCTAGATTCAGAGTAACTTTTATACTTTGACTTTGAGAATACACTTCGTGTTTCATACATATAATGTTGTGTTCCAGACAGCAGTTGCAGATGAAACCCAGGTTGATAGGTGTACTCTGTTGTTTACAACTTTCGATTCAATGTTCTCTCCACAAGAGATTGGACAAATGACACAATTTCTGCCTTTTACTTGCCATTGACATTCTTCGACCACCGGGAGGCGGCATCATGGGCATGTCTCCCTGCAGGGAGCCCAGTTCGTCCGACTCCTCTGAGGTATGTAAGGAGGGGCTCGTGGAGCGACTGATGGAGGACAAGCTCTCAGATGGTGGCCTGATCATGAAGCTGGTCTTCCTGGGGTTGGGGATAAGAACTTCGCTTCCCATTGACTCCCTTCGCTCATCCTCATCCAGGTCTCTGATAGCACTGGGCTTTAAAGTGCTAGTGGACAGCAGAGCTTCCAAATGGCTTGGTTGAGGGGGATCCTCATGATGGCTTGTTGTACTCCTCTCCACATTGGACACAGCAGAAGCCCAGGCTGGGTGGTGGTCTACCATGGCTGTGCGGACCTCTGAACCTTGATGGATTTGGGGATCTTGGATTGCACAGTTCTGGCCAGACCTGGGTGGCATCCTAGGTTGGGGGCAGATATAGCTGGTCTGACTGTGTCCCGGATGAGACAGGCTGTTGTATCTTGGTGCATCTTGGTTGGCTCTGAGCCCAGTATTGTAATGAGGGGACTTCATGTCCGCCTCTGGAATCACTTTGAAGGTCTGAGTCAAAGGCCCATTGTGAGGTGATGCATTGCTCATTACACAGAGGTGTGGTAAGGATGCCTTCTTCTTGGACTTGTAAATCAAACTGTCATCTTCTGTGTACCTCTCTCCATACAGTGTCTGTTTGATTTTCCTGATGCCCAGGTGGGATATTTCCAGAATGTTCAGGAAAAGTGACACACCAGCAATGATGATCATGAAGACCATGAAGATGGTCTTCTCTGTGGGTCTGGAGATGTAACAGTCTACACTGTTGGGGCAAGGCAACCTCTCACACTTATAGAGAGGCTCCAGTTGGACACCATAGAGTATATACTGGCCCAGGATGAAGCAGACCTCCACCAGAGAGCGTGTAAGGATATGGATGATGTAAGTTCTCAACAAAGAGCCTCTGAGAGGAGCCTTCTTCACCTTCCTCTGCTCGTCCAACCTCCTCAGCTCCCTCTCCATGCGCTTATGTTCGTCCAACGCCAACTCAGCATCGTCCAGCTCCTCCTTCAGCTGGGCCCGTCTGCGGTGGCGCTCCTTCTCCAGAGTTCGGATGCAGTAGAGGGCGTGGCCCATGTAGACCAGAGAGGGCGCAGAGACAAAGATGACCTGCAGGACCCAGAATCGAATGAGGGAGATGGGGAAGGCACGGTCATAACAGACTGCCTTGCAGCCCGGTTGGTCAGTGTTGCAGACAAACTCAGACTGCTCGTCATCCCACACGTCCTCAGCGGCCGCGCCCAGGATCAGCATGCGGAAGATGAAGAGTATGGTAAGCCAGATCTTGCCTACGATGGTAGAATGAATGTGGACCTCTTCCAGGATGCTGCCCAGCAGGTTCCAGTCACCCATGGTCAGCTTCTCACCACGTCAATGCCACATGTCCTCAATCTGTGGAGACACAGCATGCACATACAACACATCAACCTCACAAAACCAGATTACATATTAGATACATTAGATTTGCTCTGAAATTCTAAGGCAAGGGTAGAGTTTATTACAACTTGGGTTTTATTTGTGTAGCTCAAGACAACAGTTCTATTGGTTATGATAACACTGTACACATTAAAATGATTCCTGAGATCTCAGGACATGGCAACATTAGTAAAAATGAATTCAACAAGGAAAGATACACAAACAGTGTGTAAACAAGGTGATAGTTCAGCCAGATTAGCTACTACTTGCTACGGAGGTAAAACCGAAAGTGGGTGCAGCAGAAATGTCACTAATAATGCCTGATTGCACAACTACTCTAAGTAGAGCCAGAAAGTTGGGTTTTAAGATGTTGCGGATGTTGACAATAGATAGTTTGGCTTGTATTTTTACCATATGCATTCCTTTCTTTTCCAAATAAATGTAGCTAATCTGGAGGTTTGTTTACAACCTCTCTGAATGTCAAACTGCTTGTGTTTGTTGCCCTGTTGCACTTATTTTTACCAACGTCATGACATTCCAACATCTCAGGAATTGCTATGGTGAATACTAATACTACTACTAATAATAATTATCAGAACTGATAAAATCAGTGGCCAAATCCACAAAAACAAAGTTGGAATTAACCCCAGTTATCCTTTATAGAAAAAAGCTATAGTTTAGAAGACCCAAACCAACAATGTCTGAGTCTGCTCTCAGTAATTTCTGACCTCCCAACCTTGTGTTTGTCTCTCAGTCTCAACACCATCCCCTTAAACAACTGGATGCTGTCAAACTGTCAGAATGGAGGAAATACTGTGTTTACTGGGGACTGTTGTCAGTGGCTGAGAATCCGCAGTTGGTGCTCTAGTGTATTTCCAGCAGCAGGGTAGTGAATGTCGGAGTGAGTGAAAGTAAACTATAGTGTGTAAACTCATGGTAATGAAGGAGCACGTCACCCAGTGGAACAGTGTGGCACATTGATGGACAATGATGGAGCTCTATAACACAGAGGAATAAGATATTTGGATACACACATAATACTTGTTAACTGTTTGTGATCATTGTTAGTTTGAATGTGTACATGGAATTTGTTGACAAAAAAAACAAACCAAAAAAAAATTATCACCAGAATCAAAAACATTTTCATTGAGGATGCATAGAGATAAATGCTGATCAATCAGCAGACTGAAGGGAGTGTCTAGAAGTTGATGTAACACCCTTCAAAACTTCCAAACATCACAAACAGCTATTTCAGTGAAATGTTCTAGACAGGTGATTTAAACACACACTACAGTGGTAGTTGTGGAGAAATTTTGAGAACTGCTTTGTTTTTTCCATTTTTAAACCGAGCCCCTGACATCCCAGCAAATGCTCGTCCAATCAGCTGTAGCAAGGTTCATCTTGACGTCTGGCTGAAGGAGATATCAATCATGTGTTGTACACAAACTAGCCCTGGTTGGACCAAAGAGAAGAGAAAAGCCAAACTGTATATTACAGTATATTAGTATATTGCCATTATATTGTCTGCAGCCATAGAGCTCTAGCCTTTGATTATGCAGTCTATGGTGTAGCTCCAGAAGTCGTGCCTGGATGACATCATCAGAACAGCCTGAGGCTCAGAGACACTTGTTAAAAACATGACTTAGCTCCAATGCTTTCATTGTATCACTGATGTTTGAATTACAGTTGACTTTGAGAAAGACCAGCTGGGGCACCAAAAGACCAAATGTGGTCATATTACTGGGGCTCAGTATGTAGCCATCCTTTTTTCAGATATGCCTTTGCCATGATCAGAAGCTACTTTTTGGTGCACATTCATAGACAGCCCATGCTGATACAGAGGCACACACACACAACCTAAAATTGTGCTGTGCAGTGCCATAGATGCAAAATGGAAAATCTTTTTTAAGGCACCCAGCATGTTGCACACTTTTGAGAGCATGACATTACAGCAAATGACTCCATTCAATAAATCAAGCATTTCAGCAGCACTTACATATCACTGGTATGGGTTCCCTCTTTGTCTCTTGATGCACTTCATCGTGTTTATATAAGCATCCCAGAAGCTGACTGTGTTTGTATGGCTACCCCATGGAGATGTTTGGTGGTGCTCTTGTGCCGGTCCCAAACTATAGTCCACATCCCTCTGCTCTCCCCTGTTTTTGTCTCTCTGTGTATCTGTGTGTGCTGTGGCTGCCTGTGTGTTGGGAGTGCGCTCCCGTGTTACATGCAGGGTTCACAGGATGTGAGCATCGATCACCTCCCGACGGGACAATGTCCCCACCCCCCTCCCTTCTCCCACGCCAACAGTGCCAACTCTAACCAGTGCCATCAATATCACCCTCTCTGACAGAGAGGGTGATATTTTTTATGGTTGGTCTTTCACATAGGGTCTGCTTCTGGTGCCCATAAACATTAAGATGTAACTGAGCCAAAAGGGAGAACTTAACATTGAAGTTCAGCTCAGTTCACCCATCTCATGTGCATAATGTGGTTTAATGGATCACATCCTACCTGCCTTCTTGCACACAGCTTTTAATTTGGGATGTGGGGGTTATGCATGTCAGACCATGTACATGCATGCATGACTGCCTGGCATCCCTGCTGTGTAAATTCAATTTCAATTTCAGGACACTGTAAAAGTCTTTTTGTCAAAATTACTCAATAGTGAAAAAAAAAAAAAAAAAAAAAGGAAACATTCCCACATGAAGATCATGATAGGACTTGGGGATTACTCTTGACCTCATTTGGATTTTGGATTTTGCACCAGTCAGTATTTTTATATTAACAACAGGTGTCAGTTGTTGTGATGAATCACCAATTCTTTTGCTAAAGCTTTATAGCATCTCTTAGTTCCTTACTGTTTTGGTTCAGTGTCACAGCTCTCGTCATCCTCCCTTCCTGCCACTCCACCTGCTCAGCATCAAACAGCAGACAGTCACAGTGACAGTTTAGCTGCTGAAGGGCCAGATGTGACTTGGTGGAGACCAAAAATAGACCTACAAGAGAGTTAAAATTGGCCTTGAATTCATCAGTAACAAAGAAACCTCTGAGTGAATGTGGAATGCTCCAAGAAGCAACTGTTTGCTAACACATTGTGTTGGCTCTTGTTTTAAAAAAGAAGACAGTTGAAGAGACATAACAGGTTCAAATCCACCTTTAAAATTACACACAGTAATTTAACTCATTGTTACTGCAGGGCATGCATTAGCTCAGTTGTATGGTGTACTGAGGCAGTGTGGTTCAGACCATAATGCACTGCTGTATGCCAAAAAAGTGTTAAAGAGTGAAATGGCACAGGCATGACTTTTCAACAGACTGAATGCTGGCACTACTCTGATCAGGAAGGTCCCCAGTCCCCCTCCCTCAGTGCACAGAGTAAAGCAATAGTACATATTACTGGCTTGATTTGAGAGCCCTGGTGCTTGGCTGCATAAAATGACCAGCTGTGCCTGGAGGGCCTTTAATTAGGTTTCCATCGCGCTCTGACAGAGTCAATGGAGCATTGATTTGATTTTCCCTTCAGAAGCTGTGGCTGTGGCCGCTGAGGCCAAATGCCAGATGTCACAGCAGGATCATTGGGTTACACAACCAACGGCTGCTTCATCAGGAGCTCCGTCGGATGGCCTGACTGACAGCTGAGCAGCAAGGGCGGGACTTGGTCCAGGCTGTCTGTTTGTTGACACCAGACCTCACTCACCCACATGCTGCTTTTGATATCCTTGTTCACACTTTCCATGAATTCAATAACCCAACTTACTCAGCAACTAATGGAGGAAAGTAACAAAGTACATTTACTCAAGTACTGTGCTTACAATTTTGAGGTATTTGTACTTATACTTCACACTGGAGTATTTCCATTTTATGCTATTTCACACATGTATTTCAGTAATTCAGAAAGGAAATATAATTCTTACTGCACTGCATTTATTCAACAGCGAGTTCCTATTTTGCAAATTTGGGTTTTACATACAACATTGATAATAAGCTTGGGCAAATAATGCACTGCATAGAATTTTTGGATGTGTCATCTCCAGGAAATACTTTTTTTGTTTTTAACTGATAATTAGTGCAACATTAAAATACTACTTACACACTAATGGACCAGTAATAATAATCTTTATCCAGTAATTGGAATATACTGAGAATATGAAGGCATTTTACCTTCATTTGAAGACAGCACACAGTTTAAAGAGACAGCAGGGTGAGAGAGAGGGGTGGAGTGATGTGTCTCCAGTCAGAACTCAACCATGGATGTTACATGGTGTGTGCCTTATCCATTAGGCTACTGGGGCACAACCATACTTATTATACTAATACTGATAGTACATTTTCCTGACAATACTAGAAAGTAGTAGTGAAGTAAGATAAGATTTTGAAGCCAGGACTAATGTAATGGATTATTTACAGTGTGGCATTGCTACTTTTATTTTGCGGTCCCTTGTGGAGTTTATGACTAGTAACGCTATAGAGCAATGTTTTTATGAGCCCCATCCAATTTTTTATCGTTACTTATTATAAGCTTAATCACTGAATTGGCTCCACACAAATGTGTTTTGCTTATTGTATTGCCATTTTAATGTTCAATCATCACTATGCTGATTGATGTATATGCATATATGTTTATTTTCACGTTCACCTGTGAGGAGGGGAAGTTTCTCTGTGCTCTCCTTAAAGACATATGTTTATGTGTGTGCGTATGTATGATTTTGTGACATCACAACTGGTTTCAAACCCAATTCTGGTCCAGGACACAACTTACATAAGTGTAATGTAGGAACCTGGGATCTCCAGTGCATGTACACCTAGGATGAACTTACTAGTGAAGTAGGATACATCTTAAATTAATAATATTTTCATAATCATATATTCTTCACTGAGTTTTCACTGAAAGAGAAGAAGCAGATAGAACTTTAAGGATTTTTACAAAGTCATTTTACCTTTTCCTGTGGAAAATAATCATACTTCATGCCAAATATTTCAGCTTGAAGAACATCCATTACTACAGAGGATTCTAAAATAACACAACTTTTCTCAGAAGAATTGCAGATGTTTAGACGTGCCATAGTAAAGGCAGTGATACACAGTGATCCTTTGAGGTGCATCAGCTTCAGGGTCCTGATTTTGTACATGCTGGTTCACTAACATCGCTTTCTATAATTTCAGTAATTAAGACGTAATTAATGATATCAATTTCACTGATGGGTTGTCTGCTGTGGCAAGTCAAAATATCTGCCGTGAAAGAGAGCTACAGTTAATTTGAAGAACTATTCCACTTAAATTCTAAAGAAAAAAAGTCTCATCTCTCAATTTGACATGATGCTGATGCCAGTTTTTAATGACAGGTGTCAACAAAGACATTCATTTTTTCACTCACCTTTAAATCGCACACAAAACAGGAACACATATTGACGGTCTAATTCACACAACAAGCTTAATGTAATATAGGTTGTGCAATATTTACAAATGATTGCTCCTGCTGTAGACTGTAAGGAGGTAGTCATTGCTGCAGGTATGTAGCTTGTATTTATGCACATTTCAGCAAGTCTGAAACTCTCCCTTAAGACTTTGCTTAATGAAAAAACCCACATTGCATAGTTGTGATGTTTAAACAGCAAAGGATTTGACTGACTAAGTATGTATGAATAAATGATTATTAGTATTATCATTATAATCATGATTTATTTTATTTATCTTTAGTATCAAACAGTGGAAGCAAAAGACGTCAAGGCGTGCATCAACTGAACACATGACAAGTTTAATCAGAATGATGAAAATAACATTAATATCACTTGCATATACTTCGTTGTTGCTTCATTGTGCCCTCCACTGTACTCAGTCAACTGCTAATTGTCAATTGCTTTGTCACATTTCTCGATTCTGAGTTCACTTTTTCCAAATTTCTCATACAGTCAGTACAACAGTTAACTAGTACTGTTGTATTTCCATAGCTACCCCATACAAACTGTACATACAGTATCAATAATTGCATCTAAATGTGCAATTACTTTGACTTTTTTTCTTATTTTCTCTTATCTGTTTTGTATTTATGCACATTTCAGTAAGTTCAATTAAAGTGAAAAAGCCATTCTCTGCAAGTCTCCCTCTAGTATTAATTACTGTCAGGTGCATCAGCTCTCTGTATTCTCATTGGTCTTCATCTTCTGTAACTCCTCCTCCAGCACACTTATTCGCTGCAACAGCTCTGTCCTGTCCTGCTGGGCTCTGAGCTCCGTCTGCTGCTCCACCTCCACGAGCTTCCTCTCATACCAGCGCTCCAGCTGACTCGACACCGTCTCAAAGAAACGCTGAGTCACCTGATAGAAAAGCAGCAATAACAATTGAAGTGGAAATTTTAAGAGCAGCTTGAATTCTCATTTTTTTCCCCAGAAAGTTAATTCCCAGCAGCAGCGCTAGCAGCAATTAGCACAGCTTAGCATAAGGCCTGGAAGCAGGAGAAACAGCAAGTCTGCTTCAAAATGAACAACACCTGTAAGGCTCACTCATGCATTGTATCCCATTAGTTTAATCTGTGAACAAGAACCATAATTTGTAGCATCAGGGGGAGTTACTGTATGTGCAACAACCTCCCAGAATCATCAGGTTTGGTACGATCTTGCCTGGGATGATTTTCTACATTGCAAAAATAAGGCCATGTTGTAATAAAGTGGGATTATCCAATAAGGTTTAAGGAAAAGCATGTTTTGCTGTGGATTTGCTTGATTGACAGGTGCAGTGAAAGCCTGTCACTGGCTGCTGTGGTGGTCATTAGTACACTGACCTCCTTGGCATGCAGATTGTCCCTCTCCTGGCTGAATGTGGGCTCAGCAGGACGATCGATGAAGAACTCCAGTGTCCTGCTGCCCTCAGTATGTATCCCTGCACATCTGGGGGCACTTATCAGCTCTCTTAAGTGTTTCCTGTATTGTCTTTCGCAGCTGTGCTCCTGCTGACGGATCAGTCTGGGTCCCTGGTCACTGATGCTGGACTGGCTGCTGCTGCTTGAAAAGCCCTCCCCACACAGTGGCACCACTGCTGTTACAGTGCTGTCCTGCAGTCCTGGAGGCTGCCAGAGGAGGTCAGCAGAGCCCAGCAGGAGGCCTGAGGTGTTTTTGGCAGGCAGAGGAAACAGTGATGTGTTCTCATAGTCATCTGACAGGAGAGGTGTTAACACAGAATAAATCAGTTTAAGAAATCAGGTTTTTATATTCCCATAGAAAACACAATATGCAAGTGACAAGCATTCATTCAGTGACTGAGACACAAGACTTCCTGCCATTCACACAAACAGTTCAGATTTCTGAAGTGGTCCTTGTCAGCAGATGAAGTTTGCTTAGTTGTCATGGAGATGGCTCCATTGTCCTACAACTGCAATACATCTTCATGAAAACTGAGCAAAATCCACCTTCGTGAGATGCACTTGAAACTTTCAGAGAAGGCTGAGTGGACCTTGAGTCAAGATTTCTTCTTGTCAAACTGCTTTTTGCAAGGTCAAGAAAATTCCATGCTTAATTTGAGAATGTGTGTGCACACTGGCTGAAAATGAAATGCGGTTTCTGATTCCGGATTTTCATTCACAAAGCAGATGTTAATCAGTTATTGCTCTAACGTTGTGTCATTACTTCTGTGCTAGTTACTTCTGTTGATCTCATTGGCTGCTTTGCTCCTCTCTGCTGTGAAGCCATGTCATTATGGTCTGTTTCAGTCACAGGTCACTGTGAGCTGTGCCACTGAGCTGCTGCTGTTGCAGTAACAGTAACAGTTATGAATCACTGCATGCCCCTTAAAACTTTTAACCAGCTCCCTTGTAGAAGCTGTTCCTGGACATACCTGGTGACCTGTCCACTTTCATTTCAAAGTATGTCCTGTTTCCCAGCAGCTCCCGCTCTGGGCTTCCCAGGCTGTGGGTAGATTTAGATGGCAGGATGTTGACGTAGGTAGCCAGTGAAGTGCTGCTGTCTCCAGATACCACGGACAACAAGGGGAGGGACTCCAGGTCAGCATCCACCACAGACTGCTCCACAGACGGTGACGGAAGGAGTTTGTAATACTGGGTTTTGGCTGGGATGTGGACGTTCATGTCTTTCAGCTGGGACACACACCACCTCTTCAATTCTTCACTCATTGCTGCCTGCTTGAGGGAAGAAACAAAACTGCTGCACGATCAAAACTTTTCCTTAATAAGGGCACATACTCATCAGACCTTAACAGCTGGTATTTCTCATTTCCATTTGTGTTGTACCAAAAAGACTGGTCTTACTGTGGAGTGCAAACCATGACAAAAGCCCATTCTGACTTAAATCTCCATCTGACTTTTTCTTCAGATTTATCCTTTACTCCTACAATTCTAATTTTTCAAGGTGTTTTGATCATATTTCATACAGGAAGCAGGAAGTTGTTGCTCGTTCACTGGCCAGTTATGAAGGCTACACATAACATAAGATGTTCCAATGTGTTCCTGCAGAGAAAGAAATCCAGTGTCAGCTGTAAGTTCTAGTTGATACCTGTGCCATCAGGGTTTCCTCTCTGTCCTGGGCAACTCTCTGCTCCATCCTGTAAATCATGTTCTTCTTCTCTGCTGCTGCTCTTTCCTGATTCAGCAAGTCCAACACTTTAATCTGCCCAAGCAAAAGTCAAATTGAATTATGCAATTTTGTGAAGACTTTGGAACATTCTGGCATGAAAATTGTCTTTAATTTCAACTAAAATCAAATTTCAGTTTTTCATTCAAATTCAAAAAACAGACATTGATATTAAACTTTGAAAACCTAAATAACCTGAACCAACAGTTTAAGACACTGCAGGTGTGAAGTAAACTGAGATCATTATCTAGCAGCAGAGACAGGAAGTAGACACAGACCTGGTGTCTGTTCCTGCGGTCCATTTTGCCCAGACGGCTGTTGACTTGCTCCTGGACGTTGAGGATGTGTAGCCTCATCTCCTCCTTCGTGACTTTCAATTGGCCCTCCAGCTTCCTGAGCAGGGGATTGCAGTGGCATTCATTGGCTGGTGCCTAAAGAGAATGGTCGCAAGTCACAAGCTGCACACTCAGCAGGAAGGATTCCACCCTGATAGTGGTTTGTCTTTTCTTACAGATGCGCTCAACATAGCTCAGCATGTAAGCATGATGAAAATGTTAAGATTCGGAACCAAGATTTACTCAAGCTCTGTTCAAAGCATTGCGGTTTTGATAAATTCAGAAGTTCAGTGACTGTTTTACCCTCTTCGTGCTGTGCTTCAGTTCAAAAATCCAAATCATCAGTCACCTGTCTGATGTTGCCGTCCTTGTCACGGTACAGTGTGTAAAGCTGGTAGGTTTTTCCATTCTGTGCAGAACTATCTTCACCATCTTCCCAGAGCAGATCCATCTTCATGTTCAACCCATTTTTTCGTTTTCTCAGATCATCTTTTTTCAAAGCCTGCAAAGGAGTAAAAATAGCAGACTGCAAAGTGTACTTGTCATTTATTCTCCTTGATCACTCATTCATGCATTCTTTCAGGTTTTTCCGTGTCAGTAACTTTCTAGTTGTTTCAAACAGCCACTCCCTCCTGCCCTCCTATAACCCCTTTTCTGCTAGTTTCTTCACTGGACCTGTTTGCTCTTAACTGTCCTAAGTCATGTTTGTGGGTTTCTGCCTGTTCAGTGCCATCCCTATTCTGGCCAGATTGAACCCAGTCAGCCAAGGTTGGTGACATCCACCAACATGCGCAACAGCTCACCCCAAAGACGAGGTCTCTAAACAAAGCCTATCCATGTCAAAACAAAGTTATGGTAAACATCCTCAGCTGATTTGATAGCCAGCCTTCAGCCGCATTTACACCGTCCAGCATACCAGTTTGTCCGCTCAGCACAGCATAAACAGGGCACAAACCACTAGAACAGTTCTCTGGGTGTCCTGGTACCTGCTGGCCAGTCCTCACTCAGTGCTCCCTGATCAGAGCTTCAGCCTCTCTTCTCCCCTTCTTAGAGATGCCAGCTTGCATGCATAGGATGCTGTGAAATCCACTAATTTGTTTTCCATATTCTGTTTTCCTTTTAATTTTGCTTCATTCTGTGTTTTATGATTTAAACACTTTTGTCATTAGAAAGAGGGTCTAATCATATGGCAGATGAATAAAATGTCTACAATTCAATAAGTAAATATTCTAAATTCAAATCAATTGATTCAATGTAACACAACATTGCACTATTTTTTATCAAATGAATCTTCTGCCTGACATCCCCCATATGCAGCCCGAACACAGCAGGTAAGTGGGTCTAATGAGGGCTACTCTCATGTTCGTGCAGCGCTCCTCCTTGTTGACACTGATTGACCAGAAAGAGACCTGACTCCTTCATTTTTTCCCACAGAAAATGCTGACAATAGGGAAAAGTCTGATTTTTATAGATTGCATCCATATTTTGGCTATTTCTGTGATATTTTGTGTTTTACAGTTGATTACAGTTTTATTATAAAGCTCTGCCATTCTGTCTGTGTTTTCTGCAACACAGAAGTCAGAGGGACCTTCACACATGATCACACATCTCCTGACCTTGGCAGTGGAGAGTAAGTGGAATGCACTTGACTTTATGATGCTTTTTATAATGGACTGATTGTTCTGGTGTTATTAGTTGGTTGCCTGGGTTCCCCTCTCTGACCTGGATAACCTCATTGCTATCAACAAATATCTAGGCCCCAGGGGTCACGAGGTCACTATCTTCTACCTGCATCCTGAATGGAGCTGCAAAGCCTCCTGGGGTTCATCAGCATTTACAGGAGGTTCATCCGCAGCTAAACTTTGGTGGTGAACCCCCTCAATGTCATATATGCATTGATGGAAGCATAACAATGGGGGACCAGTGATTCTTAAAATGGTGAAAAGGCTGGATCAGGTGCTTTCCAGATCAAAGTCAACAAGCTTCAGAGGGGATAAAAGAATAATGCTGCAAACAGACACCACTTTCTTAAGAGCATTATTTACAAATTTTTCTCCAGAAAATCAAGAAAAATATGTAACATTACTGGCCAAAAAGTTAAGCACTTTTACTTTAAAACAAGTTACAGAATTGGTGGTCATTTGTCTGATGTCTGGCTGTTCATTCAGAGACACAAACAGTAGGTATGCCAAGGATTTGACCATTTATTCCAAATAGTAATGCAGATTTTGCAGTTAGGGCTCAGTTCTATAATGGAGCTCTCAAAAATCTGAGCAGCAACAAGGATTCTGCTAGGAGAACTAATCCCTCCTGCATATGACACATACGACATTAACTACATACTCTCTGTTCAGAGATATATCATCATTATATATTATATATGCAGTTAAGTCAATAATATTAAACTTGGCAGTGGTAGCTGCAGCATGGCATGACTGTATCAGCAGAGAAGTGATAAGATATAATGGCCCAGCTGTATACCTGTATGAATATGAGCGGATGTTAGACAGCGAGAAGCCAAACTGCTGATCTGTCAATGAACCACACGTTAAGCATGCTGCTGTTGGTGTCTCTGTTGTTGACCTACCTGTTCCTTGACTCTCCTCCTCTTGCGGTGGCTGTAGGGGCTGCTGATGGCAGCTGGAGTCTTGTGGTTATGCTGCTGCTGCTTTTGCTGCTGGTGAGGACCCACCTTGATGGCAGTTTTGCTCTCCATTTGTTCACTGCTGGGCGTTTCCTCCATCACAGAGCTGTTGTCCTGTTCAGGACACATAAACAAGAGATCAATTCAAATGAAAATTGTAGTCAATGAAATAATGATAGGAAATGCTTGAACCTTTGTTTAATCTTAATTTTAAAGATCTGACCCAATATGATGAACTCAATTCTAAGAATTCAATAGCTGACACTTATCCACCACATGCTATAAAGTATTTTCTTACATCGTTGGGTAGAATGTCTACTCTGGTGACAGACTGGGTCCTGCGTTCAGCTGTCAGTCTTTCTCTTCGTTTCCTTATTGTTCTTCCTCGCATGAGACGATGTACCTGAAGACAATTACAAAATGTCTACTATTACATTATCCATGAAACCTCAGTGTGACAATGTAGGACCAGCTGTCTGATTTCAGTCAGCATTGCTGTGACAACCAGTTCCTACAGATGCATTCTCCCAAACATCAGGAGGATACTCTCCCATAAGGTGGCACAGATTCTGGTCCAGGCTACTTTTTTTTCTATTGCTTAGACTATTGAAACTCACTTCTGGCTGGTGTGCCTGCATGTGCCATCCAAACTCTGGTTGCCAGTGGCTGCTCAAATCAGATTCAAGACACTGGTATTTGCCTACCATGCTGCAATTGGCTCAGGCCCATCCTGCATCCAGAACATGGCCAAACCATACATCCCAGCCCATCCACTACATTCTCCTATTGTCAATCTGCATGCTACTCCCTCAGCTCCCGCTCAACAAAATTGCAGCTGTATGCTGTTCTGGCTCCACAATGGTGAAACAAGATCACATCAGGATAGCAGAAACTGTAGCAGACTGTGTTGTATTCTTATGGTTGAAAGCACTTATTGTAAGTTGCCTCATCAAGTGTCATTTCTACCGCTAACGATAAGCCTGAAACACAAGATGTTTGCTAATGCTATTAAAAAAACATTATTATCATAATGATACAGCTAAGACACAAATCATATTCTTAACACTGTACACTCTAATGTTTTGGCTTCCTTTATCTATCTAATACAAGAATATCCTACGTTTATAATGCACATACCAACCTGAGGAGCTCTGGCCAGGAGAAGTGCCACATCTTTGTGGTTGTTGTCTCTGGCCTTGTCAAGGGCTGTTTTACCTGTCTGGAAGTGGACAGTATATCATGAACACTGGGGGAAAAAACACATTTCATATGACTCATGATGAAATAGTAATTGAGTTAAAAATTAACCATGTGTTCCACTGTCAGAAAGGTGCCTTCAAGAGGCACTCTGACAATCTCAACTTTCTAAAAGTGTAACACTAAATTAAAGTGCCTGTTTGATTTTAATAAAATACTGTACACTACACATTATCATTTTTTTCTGCTGGTTTCAAACAGGTTGACAGGGCCTTCTGTAAGTCCAGTTTAAATGAGATCTTGTGTGAAAACAATCAGTAATATCAGACTGTTTTGTGCCACAGTAAAGGCAAAAAAAATAAAATAAAATAAAATAAGGTTGAGACTATGAAAGGTGTGAGTGAGCCCTCATGGTACTAATGGTTTAGTGGTGGTGATGGTGTTCATATTATCTCACAGAGCAATAATATCAAAGAATGTAGGACTACACATAATATTATTTTTATGAGCACAACTTGTGACTGCATCTAGAAATAAGATCATCATTTAAGACCAGTTTGATATTTTGTGAGATCAGGATGATTAAATTGTAAATCTGTACAGATGAAGCATTCAATTTGTACTTGGATGGTTGCATGGTGGGAAGTAGAACTTACATTGTTTCTGATTGTCGCATCAGTCCCTGCCTCCAGTAGGAGCTGAACTGTCCTCTTATGGTTCAAAGCAGCAGCCACATGGAGAGCTGTGTCCCCTCTCTACAGGCAAACACAGACACATGTATAGGTACCTGGACTTGCTTGTGGTTCTAGAAGACGTTTCGCCTCTCATCATTCGTTAGGGTCACATAGCTGGATCGGACAAGTCCAGTTGCCTTTGGAAAGCACTTAGAAACATTTCTGCATCTTTACTTTTTTTTTTAATACTTTAATCACATTTTGTTGATTACCTGTACTTTTACTTCAATAAATGCAGGACTTTTACTTGTAATGGATGACACTGTATTTAAGTAAAGGATCTGAATGCTACCTCCACCCCTGCCTAAATAAATGTCTCTGAACTTTGTCTCTATTTTCCCTAATTATCACCATATTCCATAGTTAGGAACAGGACACATACCAATAGCACTGATAACACATACTGTACCTGGTTTCTTTCTGATACACGGCACAGAGAACTCAGCAGGATCTTCACCAGGGTCAGGTTGTTGTAGCGAGCAGCCACATGCAAACATGTGTCACCCATCTGGAACAACAACAGAGTTCATAGTTCAGTGCATTGTGAAACTAGGCCTTACTGCTTGACAGTCTGTGGTATGTGGAGACCTCAGTGCATTGTGGGATGCTCGAGGACTCACATTGTTTTTAGTGTCAGGTGTGGATCCTCCGAGCAGCAGAAGGCGAGCAGTCTGAGCATGTGCATTCTGACAGGCCAGGTGAAGTGCTGTGTTTCCTGCCTGAATGGACATAATAGAGTTACAGCAGAGTAAATACACCTCTGCACTGGGCTTTCATGTTAAAATGTTGCCAAATGTTCTGATGTTATTCTAAGAGTTTGTCAAGACAGTCCACATCATTGAATGTGATATTTGGTATCGTTTTGGTCTGCAGAACCATTCTTGTCACATTATAATGGACACGTAAGTAACTGTAAACCATGCACTTTAATTTTAGTTACAGTCTGGGTTGGAATGACATGAGGTTTTGATATTGAACACGCATGTAGGTTTGGTTTCAATTACAATGAACTCTGGAGTACCACAACCAGACACAAGAATATTTACACCTAACACCTATAACACATATAAAATGAAATTCCTCTGTGCATCTTGCATAAGGCTAACAAAATAACAGAAATGTGGCATAAATTTCTGTATTAATGCATTAATTTTATTTCACACCAAACACTGTGAAGACTATGAGAAACAGTCCATTGTAGCGTCTTTATATAATAATAAAATTACCTGTAATTCTAATTATTATTATTCATATTAGTATTAGTATTAGTATCATTATCCTACCTTGTTCCTGATGTTTACATCAGCTTTTGCCTTGACCAGGAGTTTGACGCAGTGAGAGAAACCATGCCAAGACACCTCATGCAGCGCAGTGTTACCATCCTCAAACAGACAACAATCACCACTTTAACAACCACACAAATTGAGAATGCATTTATGAATTTTCCTGTAGCTGTGTGAAAGTGTTCGGACATGTGCTGTATGTCCACCACTCACTCTGTCCTGCAGATCCACAGCACAGCCTCCTTTAATCAGAGCAGCCACAGCATCGCTGTTCCCCACCATGGCCGCACGGTGCAGGGCCGTCTGGTGACCCAGGCCCTGGCGTGATGAAGGCACATGGTCCTCACTCATCACTGCAGACACATACACATTCATGCACACAGGATTACGTATATATACAGTTTATGTGTGCATGCATGAACACCCATAGATTTACAAGAAAATCACACAAAATTATTTAATCCAATTGAAATTTCATTTTCCATTTGTATGCACATAGTAGTGCTTTTTCATTTTCCATTCAATTTTAATTTTAAATCACAGGTGACTCAGTGAATGTGCCACTGTGGAGACATGGTCTCCACACACCTTCTCATGACACCGCCTGTGCTAAGCAGCCATTTTTGTCTATTTAAATTAAACAGTCAAAATGTTGGTGATGAAATTCTGAACAAAATCACTCACCATCCTGCTGGTTTGAATTTCCCCTCTTGAGATCAATAAAGGCTTATCTTATCTTATCTTATCTTATCTTATCTTATCTTATCTTATCTTATCTTATCTTATCTTATCTTTTCTTTTAGCTCCTGCTGAGGGGGACTGCAGAGCTGGGTGATAATTCTTTCAACATTTTTCACTGCATGTGATGTGAATGAATAAGTAATAGTAGTATCATGTGAAGGGCCCCTGTGTAGGGACAGTATAGTATAGTATATTAATTTCGGGATTTTTTCTTAAGCAAACGTCAGATCTTGGCTCACTCATTCAGTATCACTGACCTGAATCCTCATTCTGACTGTCCTGCTCCTTCATTGTTAAGCATCTGACCCAAATGACAAAGGATTTCATGTCGATGCTGCCATACTTGAGCTCAGATTATTTCCGTGCAAAGAGCCAGCCTCTAATCTTTGCGGGTGATTATAAACAGTCTTGAATCCAAAGCATGTGTACATACAACAGTGACACACTTGGGCTCATCAGTCACTCTTACTAAGTCCTCTGTACTAATCCCACCTGTGTCACACACAATCATTCTAATCCTTTTCTGTTAAAATACACATTCTTATCCCACACAATGAAGGCTGATTCTGTACATCTGTAATTTCACTATTGCACACTGAATAAAATCTTGTGTTTGATGATGTTTTCTCATCTGTTTCTCATCTAACAGAAATAAAGTAGATTGTTAAAACTTAAACAAGTGATTCCCAACTTGTTTGGCTTGTGACCCCTCACAATAAAACAACTTCTGGCAGGGGACCCTTGTCACATTAAAGGTGTCTATGAGTTGTTAGCAGTTCCATAAAGACATTTCCCCTCTAAACATCTGAGATTGTTTCATTTCAGTTGCAGTTTGTGGCCCAAAGAAGGAAAGCAATGTACTATTTCACAAAACGGCAAAGTTCAGAGAAAAAGAAAACAAATTTATGGAGCAGAACTTTGCTCTCTTCTTTCCCAGCACATTAATCATCTAATTCTTCTCACATTTATCTTGTGACCCCAAGGTTGAAAACCACTGGACTAAACTAACTTTAATACTAAACGTAACTCCAACTTGTGGAGCTACAACAGTAAAATGCTGCATACACAATGGTTGATCAGTATTAACAATGTAATATCAATGCAATATCAGTCACAGGAGACATTTTACTGCAGAACCACAACTTTAACTTTGATGATTTGAATGCATTTTACTTATGTTCTTCTACTTAAGAACACTTTTTTTTTTAACCTTCTTGTATTAGTACTTTTACTCAAGCACAGGATCTAATTCTGAGTAATTCTTCCAGGGCTACATTAAAAAAAACAAAACAAAAAAAAACAAACAAACAAAAAAACTCAGTTATCATCTTAGCAATAAGGGTACATCTATCTTGTTCCTTCAGATTGACACATTTAGCCTACATCACAGTAGCTTATGTAACGGAATGACCTTTTCCTTTCTGTTTAAGAAATAATTAGCTTGAAATGTGCTATAGATTATAACCACTTCATGCAGAAAAATATTGTTTGAACCTGTAGCCTTAATAGCTGACTTTATTTGGATTGCATTGTCTAACCAGGATAAAAAGAAGAGGCTTTTTCATTGATCACCAGTTTTTTATTTTCATTTTTCATTTCAGTATTGAAGAGTGGATGTCATGATATTGTCAGACTCGGACCTCTTGAAGTGAGCTCGGTTACTCTGTCTACACCTGTTTGAGTGGAAATCCTTTCACAGAACAAGGAACCTTCCATCTATGAACTTCACTGAACTTCAGCAGGTGAATAGAGGACTCACAGCTGTTTACATCAGTAAACAACTAAAAGAACAGAACACTGGAACTGCCCACACGATGAGCTGAGAGCTAACTCGCTAACTAACTTTCATTGAAATAAACTGACCAATCAACATACTGCATTTAGCAACACACCACACATTTTTGTTAGGGGATCGAGGGAGGGGAGACAAACTCACTGCAGACTGCCTAACAATATTATTGGTTGGTTCAAGCCTTTGTAAGCACGTCATATTTTGTTTTACAGGAGGAAAACGTAGTTTGATTTTGATATCAGAATACAAATTTTGGCAAATAGTGTTAAATAGGTGCACTATGAACGGTTATGTGATCTAAGAGGGCTAAAAAGGCATTTTTCATTTCATCTTGACTCAAATGCACAAATATGAAACTGAAACCATCTCAGAGAAATTATCAAAGGCTTTTGTTTAATATGTCTTTGGATCTAGTGTCCTGTGTGTGTTTGGTTTGTGCAACAAGGAGACTTTAATTATGGTTTGTGAAATTGTGCTTTTGGTTAATTATTGAATAAAATTAGCATGTTTTATGCTTGTGACTCTTAGCTGATCATCATAGCAAGGCTGGGTAAAACTACTGTGATCATCTTAAGCGTGACACAAACACAGAAACACAGGAACAATGGAGGCACAGCTATTTGACACAGCAAAGACTCAAACTGTTTCAGAAAATGCTGAATTCAGAAGTGACAACCCTCTCTGACCAGTCAGTGGTCTAAAGTGTGTTCAGCTTTTAGTATGTTCTCTCCACTTAGAACTTTGATTGTGGTGACACCAAAAATGTACCCAGTACCAGGTCCTATCCCCAACTTTTGCCAATGGAAAACCAATAAAGAACGGTTGAACCATGCAATAGAAATAAGCCACAAGACCACCATCTTTCCCCAACTACAACCAAGTCCTGTGAATGCCTCAATGGAACCATAAATTCCTTTTGTAAGGCTTTCTGCTCCTACAAGTAAATATTGAAGCAAAACAAGTGAAATCTAGTGTCAGTGAACATTTTGTACGTTTGTTCGATATGAACAGCTAAAGCATTTCCTCGATCAAACAATGTTTCTTTCTAAAATATTTGCAGTTTGACTTTTTCAAAACTCTTTACACAGTGTGGATCTCATCTTTCAAAAGGCACAAACTGTTTTCTCACTCAAACTCAAACATCACCTCCTCATAGAGTTGGAAAGTATAGAAAAATGTAGGTTAGCAATTGGAAAAAACACTGTAACATTCAGTGAGTCCATCTTGTAAAACCATACGTAGCACTTACACTAATCCTGAGTCACTTCTGTGAATGAAATTTGAATTGCCTGACTAGAAAGTGCAGCACAAGCAAGACTATCGTAAGAATAGTGGAAATGGGGGATGTCTAACTGAAGGCTAGCAAATTGTCTAACAAATAATATTCTTATTACATGTTAAAACATGTGTCCAGCAGGACTGAACAGACAAGCTGTAGTGTTTGCTGCTGTTAAAAAAACTTGAGGCCGACTTTTGTTAAAATGTTTGCTCAGTTCTGACAGAAAAGAAGCACATGGTCCAGTTCCATATGTTTTACCTTATCCTCCATAGAGCCTGCAGATGTCACTTATTCCCTGTTGTAGCACAAAGTTGCGTCCATTGAAAATCCAAACAAGCCTTACAAAGAGTTGGTCGCTGCCTTCGTAGTGTGTAAACGGATGATGCTGCTGCAGGCTGGCTACTCAGCGTGTGAGGATGTGCTCAGAGGATGCCAGCTGTTGTACTGCATTACAGCTTAGAGAGAGAGAGAGAGAGAGAGAGGGAGAGAGAGAGAGAGAGAATAAACGTAGTACATATATCTGCAATAATACCTTTATCCCTCCATCTACATGTGGCCACGGTAATGTAAAAAGCTTTAATTGTGTTTAGGACCAGTGCATCTCTGATGTGAAATTACAGAATGATGTCAGCTGACTTCAGGCTTGTCTGGGAAATAGCATGCTTTGAATCTCCATTACATACACACACACAAACACAACCTCACTGTTAGAGTGTGGGCCTGCATGTCTTTGGTGAATCTTTCTGAAATGTATTCCGTGTGGATTAGGATCAGAACACACAGATCAAATCTCTCACTTACCCTGCTTTGCTGGAAAAGTTGCCATTTAAATCTAAGCTTTTGTTGCACATGGTGATGAAATAGGATCGAGGAAAAAAATGTCCGGCTAAATTGAAATTCAACTCAGGTCATCATGCTGTATGATGACAGCTGGGTTACATACTGTGTGGTTATTATCAAACATGAAAATCCACTGGCCAGATCATGAGGCTTTATTACAAGACAAGCTGGTCGACATTTGCTCTTGATCCAAATATTGCTGGTCCTGATTCAGAACTATTACAATAGCTTGCTCCTCTTCTCTCTGTCGCTGTGTGTGACCTTGTGAGTGTTATTTTGTCACCTCTGCTGGGGAAACTTGGACTACAAGTTCTATTTTGTTTGGTTCAGGGCCTTTGGTAAATCTTAGCCTGATATCATGGCACCCAAAGCTTCAAATAAAGTCACTGAGCAACACTAGTTATTATTTAATTACAATATCACAATGTAGTACATGTGACTTATAGCCTAGTAGCCTACATACACATGTAGTCTTTTAGTTGCACTATTTTTAAACTGCACTTGAATTGTATTTGCTCCACAGAAGAATCATCTTTTCTCCTTTTTTTGCATTATTATTGTACTAATTTACAGTATCTTAGCTGCACTGCTAAATTCTAATGCTAAATAACAAATGAATGAATACATGAACGGCAGGCTAACCAGAGCTATTATTCACTATCAACATTTTTAACATTTCCATGTTAAAGGAGTCTTCCTTCCTTTATTTTTGTAGTTGCTCCTTTCACATGTACATAGTCTTTAGCAAGTAAGTAAGTTGATCATGGCCAATCTGGACATTCAAAGGTTTTCTCGCAGTTCCTTGGGAATCACAGCATCTTTGATAGAATTATTACACCAGACACTGTTTCCTGGTTTCTGGTTGTCACATCTCTTATAATAGCTTGCCTCCTGTGTATGTAGGTAGTAGTGGCATGATAAAATGCAGAATTTAAATGCACAACAGCTGCGAGCAAAGACAACAAGGTCAGCAATGGCTGTAATCCTTTATCCATGTTGAATTAACTGCTGGTATTTAAGGTTCTTTCTTTACACATCTACACTCAAGGCTGATGTCATTTGTTTTCTTGTGGAAAAGGGTCCCATGATAGCAGCTTGATGAATCAGGGAAGGACACATTATGGCTGATAAAACCCAATCAGGAAGCAAATGTAGATGTCTCATCATCGTTCATCCATAAGTCTCCAATTCTGCCGGTCCAGACTGGTGTGGATGCTGAGGGTGGCTATGATATCATTCAAGTCTTTCAGAATGTCAACATAAGTTGTTGTTTTCATGTTTTGTTTGCTGCTTGCCATATGGCATCGAGAATCTGACACTCAAATTTAAATAACTATCACTTTAACATCAGACCTTGACTGGAACTGAATAATAATTTCACTAATACAGAGGAGATGAACTGGTTGATATGGAAAAGAAGAATTCAGTTTCTGATGTTTAGGTTTGTTACAGGAGGAATATTTGAGAAAGACACACTGATGCCGGCATGGTCAGTAATATAACACATGAGCACCAAAGAGGCAAAATAAACTAGAAATCTATAAGACATCTTTTTTAAATCAAGCTAATTTCCAGAGGATGTCAAATTCAAAATGTCTAGTAAAGACAGCCCACAGAGTCTCATGAAGAGGATGACTTTTGTTGTTGAGGATGACGTGCACCATACTCCTCATCCTGCTTTGGACCCCACTGATTCCACCCTCCCACCCATCACAGAGGCACGCCTACGGATCAGTTTATCCTCCAGCCTGCTACTGTCTCTAACAGTCATACTGTTCCCCCAACAGACAGCACCACAGAGGAGAACACTGGCAACCACAGACTGGTAAAAAAGAAAAATATATATATATATGTGTGTGTATATATATATATATCTCAAGTGAGTTTTATTCTCCATCTTTTTCTACTCTTTCTGAAGCACTCACGTGATAATTTGTTGTAAAGCACTCCAAATCCAGTCTTTTGGGTTAAAGTCTTGTGTTTGACTCACTCATCCACCACAAACTCCTCCCTGTGTGGACTCCCCAGTCACTATTTACATCAAGTCGCCTGGTGACAGGTGTGAATACCCAAATACTATTCTATTCTACTATTCTTACCTGGGAGCCTATCCCAGCTGTCAATGGGCGAGAGGCAGGGACAATTTAGAGTCACCAATTAACCTAATGAGGTCTGTGGGAGGAAGCCGGAGTGCCCGGAGAGAGCCCACGCATGCACGGGAAGAACATGCAAACTTCACACGGAAAGGCCCCACCCGACCCGGGGATTGAACGGGCAACCTTCTTGCTGTGAGGCACGCACACTACCTGCTGCGCCACCATGCCGCCCTTCAGGCAATCCAATTTTGAGGTTAAATTGCATTCAATATTCAATATTTTGCATAGGCATACACACTTATCTTATTATTGGGATGAATGTCTGTCTGGAATTTCCCCTTGCAGGACTAATGAAGGATATGAATGAATGTCAAATTATTAAAATACATCATTGAGATGTAAAATGTAACTAAGCTTATTGGGGATCATGAGACACAGCTGTCCTCTGTGGATTCTTTTTTAAACTGTTCCTTTCATGTTTTCTCTTCAGGCGTTCACATGTCAGCAGACTGAATTCTTTTTGGTTTGGGATGCCAAACCAAAAAGCAGACAAAAGCTAGAGAGCAGAGCAATAGTGGTAGCTAACTTTTAGGCAAAGTTCAACCAAAAAACCCAGGGGAAGAATACAAAAGCTATGTCACAGTCTCACAAGCAATCCTCAAAATGTTGCTCTTAATGTCAGAAATGCACATTACTTATGTGCCTAGACATGCATGCAGGCAGTCTGCAGAGCAGCTGGCAGATGCGCTCATCGCCACCACCATCATCCCAGACACAAAAAGGTCAACAGGGTCCTGCCTCAGTGACAATCACGCTATAGCACTCACACCAATCACAATGAATTGCTTAGAGAAGCTAGTCAACGGTGCATCAAATCCTGTCTGCCTGCCTCATTTGACCTCTTTCAGTTTGCAGAACACCCCAACAGGTCCACAGGGAACAAACATCCATGTTAGAATGCTGTTTATTGATTTCACTCCAGCATTCAACACAATAATTCCCCAGAAGCAGAACACCTCCCTGTTATATAGAACATCTTGTTGAACACTTTAGTACACAAAAATATCTTGTCATTTTGAAGGAATCTCATCTCATATTCTTGAGTATGATTGTATGTCCTGAAGAATGTGACTCAGCCTTGTGCCTTACATATCAGGCGCCTGAGGACAACTAGTACTAATAACAACAGTGCTCATGGCACCTCTCTTCCTTATTTACGATGTTTGTAACATCAGCTCCACGCCTGATGACAGCATACACATACACACACATTTACAGATTGTTTATCACCTGTTCAGAACAAGATATGTTGTACCAGAACTTGGGAACTGGCCAATTATATTCTGTAACATATATCTGATTATTGTACTGGGTTGGTCAAACCCAACACATAAATATGAACTTTTGTCTGGTAACGGCACTCATTTTGACTGAGATCCTGAGGGAACTCTGACACTCTGAGTCCAGCGCTGCATTGCTTTACATGTGACCTCAATAAATACTTTGACTGTGAACTGAAGACTTCTCCGGACCGTTCTTGGGCTTCCAAACAAGAGAACCGAGCTTCAGAGCTAACATCCCTTTATCTCTGCATTCTAGACTTTCTCACAGAGACAACACCACACTCAGCACTGGTGCCCCCCAGGGATGTGTGCTCAGCCCACTGCTGTTTACACTAATGACCCATGACTGCCATGCTAAATGTGACTACAATAATATTAGCACGTTTGCATGGAACAGATACTGTGGAGAGAGTCAAGAGCCTCAAGTGCAACTGCACCTCCCTGATCAACAAAACACAACAGCGCCTCCTCTGCCTCTGAAGACAGCCAGCCCTCCTACGACCCCCCCACTGATCCTGTCCTCCTTCTACACAGGCACCATCAAGAGCTTCCTGAGCAGCTGCAACGACTCAGACTGCAAGTCCCTACAGAGGATAGTGAAGTCAGCAGAGTCCATCACTGGGACCTCTCTCCTCTATCTAATTTAACCAAACACTGCACAAACACGACCTCTAGGATCAAGACCCAAAGACCCCTCCCATGGACTCTTCACCCTGCTGCCATCTGGAAAAAGGTATCAGAGCAAAGACCCATGGAGCCCCCCTGCTTTCCATACAAACACACACACACACACACACACACACACACACACACTGGGTGTGTGAGCACACTACTGAGAGCTACTCAAAAGGGTCTAATTTCTTTTATGTGCCAGCTTTCCTGCCCACTGAACTTGATTCTGAATCTGTTGTCTTACAAACATGAAGGTCCTTGTAGCATTTAGATGAAGTGTTCAAGTGTAAAAAAGACTAAATACTGAAAAATAAAAGGCAATTTAAACTTAGGAGACGTAATTCAATGTCATTATTAAACTTTATTCACGCAAACTCCATTACAAATTTGACAAAATCAAATAGGGAACATGTTTGATTTGACTTTATTGTACAAAATATGTTAGGCAGGAAATAATGATCTTTCTCTAAAATATAGTATTATGTATTTATATGTATTTAATTTAATTCAATGTAATTTTTTGACAACGTACATTTGAGATCATTCAAATCTATAACTGAAGAATATGAGTCGTCCATTCCTTAACGTATCGTAGTTGAAAATAAAGGCTTGTTTTCTCAAACTTACAGAAAATACTGATGTAAATAACGTGTGTATAATGTTTGTAACGGCATCAGAAAACAACTGTTTGTCTTGTAGTGTCTTCTTAGCTCCAAACTTCACCAGACATGGAGCTGAGCAGACAGTGGAAATCAAAGTACATGTTACATAAATGTTAAATAACACTGGAAAGTAGCATAACAAGACATAGAAATGTTAGCTCAAGTATTTATAATTTTGGTAGTTTATAGGTCACTCTTTGCATGCTATGTACATTACTTACATACAGTATAACAGCACAACTGCCTGTGCAAAGAAAGTAGACATGTTCATACTGTTATCACTGACTGATGAACAGACATTGTCTCAAGATAAGAAGATAAAATCCAGCTCTTGAGATAAATTGATGAGTGTATGATAGTCAGCACTGGTTTTCAGCTATTCAACCTGCAGAGATACTGCTCTTATAATACATTCCTGCTTTAGTACCACTGCTGCCTGTCTATTTATAATTCTGCGACTGGCTGTTGAAGCTGTTTATTAAAAAAAGTTGTTTTTTTTAAAGTGCGTAACATAATGTTACAAAGTACATAATTTGATCACAGTGCATTTTGCCGTGTGCTTTTATGACCTCAAAAATTTCCAGAATGAAGGAAAAAGTAGGGTGCATAGCATTTTACTGATCTGAAGGACTGACAGTAAAGCCTGATATTTACAGATGAGATTTCAGACAGTTAAAATTGTTTTGTTCCTACAATTTCACATTATTTGCTCAGGTCCTTTCATAGCTATCACTGTGCCCCATCAACCGCTGAGCAAAGTATTCTGCATCATATAAGTTTTGCTCAGCCTGTATAGTTCTTTCCAACCACTGTTGCCACTCTCTGTTTCTCTCTGTACCCTGTATGTATGCAGCAATAACGCTCTGCAGATCTGCAGAGGTAACACTCTCCCTGATCCTGGCAAACTGCTCCATCAGCTGTAGATCAACTGTTGCAGGACGACAGGACTTCCTCTTAACTGCAAAGACAATTGGATTCACGATCAGGACACACTGACAGTTACACCTTGTTCATCTGGTACAGTGGACTGACTGGTACATCAGAGAAGATACTTGATACTTGTATAGAGAACCTTTGCAAGTAAGACAGTAATGTTAGATAATGAATTATCTTTACATGACATTCTAAATGAACTTCAAATGTATTTCATTACACTGGATTTCAGAGATTTTTCACAGCAATGTAGAGGATGCATCATGTTCTCAAAGACTGTGTATTCTCTTCTTTATGCAGATATTTATGTGAGGACATGGCTCTACCTGATTTCAAGCTTTATTTTGGATATGGTTCCATCATTCATTTAAAACAGCATGGCAACAAATTGAAACCTGCAGGGTTACTCCATACAGGCTTCAGGATTTAGCTAAAGGTCATCAGAATCACCAGCTTAGATTTGGAAGTATTGCATATAATTCCCTTAAAATCTGGAATGCTGTCGATAAATTCCATTATCCACACTAATTTGGAGAAATTATCATTTACAATCAGGAGACTGGCCATTTTCAAGTGATTCTTTCTCCAGCCAGGTCATTTGCACAATTGCTGTTCACTGCCATTTCAGGAAATCACAACACAGTATTCCTTGGTGTTGCCAGTGAAGACCTGGGATAGAGAGCTTGTGACTTATGGCTGTCGAACAGATTGGAGTACAGTATGGCTACATGTTGGGACAGAAGGAGAGGTGAAAACTGAAGCATTTATGTGCAAGTCTCTGAATTGTTATTGATGTGTATAGAACTACACTGTAGACTGGAGGCTCCGTTAACGATGACAGCCAGAGTCACAGCTGACTCAACTGAACTCGTCCAATATATGTGGAGAAGACCAGTGTTGTGTTTGTGTCTGCTGTAAGAAATGATTTCAAACATATCTTTGACATTTCTGCTCTGGAAAATCTCATTTACTTATCAGCTGACATATAAACCAGTCATGCACCTGTAAAAATCTAGTCAGTCAGTTTACTGGTCTAGCTGTACCTGTAGTGAGTTATTAAAGTGTGATAACAGAAACAGCCTTACCAAATTTAAGCAGAAGTATCGTTCCATGGGATATCAAAATGATTAAAAACATAATGCAGAGGAATACGAGGATTATTTCTTTCCACTGGACAACTGCCATGTTAAGAAGGTGTCTGCCATCAAGAGTGTTCCCATCTGCAATGAAAGAAGATCCTGAAAATCCATTCTGACCAGTGAAGCGCTCCATTCTGTCCATTCATGACAATTTAGACAATGTAAAAATGTGGCAAGGAAAGATCAGACATCAGTAATCAGTAATGTTTTTGTTTTCTTCATTCCTCATTAACGTGATCTATGGCACTTGGCACTGAATGTTGCCATTTGACATACATTGTTTATCCATGGAGGTATCCAGTGTGAACATAATTCCTGTGTACACTGGGAGGTAATCTGGCACAACACCAACGCTAACTACAACCTCACATACACTATTACTTTACAAAGATTACTTTAGAAGGAAACACAAAGCTCAGCACAGCAGCTTGTAGAAAGTGACAATAACAGCTTCCCCCTCAGGTAACACAGACTCAGAGCCTACAGGTGGATGCTGGGGTGGAGGTGGGGTGAACAACAGTGGCAGCATTCACAGCATAGTTTTCAGATGAGTGGTGTTTCAGCAGTCACGTAGCAGACTGAGCAGAGCAGTGGCAGCTGAACTTGTGTTCTGTTCATATTGACTATTACCTGGCTCACTTCCTCATTCTTTGAGGTCACACACAGATTTTCACCTTTCACAGATTTTCACTTTCTCTTCTGAGCTTATTAAAAAAACATTTAGTCAGGGTAATAAAAGACAGTGCTGAGTATTAAGTGTTATTTTTGTATCACATAAATGATAAAAGTATTTATATAAAACATGTCCATATGTTTGGCAGCAGACTCTAGTTGACTGCCTGAACTAGCGGAGAGGCTACACTGCACTGCCTCAACCATAATCTTTCCTTAATCGTAGCCATACTATAGTTGCCATGCACAGATGTTTTAGCTGTCCAATATCAACATTTTTGTGCAGCAATAGGATGTGATTACAGTACACTGAGACAAGGACAGAATATGAGAAACACTGATTCAACAGATTGTGCTCAGTTGTACTGGAATACCTGATAATTTGCCAAATACAAGTGCCTACATTTCCAAAAGACAAAAGGTCTCACCCCAAAAGACTGTGATGTTGTGACCTCCTGCTTGTACTTCACAGCCATATGTGTAGGTGTTTTGGCTCAGCGAGATCCCAGCTGTCAGTCTGAGGATCACAGATCCATCTTCAGAAGGCACTGGTCCAGTAACGCTGATCCAGCTGGCCTTTGAAGCCCCATCCCCAATCAGGTGGACTGAGCTGACTGCTTTGTCTGTACTTGTCACATGACACCTCAGCAGTGCCTGTGCCTTGTCAGCAATGGGCTTGGCAAATACATATAGCTCTGCAGAGAAATAAAGTTACCATGATCATGATCAGTGTTAAGGTAAAATGGTCACCATCCAATGGATGAGCAGCTACATCACTGCATGCTACACCTTTGCTCCTGACATCCAACACACATAATTCACATGACCCCCCATCGGTCCTTGTTCAGGAAATATAAACATACAAGCATGATTAGCTCATGCTTAACCTTGGAGTAATTTCACAAAAGAATATTTTTTTAGGTTTAAAATAACATTTCATGGACTTCCTCAGCGGGTGGTATTTGATCATGTGTCGTCATGTCACCAATCCCAGGCGCACAGTACAAAAGCACAAATACTTTTGAGTGATAACAAGAATATGAGTCGGTAGCCACGCTAGTGCCTCTGTGAGGCTGTACAGTGGTACTTTGTACTAAATGCTAACATGTTATGCTAACTTTCATAGTCTTTAGTTTCTCTATATATATATATATATTCTTTATAACCCAGTAACTGTTCTGTTCCAGCTCTCACCTGTTTTTTGGTGTGTTGGTTTTAATTTAATCCTCTGCATTATTAGTGGACATTGTGCTGTGATGAAGTGTCTAAAGGCAAAATTCCTTGCAGTGCTGTTGTTCCAGCGTTGTTTAAGTGTTACAGCAGAGGGAGACCGGGACGTCCATCTCTGAGATGCAGGGTCAAAGCTTATGAAGTCTATCCCATTGACTGCCCAGCTTTCAAAAGCAGAGACAGTCCCATTAGCTGACTGGGTGCAGCCGCGGCGCCGTTGTACAACATCTACAAAACAAGAAAATAACATTCATTTTTCTGGTTTCAAAGCATATCAGATGGCCCTTCATCAAATTTTAATCCATGTCACAAAAACAAACATTTAAAACGTACACACTGTGCTGCTGAGAAGTTTTGGAATTTCATAGACAGAGTCTAAGATATTATAACTTGCTTCATCACAGTATTCAGGGAAGTTGTTTGATTCCAGGGTCGATTTGAGCTCCTCTCTTTTCTTCAAGCTGTCACAGTAAGAGATGGGAACTCCATCAAACACAGTTAGTTGTTCAAACTGAGGTCTGTCTCCAGGCTGCACACGTCCTGTGGACAAGAACTCGAGAGTGTGGATATCTGCAAAAGAAAAGTCAGAAGGATTCTGGGCTCTGTTCATGTGACTTGGAAACCAGTTTGTATCACAGTTTCTGTTACCAGCTCACTTATATTTGAATTAAGTCTACTTTTCAGCTATAGAACCTGTCTTTAGACTATTTGATTGCCAACCAAGTTACTGAAGTATATGTAAACACACCAGGTGAAACTTGCTCTCTATGCAAATGTACCCACCCTCTTCTGTGTAATTCCAAAATAAGAAGACGTTTGTCCATTTTCTGGATTTTTATTGTCTCAGCCTGTACTGTATAATGAGAATAGAGCTGAACCTTGAACCTAGTTTCCCGTTGATTATCATATAACAGGCTAATCAAACAAACGCTAAACAAAAATCTGATGCTCAAGTCTACTGTTACTGTCTTTATGTCAAAACTCTGCCAAATATGATTCTCTTGACAAAGCAAACACAGAAAAAGCAGTAGAAAAAAATGAAGTGGAGTCATAAACACAATCAATGAGCAACCATAACTGAACAAAAAAGGTTACCCAAGTCTGAGACTATGGCCATATGCATATAGCAGTTGAACTGATGAAAAGCCACTCACCACATTTAGCTGATGACAGCATGAAACTCTGAAGTAAAAGTTTAATCCAAATTTGCATCTTGCAGTACCATTTTGCAGCTTTTCAAAGTAAGAGCAATATTGTAGCAATGATCCTTTCAGAGCAGGAGTCATTTAAAAGTTGTTTTTACGTCTGAGTCTCTGAGCTCAACTGAGCTTCACTGAACAAACTGGATATACAAGTATGTACCGACACGCCATGCTCAGGTACAGCACACCCTCGTACCACAGACTGTGCCAAAATAAAAAAAAAGTTAAGTCAAAGTACATCATCAAAGTGATGAGACAAAGGTGGAGCACTGTCTAACCAAACCTTTCTCCTGAACATTGTGAAACTGCCAGTTTGCTTTAGGCAACAAAACTACATGGTTGGTTTTAGGAAAAGATCATGGTTTAAAATAAGATTGTACGTGCAAATATGATGCATTAAGCAAAACATAAATGAACCAGAATGTTGTCATTTGCTGACTCTTTTTGACATACACTCAATTGAAAAAAGAACAAAAATAATGTATTTAGTGTTTGACCTCAACATCTTCATTGAATTTTGTAACTATCTGCTTATTCTGAATTTGATGCAGCAACATGTTTCAAACATGTTGGGACAGGAGCAACTAAAGACTGGGAAAGATGTGGAATGCTCCAAAAACATCTGTTTGGAATATTCCACGCAGGTAAACAGGTTCATTGGCAACAGGTGATAGTATCATGATTGGGTATGAAAGGGGCATCCTGGAAAGGCTCAGTCATTCACAAGAAGGGATAGAGGGAGGTTCACCACTTTGTGAACACATGATTGTATAAAGAATATTTCTACATGGGCTCAGTAAGCACAGGCTTTCAAGTGATTACATTCCACACTCCTCTTTTAAAAAAAAAAAAAAAAAAAAATTAGGGTTGTTGAATCAATTCTAAAATGCATAGGATGCCAGTGCAGTGATGCTAAGACAGGTGTAATGTGCTTCGTAATGGGAATCCAAAGACCAGTTGCCATGGGAGCCTCACCTGCAGGACCACTTCATTAATGGCATCAAATCAGAAATCAGTGAGATGGTTAAACGTAGCTGTCTGACATGGGACTATGGCAATCCTGAGAAAGTTGAAAGACATGCCATACATGCAGAGAAATTCCTGAAAGAGAAGAGGACAGAAAAAAAGTGCACAGCTGGCGGACAGATTGCAAATGGCGCAGCTCACAGTGTTTGAACGCCAAGCCAGAGGGAGGGAGCTTGGACGCAGCCGAGGCAAGGCCGAGGACATCATCACAACAAATGACAGGGAGCAGGCTGTGGGGTACCTACCACTTGTTTTACGTATGGAATGATGGGACACTGGACTAGAGACTGTCCGAAAAACAAGGAAAATGAGAACGAGACCGAGGCTGATTGACTAGGGGCGGTGCAGAGGACAGTGAAGGACTCATCTGGTTATGACACAAGGGCTGAGACGGTAGATCACTCCGCACAGCAGAAAAGTAAAAATGCATCCACTGACATACAAAACACGGCAGAACGGTGAAGAAAGAATTTCTGAAATCTACACAAAATTCACACACGAGGCATACAAGAAAATGCCAAAATACACACTCACAGTTGAGACATCACTTTTTTGGTGGACTCAGGTGCCACAGAATCAGTTATCATGCAGAAAGATATCAGCCCAACCCCAAAACTAAACAGCAGGTATGCAAAGACAGTGGGCGCATCAGGCACTCACATCATAGAGAAGTATACAGCCCCACTCTCATGTCAGGATAACAACTAGGCATAGTTTTGGTTTCCACTCCCCAAGGTGAGGAAAATTACCCAAAAAAATTCCTCTGTTGAATACGGTAGCGAAGGCCTCGTGTATGCTTATCAGTGGAAGATTACAGACACTGCACTCAACTCTGTCAACAACGCACTGATACAGGAGGCCAAGACGCTAACTGTAAACACACACTGTCATCATGACATTGCATAACCCGCACTGCACTCTGTCAGGGATCAGACAGTGAGTTAAAGGAAACTTGGTATCAGACAGATCACAACAGGGACACACTTGGTCTAAACTGTTTATACTGGATTCACTGTGCTATGTCAGTAACTCTGTCTGATCTGGTCAAACCCAAAAATAAAAGGTGGAAGGACTTGGGACCTTGGATAAAAGCATGTAATGAGGAATCCGGGTGGGGAAAAACATCAGATCCTGATGTTTCCATCCACATCTAAAGTTGCTCCGAAAAAGGTTTTTCTACTGCAGTGACCGCAGCACGGATTGTTGAGCTCATTCCAGAAACAGGTTTCCAAACAGCCACAGAGGTAAAAGATTTTTTTGATCCATTCTTCAGCAATCACACTTTCATAACAGACGTCTCTGAAATTCTTGAGTAGCGAAGCACAAATATGATGTAGGACTGATTAAAGGCGCCGAAGCGGTTGTGATCACACCAAAATCCTCATGCAGACCATGCAAAAATCAATATCCTTTGAAAAAAAGATGCAATTGAGGGCATCGAGTGTTTGAATGCCTCCTTGAAGCAGGAGTAATCATTCCATGAGAAAAATCTCCTGTGCGAACACCAATCTTTCCTATAAAGTAAAAAAGAAAATCAGAGATGCTGGGCAACCTGAGTGGAGACTTGTACAGAATCTGCAAGCAGTAAATGCTGCGGTCTACATACGCGTACCAAATGTACCAAATTCACACACGATTCTCTCTCAAGTTCCATCCGACAGTAAATGGTTTTCAGTTAGTTGACCTCGCAAATGCATTTTTCAGTATCCCAGTGGATAAAGACAGCCAAGTTTGGTTTGTGTTTCTATTTGAATCCAAAATGTATACTTTCTCGCGGCTCTGTCAAGGTTACACTGAATCTCTTTTTAATGCAGCCTTAAAGGACAACCTAGATTCACTCAATTTACCGGCTGGTAGTGCTCTTTTGCAATATGTGGATGACCTCATGATTTGCTCTCCCACAGAAGAAGCCTGTGTACAAGACACACTTGCTCTCCTGAACCATCTAGCTGATAACGGCCACAAGGCCAGCCTGACAAAACTTCAGTTTGTTTCTAAACAAGTCACTTTTCTGGGTCATGTCATCACAGCAGAGGGCAAAACCCTCTCACCCAAATGAATTAAAGCAATTCAAAACATCCCACAGCCTGAAACAAAGAAACAAGTTATAAGTTTTTTAGGAATGACGTCATATTGCAGACAGTGGATCCCAAACTAAGTAGAAATTGAGGCACCATTATGTGCTCTCGCTCATGGGAAAGGCTTCACAGCAAAAGACAGTCACATGGACACCTGAGGCAGCAAAAGTCTCTGTGGACTTGAAATTGGCATTGCAATCTCCTCCAACATTAGGCCTTCCACATTGCACCGAATCATTCACACAGACTGTTGACAGACGGGGTGGGTGCATGACTTCGATACTGACACAAGACCATGAGGGACGACAGAGACCTGTAGCCTGTTTCTCATCAAAACTTAGCTCAGTTGCTGCAGGACTTTCTACATGCCTTAGAGCTGTGGCAGCTGCTGAAAAAGCTGTGATAGCATCACATGACATTGTAGGCTATGCTGAACTCAGTCTACGGGTACCACATGCTGTTTCAATGATTTTGCTTGAACAGAAAACTTCTCACCGGTGGAACAGACCATTCCAAATCCTCCTCACCATGGAAACAGATGAGACAATCAAGTGTGTGGATCATCAGTAAGTGAACCAATGCTTTCCCCCGCCTTGTGTTTGCGAGGGAGAGAAAGGTGTGGATAACAATAGGACCACACATTTCTCAAACTCACAAAGAGGCAGGTGCACTGAATACTGGGGTAAGCTGAGGTGCCACGGCTGATGCGATGACGCCAACAAATAAACAGTGGCGCTGGAGGGGTGACAGATATAGAGGAATTCGCAGCATATTCCCGCTCACTGCCACCATCGTCCTGCTACTGCTCCTACAACAAGGCACATCTCAGCCTAATCAACAACAGGGGTGTGAAAACTCAAACAGCAGCTTCACATCATCCAACTGCAGAAGGAGGAGAGAATTGCCGCCTGAGTTTACTCGCTCTCCACTGAAACCTGAGGAAAATTCCTGGTAACTGTAAACAACGCCTTTAAGATCAACGACCTGACAGTGGAATTAGAAATCCTGACGGCTTTAGTATCATCTGGGTTTTCTGCCCTCACCCCCACTGTCCAAGACATCCTAAATGTGGCACTGCAGAACAGGATGGCAATGATATGATGTTTGCCAGCCAAGGAGGACTCTGCTACATTATAGGTACAGACTGTTGTACTTACATTACAGACATCACAGACAACATGACTCATGTTGTATCACACCTAAATGACCTGCTGCATGAAGAAAGGACCAAAGACTCTGAGAAATGGAGTCTGTGGTCCTGGCTGACTGACGGAGGATGGAAAGTGACATTGCTGAAAATGCTGACACCTTTGCTCCTTTTCCTGGCAGTATTTATGGTTGTAATCTGCTGTGGTATACTTTGCATTAAAGCTTTAATCATTTCACTGGTCAAATCCTCTGTAGGACAGTTCATGATTCAGTCAGAAGATGATTCCTCTCTGGACTGGGTTCCCTCTATGCTAATCTTCATGATTTTTAATACTGTCTAGCACTGTCTAGCAATATTACTTTGATTAGACATTTTTTTTAGTTTTCATAAATTGTCTTAATTGTTAATTGTTAGTCTAGCAATATTGCTTGCTTTGATTACTTTAGACATGTTTTAGTTTTCAGAAATTGTGGGTTTCGATGATTAATTCTAGTTTGATTAATGTTAATTTGTGACCGTGATACGCTCAAATGGGGCAATGTAATGGGAATTCTTATTATTCATCTTCTCTTTTACTCATACATAAGTATTCACTGTCTTAATGCCAAATGAATAACCATGTCATATGATGAGGTGTGTGCATGTACCATAATCTGCTGACCATGACACCACCTACAGTATGTTATTATGCACTGAATAAGTGAACACTTTATGACATGACTATTGTGTCGACATTGTTCTGATGATAGAACAAAGTCATCCTGTCTACAAAGATAATGTATTGTATATAATCGATCAACTTCTCCTGCTCTGGGCTCTCTCTTTTCATCTCACACTTGAGACAGCAAGAAGGGAGTCCGTCTGCAGGCGTCAGAATAAACTCTCAGAAAGACAACGAACGACTCTGTGCTTTTTAGGACAAAAATGCCAGAACAGCTTCTTCTTGTTGTTTGTTTTGCTGACTTATAAAACTGTAAATGCTCCTTCATATCTGTCTGATCTTATCATACCTTATATCCCATCCTGTGAACTACGCTCTCAGAACACAAGGATTCTGTCTGGCCAAGAAGTTAAAAAGACGTCAGCTGGCTGCAGGGACTTTTCCTATCAGTCCCCTTTTCTCTGGAATAACTTCCCTGTTGAAATCTGACTCTGTTGAGGCCTCTAAACTGAAACTAAAACTCACCCTTTTACTTTCAGTTTGTGCTTGGATACCTCAGGAGTAGTTAGTAGTTACCACTATCCTTCTGGTGGGTCAGTCCCAGTTTAAATGAATCTCTTAGCATTAGCTCTTACAGCCCTTATTCGTCCTGCTGACGAGAAATCAACAATGAAACATGTAAACTTTCTAATAACTTTTCTCTAAACTTCTGTTTGTTTTTGTTTCCCACATGCCACCAAGCTCTCTCTCTCTCTCTCATTATAGGGCATGCTGCAGCCCTCTCAGCCCTACTGCCTGCATCCATGGGCTATGCTGTCCTGGACAGTATAGCAGACCATGCATGGACGTAATAAGGAGAACTGTCTTGCATTCAAAGATGCATTTGTGTTAAAGTTGCTCTAACACAATGATGTGCACTGCTCTGGTTTTCCACCAGGTTTAGCCCAAAGTTAAACCAAATTCAACTCTGACCCTAAGTACCCTGATTACAAAGACATGTCCCAGAAGAGGCAAATTTCAGTGTAGAGAAAATTGGAAAAATGAATTTGATATGTCTTTGTTCTCTCTACTTTGCAATCCTACTAGAATATTGAAAGATTCGTATTCAATTTGCCATTTTATCTTTGAGTAGAATAAGAGATGAAGTGTCATTCAGTGTGTTATTATGAACAGTATGAACACACATGTTATTTAGACAAAGGGTTTGGTTGGTTCTTTTGAATTGATTTAACACAGATCTATTACAGACACATTGTTTCACTGCGCACCCTCTTCACTGGCAGCCGACCCTCCAGGCGCGGCCGCGCTGCCAGACTGGAGGAGGATGGGGGGCGGGCGGTGAAAGTTCACCATCATGGCTCTCGCATATCAGGTGACAATGTCGAAAAGTTTGACACTACAAGCGGCGTAAACGAAAAGCAGAAACAAGTCGACGGTAGAAGAAATAAGCATGACGAGTGAGAGGGTTTGTGCTCTGAGCCGGGACGATGAGGAGGACACCGCTCTGGGTTATTACGACGACGAGGACGATTTGGAGGCGTTTTCAGACGCCGAGCTGGGCTGCGAGGACGGAGGTAGGCGGACATGTGTGGGGCTGAGGAAGGTCACACAGCGGCAGAGAGCGGGGGGAGACGGTCCGGTGTCAGCTTGGCTCTGCTGTGTTCGCAGCTCAGACGTCTTAGTGGAGCTTCAGCAGCCGTCGCTCCTAACTTTAGCTGACCTGCTGTCCGGTTAGCTAAATAAAATGTCTGCGTCAGCGGACAACTGAGTGGACGTCACTGTTTAAAGTTAGCGTGACCGCAGCGCCGAGTACAACTTCTTTACAGTTTACAGTTTGATAAGATGCCCTCTTTAAGACTACTGGAAAGAAAAAAGGCCAAAAGCAGACATGCAGGTGTTTATTTTAGCTCAGGTCTCTGCTCTGAACATTTCTGCAGATCAGTACATGTTTAATAGATAATGTGTGATCAACTGGGGATTTTGTTTCTTAATGATTTCTATAACAATGTATGGAATTAGCATGTATTTATTAACATAATGATAACCATTTGCATACTTAAACATAATATTTCAGATTACTTGTAATACAACGGATTGTCAATATTTAAGTAGTCAGTGTAAGTAATCTCTTTGTTAAGATTTTTACCCTCTTCACCTACAGTGCCTTCATCTAGATTCGTGAAAATAGTAGTTGATGGATGTAACTCCAGTTCTATGAGTACGTGCCTACATCAACAGTTTAAATACAATACGCACATAAGAAATTGCACATAAGACCACCTTATCCCTAAAGCTTGTGCAGGATTAAAAAAAACAATAAAAAGTATGTTGGAAAACCACCTAATGGTTAATTTATTATCTAGAATTATTACAGTCTTGTGTTGCATTTTGGGAAATATCTCTCTCTCTCTCTCTCTCTCTCTCTCTCTCTCTCTCTCTCTCTCTCTCTCTCTGTATGTGTGTGTGTGTGTGTGTGTGTGTATTACTCTACCAGATGATGCATGGGACCACCTGGTGCTCAATCAGCTAAAACGAGTAACCATAGCAACAGGGACACAGTCAAAATCTCTGTTTACACTTTATAGCAACTCGTTCACAAGCTAACATCTTATAACAACAATGAGGTGCTTCAGCATTTCCTCTAACTTATTTGGATAATGACAACTTTGAAGGCTGGGCTGCATTTGATGAAAGATTGAATAGAAAATGGAGAAACGGCACAGGGAGTTAACACCGGGAGAAATAAATCTTATAGAAGATGAAAAAGTCTGACTGTGGACACCTTGTCCTTATCTGAATATCTTCTTTAGAACACTGAGTGTTGTCCTTCAGCCTCATCCTTTATACACTGCCCCCCTGAACTTGCTGATACATTGTGATCATCTCACATCCCATTCTCTATTCAACTCACTACATGCAGCTGACAGTACACATTGCCTGTCGTTTGTTATTGAAAATCTTGATCTTGATTTGGAGACAGTCTCATGGCTGGATAGCTCGCTAGTCTTGTTACTAAAGATACTGTCAAATTCTGTTTACTGTTTGGCACCTGTACGCAAGTTAGTGACCGTGAATCTTGCAAGGATAACATTAGCTGAGCCAAAGGCTTCTATGAGCTGAGCGGACTACAGATACCTCCAAGTTGTATCTCAGGTTTGTCTCTTTCTATCTATAGAAAAAGTGAGTGCAGAGTGTATGTGCACATATTCTTTGTAACTCCTAAATGCTAAATGAGTTCCAGTGTACTTACTTGTGAAATTTTGAAATGAATGATACTTTGAGTTGTAGAGTATTGTAAAATGTGAACTGATTGAACTTTGTTGCATTAGTCATTTGTGACCGGCTGTTGGACTGCGGTGTGGTAGACATAGAGCCACTTGGTCAGTCATGGACATTGACTTCTATGATGACACAATCTAACAGCTGTCTGGATTCTGATCACTTCTGTCTCCAGCTCGCCCTCACTTTCCTCCCTCCTTTCTTCTTATAAGTTAGTTCAGTCTGGAGATATGTGGAAGAGAGGGAGGAATGGAAATGAGTGTTCTTTGCCAATAGTAAATAGTCAATGGCCGTTCTCTCAGCAGTTCTTTATGCCCACACTGAAATTGCCATGAGATGAAGTCAAATGGAGTGGAGATATAATGGGTGCTATTGTTTTCTCAGACACTGTGTTACTGACTTATTTACTGTACTTTGACTAAAGGCTCCTCAGTTCACAGCTCATCAAGTATGTGGCCAGTCTTTTAGGCTGCAGCAGAAAGCCTTTTGGTAGAATGGGGTTAATATTGCGACACACGGAGTGATCAAGGTCATAATGTCAAAGCAGGAATGTGACACACACAAAGGCAAACACACACACAGACATTTGTCCTACTGTAGTACTGTACATTTCCCTGGGGAGACAGGAAACTCAGACCGACAGTTCTCGTATGTTCATACTGCTTCCTGCTGATAGAGTAAGGTGAAGGAATAGCATTTAATGTTTAGGTGTTTAAGTACTACACGAACAATATTTAGAGCTATAAGTTGAAAGTATTGTTGAAGTATTAAATTGCATATTAAAAAAAAATCTCTATTTATTAATTAAATTATCCAACATTCCAGGATTTGTAGCAACCCCCTGATCCACATTCGCACAGCTGGTTAGTACAAAGTCAGATCAGTTGGCAGCTCTACCAGAAGAGTTAAGGGTTTAGTGGCGTTATCATGGCATCTTCGCAGTGGTCATGAAGGAGGGGCAGTTGCTTCTGTTCAGATGGGTATATCATGCTGGTTTTTGTGGAACTCAGTTAGATTGTCATTAAGACTGTTATCTCAATATTACTCTGCCATAATCATGATATTATTTTGAGGCACTATCACCCACTTCTGCTAGTCATATTTGTAAATTGACTAGTAAGTTGACTGTGACATGTAAAATCAGTGAGTCCCTTGAAGTCATCTGTAAACCTGTAAGTGTGTCATAGGTGGTTGTCTAATGTAGGATTGCCCACCTAATTCATGGTGCCTCTGTCTTTTTGCTGATGCGTAGTGTTGGGCTTCAGTGATTCCCTGAACGGAGAGGTCAAACCTCGTATACTGCTGATGGGCCTGCGGAGGAGTGGGAAGTCCTCCATCCAGAAAGTAGTTTTCCATAAAATGTCACCCAACGAGACCTTGTTCCTGGAGAGCACCAATAAGATCTGCAGAGAGGACGTCTCCAGCAGCTCCTTCGTCAGCTTCCAGATCTGGGACTTCCCCGGCCAGATCGACTTCTTCGACCCCACCTTTGACTACGAAATGATCTTCAGAGGCACCGGGGCTCTGATCTTTGTCATCGACTCACAGGTGAGGCCACAAAGCCATATTCTAAAAGCAATTAATCCTTTATAATGTCCTGAAGGATTACTTATTACCCTATTCAACATGCAGCCAGTTTGCTGCCTGTCATTTCCAGGCTTGAGGACGTGGAGACCAGGAAATAGTCCAGCACATGAGCCCATAAAAAACCCCAACGTATCATTTTTACGCTTTAGTTTTTGTGCCCAACATGTGGTATAACATGTTAATTAGAGAACTTCAGAGGTGTTTCACCGTTTCTGAGTGACTTCAAGCATATTGCCTGGGACACAAGCAATATGCATGAACCTCCCTTTTTTCATTTAACCACCACACGTCATCTATAAATTTGGAGTCTGGTCAGTTTTTTCCACGTGATGTGTGCAGTTCTCAGCAAAAATACTGTGGACTGTGAAAGCAGTTCAGCAGACAAATTGTCCTGATGTATCTTTGACATTTCTGTATTGACCTTTGCTGGTCCTTATCAGCAAGTACCATTGGCCAGACTGTTAAGTCATCACTACAACAGTCATCTGAAGAAAACTTTTGTAATTCAAACCAAAGGAGAAACTGAACAGTGGATGGATTACTCCCTAAGTGATACACATCTTTTATCTTCGTCATGATAGGATGATTATGTGGAGGCTCTGAGCAGACTACATCTCACTGTGACCAGGGCCTACAAAGTCAACCCGGACATTAACTTTGAGGTGTTCATTCACAAAGTGGACGGCCTTTCAGATGACCACAAGATCGAGAAGCAGAGGGACATTCACAAACGAGCCAACGATGACCTCGCAGATGCAGGCCTGGAGCGAATACACCTGAGGTGCGTTTTCCACATTTACTGATTTAAATCTTAATTTGACCAATTTTGAGGCAAAGTTAGACAATATTTTAAACAACAAAAAGAATTTTGTTGAAAAATGTTCCCCATCCTTAACAAAATGATTTCTATCATTGACTGACTAAATATGCTCATTAAGCTTCTCCCTGATCTACAGGATTTGTAATGTTGGGACTGTAATAGTATGTGTGTGTGATATCCTTGAAATGCTGCCTTTTTGATTGCTGAAAAGCTAAAAAGGATTAAACTGTGAAGAAGTTTGTTATTGAACCCTCCTCTGAGACAGATTGTTTTCCTTGATCTCTACAGCTTCTATTTAACCAGTATATATGACCACTCCATATTTGAGGCTTTCAGTAAAGTGGTCCAGAAGCTCATCCCACAGCTGCCTACACTGGAAAACCTGCTCAACATTTTCATATCTGTGAGTAATCCTGCTGCTGAATGAGCTGAATTTATCTGAAAGACTAAAGACCTTTAGCTAAATCTCTATGCAAACGTCACACCAGTGTGCTTCTGTATTTCCCCACATTTTAATAATCAAGTTGGATGAGGCACATTGTAGTGTACTGCATGGGCATGTCCTCCTGCACTTTACCACCCAGTCACTAGGTGGTAGTGACACATAACAGATATACTGGTTTCATCTCATGAACGTCAATGTTGCATAGATTGCCACCACTGATTTTCCTGTGAAAAAAAACAAACAAAACAATTAATGAGAAAACCAAAGAATAGAAACTAGATGTGCCCACTGACATGCATTCATCACTGATTGTTACATGCCTTTGGTTACCACACCACCAGAATGAATCCACCTCATAGCTGTTCTGCCAAAGAGCACATAAAGTCACATTTATGTTATATGTCAAATGAAATGAAATGAAATTGCAGAATCAAATTAAATAAATGAATTTTGCAATCCTCTGCTGATGCCATTCATTCAAAAGCAGGCCTTGCATGTTTTTAAGTGAAATCTTAATCCAGTGCGCATGTAATATTTATCTTTGCCTTTGTCAAGGTTAGCATATATAAAATTGGTGTTTTCAGTTGTAAACCATACCTTTAAATACACTAAACCTTTAAGTATGGTAACCATTTACCCAGTGCAGTAAAACAAATGGTAAAATGTTGGAAATATTACTTGTATATTACAATTTGAGCAAAATAAGTCAAATATATTAATATGGTAAGTGCTTGGAAAAAAGCATTGTGTAAGGATGAACAAAGAAATTATCCATATTGTGGATTTAGGGCTCAACTCACTATTATTTTTCATCTGCCAATTATATTTTCAGTTAATTGATAAATTGTTTGGTCCAAAAAATGTTAGAATATAAAAAAGCTTGTTGTGATTTCCAACAGCCCTCCCCATGTCAATGCAATGATCACCTGATACGTAATCTGACTTAATAGGCTGCATTTAAAATATCAGTCAACAGTGTTTAATAAACACAGAGCTAAATTATATATTCCCACAAAGCACACTATGTTTACAAAATACCACACAAAGCATATTCAATTCATAGTGTAAAATCTGGGGGTTTCATATGTGTGTAATCCTACAGATGATGAAAATATAACAGGCCAGAAAATACATTTGAAAGGTGCACACAGATGTCCCTGGCGTGTGGTTCAGGTAGCTTTTGGTTACTCATCATGGATGATGGACTCCATTTGGTTGACCTGGGTGAGGTCACAAAAAACACCCTTTACCTGACCTTGTGCTCAGCTCTTCAGATCCAGGTTTGCAATTTCTGTGCAGACTGTTGCATTTGATTCAAAACTGAGACCTGATGTCTTCTGCCACTGTGACTTCGTACTCAGACAGGGTCTGATGGGTTGTCATCCGATGCCAATTCATCCCCCATACAATAGCCTTTTTCTTTCCCATGTTTTTCTTGGATTCCACTCTGTGCCTTCACCTCAGTCAGTGTGGCTCCGCAGCTTCTTATTTACTCACATTACAAACTGGTCTGCTCCCTTGAATCCCTGGCACGCTTGTTAGGCTTTCCTGAGTCCCCTCCACCAGCATGTTTGCATGTATTTGGAAAGGGTGATGTGTTCAAATATCCTGAGAAACACATTGGCAGTGAGGATGGTCTCATACTTGAGAAACTCTCTGAGGGCTTCAGCTTTGACTCGAGCAGTGGCTTTGAGAGTGGCATCTACTCCCGTCCTTGACAATGTGTGAGTCAGGTCAACAAATAGCAGACTCTGTGGATTGCCCAATGCACCGAGTCTCTTCCTCCCATGATCGACATTGGAGCATTGCTCCTTGGAAGTGAGGTATTGTGCTGTAAATGCCATAAAGGCAAATCAATCCAACAAAAAAGAACTCTGGCAAAGACAGAGGGAAAAACGCTGACTTAAAAACACCGGGGAGGGAGGAATGATGAAGCACAGGTGAAAACAAATGAGGGACAGGTGACACAAATCAACACTAACAACGCTGGGAAAACAGGAAGTAAAGCAGATGACACATGAGGTAAACCGTCAACATAAAGCTGGAAATAACAAAACCGAACAAACCAAATCATGACAGTATCAAGCTGTTCTGAAAACATCCCAGCTTCCCTGACTTCCTTTGCAGTACCGCTCTTGATCATTTGAGTGATTGTTTCAGTGACTGCATGGACTGTAACGAGGGACCCCCTCCCTCCTCTGCCCCCGCAGTCATGTAGCGTCTTTAATGCAGTCACGCAGACACGCACACGTCATACTTGATAAGAACTCATACAAACTTGAAGAAGATACTGTCATCATTTTTTTTCAATCCATTATATTTTATTGACATGAATGTCAGGTGAACAATATTGTTAAAGAATCAAGCATAATGCAGTTCAATAGTGATATCAGGGAAAAAAGTGGTGGTCTCATCATCCAACTGAAGCTGTCTCAGACCAGTGAATGCGATGGCTAAGCCCACGTTTACCACTGACTGCAATAACACTGATCAGGCGCTCTAGCATCTGACGCCTCGTTCAGACTCATTCTTTATGTTCTGACATTTGCTTAGAACTCAGAAAACCTTCAGTATCTGCTTTACTGTCTGGTAAGAAATATGCATTAGTGCTTTCTCTGTGTGTGGCATGTCGTTCATGTTCCTGATACAAGCGGGAGCAGGTATTCATAGCTGCCTTAACAAACACAAAAAGCCAAACATACAGCCCCGTACAGTGAGTGGGGCTCCACAGCAGGTCAGCCACTTGTGATTTGACCCTACATGCTGTGAAATGTTTTGAGAGCAGTGATCGATATTGGCACATTTTGTTTTGGCTGGAAATTGAGAAAACAGGCCAGCTGTACTGAATGAGGTCATGTGAAAAAAATTTGGTTTCTTTACATCACTGCCTCTCACCCACCGTCTGGGTCAAAGCTCTCTCTTTCAGTCTCTGCATCCGAAATTTCCAGATGACCAGCATTCAGCTGTATTCTGTCCATAAGACCCCCAAAGCATATCGAGCCATATATATCAATGTCTTTTAAACTCTATCCTTCAGTACCACTGGCGGGTCGTCACAGGCAGCTATCTCCAGTTGACTCAGGTTCATCCGTTTTTTTAAAAATGCATAAAAAGAGATCATGTCATCTGACATGTGAATCGAATATTGTATTCATTAAATTCACGATGAATATGTGCTGTATTTTGCAACATACTTGCCATTCATTCTTTTTGTTGTAAGGCCACAATAAAGAATTCTTGAGAGCCACGCTCACCTGTAGAGTCAATATTTAACAGAAGATATTTAGTCCTGGGTTGGCTGTCAAATAATATATGCCTTACAGGCCATAGTTCAATAAGAGCCGCCAGCCGCGGGGTGTTTTTCTCTTTCTCTCCATAGATATGGTCAATAATTGCTGAACTAACTCGAGTGCTTGATGCTTTTCAGTTTCAGCTGTGCTGGCACCTGCAACCTGCTATTACAGATTGCACCAGCCGTGTAGCTGCAGCTGAGATGACCTTTTGATTAGCTTTCTAGGCTCTGTGCTGTAATGGTTAGTGGGAAAAAAGACAAGGAAAATTCCTGAACTTCCCAATGGCTTGTCCGGCCCTGTGTTGACTGTATGGTCATTTAGAAGATGTAGTTTTTGATGCTATTGAACTATATTGCATTACACTGACAGCTGTTGTCCACTCTAATGTTCAATTTTTGTTGGAGGATTTTAGCCAGTTTAAACAATTAATCGATTGTTTTCAGATCAGTATGCTTAAATTCTGTGACCATGATTCTTTTTTAAATATGGTGGGTTTTATTTCACTCGGGGGTGGTGTCTTAATCCTGAGTGTTGCGTGCCTGATGCACGTTCTCGTCGGCTCACTTTGGGTCATCTCATCCCTTTTTTGGATAAGCTAGCAAACCTTAACCCAACCTAAAATGTTGGGTTGAGAGAAGGCCTCACGTCTAATTGTATCTTCAAACAGATATCTTTTTTTGTGTGTAGATTTTCTAATTACTTTTTTACCTGACCTGACCTGTTGATAGATTCTCAGATCAACTATCAAAACCTTATTCTGAGAGATATGTACAACTAAGTAGTGCTAAAATATATTGACAACAACAACAATCTACCCAGAGGGAGCTTTGTATTCTGATGGCAGTGTAGTATCTTCCATCAGCATCAGCAGCCCAATTGCGTTCACTTGGCAGACTGTCAGCTTCCATGTACATGCTGTAGATGTGAGACCAAATACACAAATTATAGGAAAACATGATTGGGTGGGGGGCTCCTTAGTAAAAAAAACATGAAGAAGAGAGAGCACATAATTATTTTGAGGAGGAAATTGTGTCAATATACTGTTTGATTTTATCAGGCATAGTAAAAATTTGGAATTTATATGTTTAGATGAGTAGATAATGGTATTTTGCCAATATTATACTCAAATTAAGATAAGGTAAGATAAGATAAACTTTATTAATCCAATGCCAGGGAAATTAAAGATACAGCCAGCAAAGAATAAAAGAGACAGATAGATAGAAAGATCAGAAAGACAATAACAAGGATACAGAATAAAAAGTGAGTCAACTGTATATATGTACAATGTATACAATTAAATTAATTAGATAAATCTATGGATGCTTGTTTTTATCCTTATTTTTGAAACCAAAGAGCACATTTTGAAACTATGTTATCAGTCATGACGTTTGTAATGGCTTCCCATGAAGATTGTGTATTAGTACAATGGCACAATAATTCATGTAGTTTCTATGTGGCACAAGACAACAGATGACAGTTCAGTTTCTCAGCTCTCAAGGGAGAACAGGCAGGACTTAACTGGACAATGCTTTCCCACCAGTGACCTTTGTTACCTTTAAACATAGCTGCACGTTATGCTTCTTCAAGATTCCTTGAGTCTCTTCTCTTTACCCTCCTTAATTCAGTGAGGCTGAAATGAGGCTTTCAAACAAAATTATAACTATGCTGGAAAGTGTTGAGACTGTACGCTGTCTGATACTGACATGAAGATTGATGCTTGCTTTCAGAGATGTATTGGATAGAAATACTCATACATGAATGTAGAACTACAGATCAGAGCCACATTCTGTGAAAAATCAATACGGCTGTCCAGAAAATGACCATTTCAAGTATCACTCTCTCTGTCCTTGTAGCATGTCTGTTGGCCACAGACTCCAACTTCTCTCCTTGTTAACTACAGTCATGGACACATTTCTTGTGTTGCATCTTGACTTGCTGAGCGAGCTACTAGACAAAGGGCAGCTGGGTAAAAAACACAGCTAATGTCAGTTTGCAGGATAGATAGCTAATTAGCTGCTCAGTGAAGAGCTTTAGAACTGACAGATATCAGTCAGATGGAGATGCTACCCAGGGGTGTCCTGATCAGGTTTTTTGGGCCTGATCCTGATCCATGTCTGTTAATATTGAATAGCTCTGATACTGAATCGGATCCATATACTAACCTAAATGTAGTTTTTATGTGTCTGATACTTTGAAGTGATGTGTAGGGCTCTAAATTTGGCACACATTGTTTTTCATAAGCTGATCCAAGTACAGAGGCTCTGGTACTATAAGTTGATAAGCTTAAACTATTGATATGATGTTAAGGAAAGTTTAGCTGTAGAATGCCACTCAGGAGTTAGTGAATACGTAACAGTTACCACTGAGGCATCATTTACTCTCATGCACATTGTACAGTTCTGTGTTACATTATTCCTGACTATATTATTGTACATAACATAATGTACTGCTTGACACTTAATACCTGTCTGTCCTCACCACTGCGCCTCTGATCTGCACTATGTACCATCACCACTGAGGTTATTGGCTATATCGTCGCTTAATTGTTCACCATGTTCATATAGGTTTAGATATGTAACCCCAGCATTTCTATATTACAGTTCTGCATTTATATTACAATGATTTGGTGTATTTATTTTTATTTTTTTCCATTTTGTGTGAACTTGATATGTAAGAACTGTCTTTAGTATTTTCAATGGATAATATGCAAAATTTAGCAATATATTTAATGTAGAAATCCTAAATAGATTCAGTGTTACGGCCTATTGGCAGACAATAACAATCAGAAACACACCTAATGTTAATTTATTAATGTCATCAATTGTGCACATGGAAAGGTCTCTCTTTCACTCTCACGCATGCACAAATTCACTAGCAAATACTCATTAACATTGCTAATATCCCATAGTACATGGCAAAACTGCTTAGAATTTTTAAGTTCTTGGGTACATTCAGGAATAAAAAGCAACATGTTCTATGTTTACTTTACACTTGATTGGCCTTAAAGCAATGTTGGGCAGTTATAACTCATCAGTTAAGCTCACAAATCACTACTGTTGAGAGCTAGCACCCATCAATAACTTTGACTTAGCTAACAAGTAATGAACCAGCTGAGCTCTAACACTAAATTTACCTAGTTCATTAACTTTTTGTAGTTGAAGTTGACACATCTCTCCCTCCTGTCTTTGGTCCTTAGTAAAGCATCTAGGTGCTCCACAGTGAGTGAGCAGAGTTGTTGCCCATAGGTTGCACATAGAACATTACCCAGGTTAGACAGCGGACAGTTATCCCATGAGTTATGACATAACATCACATTGGGTGTTTTTTATCTGTGCATATCACTCTGTGATCCACTTACACTGATGGTTCTTTTACTCCATAAACAATCATTTGCTGACTATGGACATGAGCTTATAAAGAGCACACAAACCAACAACAGCAGGGTTTTATTTTGGCTTGTTGTCAAGTTGCTCATGGAATTAACATTAATTAGTGACAGCTGATACTATTTCCTGCTGCTGGCTACATTTATGTAAATAACTGATGAAAGTGATCGCCAGCATGGCTGAAAATGAGAAGCTGCTAGCTGAATGTTTTGTACACTGAGCTGTGCTAATGAGAGAGAGAGAGAAGAGAGAGGAGAGGTTACGGCTTTAGAGCTTAGAGAATTTTGCCCAACTGGATGTCAGAGCAGTCACCAGTGCAACCAAGTAAGTCTTCACACTCATGCATTTTAATTTTCACTCATATATGCAATAAAATGGTGCACTATAGGCTGTTGTAAAGGAGAGTAGTGCTGCAGCACCAGCAGGCTGAGGGGGGCGATCATAGTGGAATACACTCAAGAAAGAGTCTGATTTTGACTTTATTTTAGCTGATACTGATCTATTTGAATATGCCAAATCAGTCCCAATAGGCTCTGGACATCTCCTATGTTACAGACAGCATCTGTCTTTGGCTTGTGTGATGTTGTGTGATGTTCCTTCAGGGTGAACACCAAAACACCAAAGCAATGTAACCACACATTCAGTAATTCCAGCGCACACCAGGAGTATCTAGATTTACTCCAGTCATTGATTTAGTAATATAAAACTAAAACACATACCTGAAGAATGCACAGACTTGTAGTTTTAGTTTAATTTTAGATGTAATAATTAGTTTTAAAAAAAGTAGATAAAAAGAGCCGACAGCCACTCTGTGAGGCACAGCACTGCTTACAGTTAAATGCAAACATCAGCATGCTCCCAGTGATAACACTGACATGCAGGTATAATGTTTACCATGTTAGCATGCTAACATTTGCTTATTATTGTCACTAAACACAAAGTATACCTGATGAAAATATCATTCATTTAGGAGGTGTTTGGTCATAATGAAGTTGATGATGGAAGCAAAGTGTCAGTGGATGACAGAATTGTACACATCATCCTGAGGAGGACATCAATGTACGATGTAAAATATTAAACTTAAATTATAGTTTTTGATGAGTGCACTAAGTACACTATTTTTGTCACCTTTAAGCATACTTAAGTGTAGTCAAGTAGTCCTTGAGTACCACTTGAGTAATACTCAAGCACTTGTACACCTGAAATGTGAATAGTTACTAAACTGCCACAACTTTTTACAAACTTTAAATATACTGAAGTACACCAGTGAAAATCAGGATTCATGAGCATTCAAAACACACTTGTAGTACAATTGTATTATACCACCAATGTCTTGGAAATATACTTAAATATACTTCAAATAAAATGAAGTTAAAGTACACTGATTGAGCATGCTGATTGTCTATTTCAAAAGACCTAAATAAATACTAAATATTTCTACTTTTCATAAGTACACTTTATTATTATGTTGCAGAATTAGTATATTCAGCAGTAACATAGAACTTTATGACATATAGTTTGCACACCTTTTAAAAGTATATGTCAAACATACTTTAAATTACGCTCAAAAAGTAAAAGTGTACTTGTAATGACTTTTCTATACTTAGATTATATTCCTAGTACACAGTATACTACTTTTTGACCTGGGTTGTTGAGATGCTTCACTCAAAATAGACTAGATGACAATCCAAGAAATAACCAGTTGGACTCATTCTCTGGAGTGTGTGATTGTCTGTACAAAGTCTTTTGACAATCCGTCCAGTAGTTACGGAGCTGTTTCAGCCTGGACCAACGTGGCTGACCGACATCCGTGGAGCCACACTGCTAGCATGGCTGAAAATACCTCAGAAGGTCTTCGTCCTCTTGGAGCAGATGAACTCGAGTCGACAAAAACGGAGTTGAGTAGAATTTTGGTTCAGGCATAATGTCTCCCTGTTTATTCTCCCAACACACTCAAAATAAGTTAACAACAGAGAGCAGCCAATAAGAGTTTATCATACTAAACAGCAACTAAAACATAACTTTATTTGCTCTGTGTTTCGTTGTGGTTACCCACTAAATTCAATTCAAATGGACCTCTCCCCTTTTGCACATAGTGCTTGTGCTGCAGAGGCTTAAAAGTTTGTAGCACAGGCTGTAAAAAACATATAAAACATCTGTTCCCATCTCTAAAGCCCACCTCAAGTAGTGCAGTTCATCATTTAAACAGACTGCTAAAGGACGTTAGTGTTGCATACAGAGCACCATCCAAACCTTCACAAGAAATGTTTGCAGGCAGACATTCTCTTTATTTGTCCATAATGGTACAATTCAGGGACAAAACAGCTGTTGCTATACAAAACATTCACTCCAAGTGAGCAGTACAAATCTCAGTACATTTATACCATCATATATACCATCATATGTCAATAACATAGTGAATTAATAAAGTATAAAATCTGCAAAGTGTTTTTGTTCTCGTATGTCTGATCACAGACAAACATACGAAGTGGTGAAACAGCTTAAAACTAGAATCCAAAAGATTTCTTTGTTCTGTAAAAGAATGCAATAAATTCAAGTTATTGGCCACAACTCCGATCTGTGGGCAAACATCACTTCATAAAAGGATTCATTATTTAAAGGTTGTCTCCCTCACCAGCAGCAGAACAAGACCTGCTGTTCCCGTCTAAAGTTAGACAAGGAAAATTCATTTGGCAGCGTTTAATTTGTTTCTTATTGCTGTAAGGCATCTTTATTTTAAGCTAACATAAAATTGTGTGATAGGTAAACAAACTTGTGTCAAGTAAAGAAAGAATAAATTAACATTTTTATTAGTTACTTTATATCAGTAAGGTGCTGAAAATTATATCATCTGTGTTAATCATCTTCAATCTTTTTCTACATTTTAAAGAGATTACAGCAAAATTTGTGTTCATCTCTCCTGTACAAACATTTATTCACTCTTGTACCAAAACTGCAGCCTTATTTCATTTGAATGTTTAACTGTAACTCTGCACAACCCTGCTGATTAAAAACTTAAAATGGAAATCAACTAAATGTGAATATTTCGCTATAAATGTAATTTCAACTGCAGTCGGCTGGCGACCGGCTCAGGGTGTACCCCGCCTCTCGCCCGTTGACAGCTGGGATAGGCTCCAGCCCCCCCCCCCAACCCCGAAAGGGATAATCGGGGTATAGAAGATGAATGAATGAATGAATGTAATTTCAATACATTTGTGAAGCCTGCCAGGCATTTTCTTAACCTTTTAACTTCAATGTTTTTTGTTTCATTTTTATTGAATTAAGTCTTCATTTAGTTCCAAAATTATAAACCAAATTATATCATAGCAGGCAGATTACATGAAGTAAGAAAAATTCATGTATTTAGAAACCAGTTACAGAGAGTAAGTTAAATATCATGTTATAAAACTACGACTGTTACGATCTACAAATGAGTTTGGCATGAAACCCGCATTTTAATTTCAACCAGGTGTCCTGTATCATCAATACATATGTGGCATTAGCAACAAACCAAACTGCTTGAAAATCACTTGAACATTTAGCTGGTTATGAAGATATGTAATCGTGGACAGACCTCCTGGTTTGATAGATGTGAGCTGCGTTTCATTAGTCGTCCAGCGTGGCCTCGGTGGCTTCCCTTCGGCACTTGCCCTTGGGTGAATGCCCACCGCCATCATAAGTGTCATTCCATTTATCTAAAAACCTGAAGTGAAGTTGGTGCGATTGATCATCGGAGGGCCGAGGGAGCGATGGTCACTTCAGAGCTGTATATCACCTGCAGCGCATTGCAGTTATGTATTTGGTGCAAGACAATACCTCCCTGCTTTGGTGGCAGTAAGGTGTGTTAACCTCGAGCAACCACTCACACAAAAATGCCATACAACAAAATCTACTGCAATTGCTGTGCTGTTCAGTTCCTGTGATTTCTTTATTCACAACATTATCTGGAAGTGCATGGAAAAATTGCTGTTTTGCAAGACATCATAAACCCGTGACAGTTATGATAACACAAAACACAAATTTCTGAATCACTGATGAAGCTAGTTATGCTCATATGAATGTATTGCAGTTATCTGCAGAAGACGCCTTCACCTCATCAACGTGAGTCTGCAGGTATTTCTGATGATTGTAAAAAGCGGTGTTGCACTTTGCCTACAATTGGCAGTCGATCCGTGCTGAAAGTGTACAAGCCTCGCTCACTGATTTGTAACCTTTTTACTGCTACATTCACGTTGGCTCCATTATCTACTGTAACAACGGTGACCTCGCTTCTTTGGCCATATTTGTCCAAAACGTCATCCACTCTATAGCAGGGGTCCTCACAGTGTTGATGACTGAGTGCCACTTTAGGGAGCCAGCATATGATGAGTGCTCCACAGGAAAACCCATGAACTTGTCACAGCATTTGTGAATGCTCTCATAAGGTTATTGAACACTAAGTTTCTTGAGCCTGTTTGCAGACAGATGGACCTTCAAAATCTATCTGTATCCTGCAAGACCAATTAACTCACATTTAGTCAGCTATGTCTTTACTGGGAAACAAGTGTACGTAGTGTTTCAAAACGCAATCACTACGTTATCTCACTTTATCTGTCCCCTGATGTACAACAAAGTAAGAGTTGGTACAGTTTTTCCTCCTTTTGTCCTCTTTTTAGCATTTTCCTGTGGTGGCTTTTCAGTCTCGCTTCCACATTAAACTGCCGACTTGTTCACTGAAATAAAGCACCTGCATTGATGGCAGAATATAATTTCCCCCAACGCTCACAAAGTGCCTCTAGTTGCCATGCAACCAGTAGCTTTCTAGAAGTTGTCATTCCAAACCTGACACTTGTTGGGGGGGCGCAGTTTGACGTTGTAGGTGAAAAGTGTATTAAGAGTAGGCTTTTGAAAGTGAAAGTATTGAAATGGAATGATTGGAATATAACGCATGAATTTCATTTTTGGGGGCCACACAGAATGTCTCTGAGGGCTGCCATTGGCCTGCAGGCCTCAATTTGTGAACCCCTGCTCTAATAATCTTCTTTCAAGGTTTACTTACAATGTCCACTCACTCTTACTCTCCTAAGGAGGCAGTTCCATTTATAATACAATGCAGTTTACGTTGAATGTAATTTGCCTGGTGAATGCTTGTGTAATTATCACAATTTATTTTTATTTTACTGACATTTCTCACATTTTATATTATATTAAATTTGTTCTTGCTGTTCTATGAGGCAATTAAACAGTTGATTTGACAGTCCCTTGAGAGAGGCTGGTATTTAGGATGTAGTGCCTGACTCATCTCCATGGAATAAATTAGAATGATGGTACAAGAGCGAGGAAATTTTACCCACAAAAGCCAGCTAAATCACATTATAATATTAGGAATGAACAACGCCATTAGTTAAAAACAGGAGACATATATTTGCATTTGCTCTGTGTGTGTGTGTGTGTGTTTGCTCATTCCTCACACAGCTGAATATGGATTCTCTGTCAGTGGGTCTCGGGTTGAACTGAGTCCCACATTATGTTTTATGTGATGCTGCATATAACTGAAGCACACACATTCTCGAAACGATTACAGTATTTTTGTTCCATATTCAAATCTCATATTTGAATCATCCAGTGCCACACATAGTATCAATGCTTTAAAAAAATGGCCACATCATATACTTTCTATGTCAGTGATTAATTAAATTGTAAAATGCCAGTTTGTTGATTTTAAATCTATAATGGCATTTTTCATTAAGACATCATTAATAAAAAATGTCATCATTTTAGGAGTGGTGCTACAACTGTTTATATTTCTATTTAACAGAATCACAATGCAGGTGTTAGATGTTTAAATACCTTGTTACCTTCCATATTTACTATTTGAAACAGGTAACATTCTCACTGGATTTCGCAAGTTTAAAGACCCCTTTTGTGACATTTTTTTTCCCAAAAAAGAGCAGAAACCCTAGAAAGTTTCGGGCCGACCTCGGGGGCCAAGCTATACTCAGTCAGATCTAGTTCTTACAACATGTTGAGTGACTACATCAAAAATCAAGTGTTTGTAGTTTTTCAAACAGCCATACTCAAAGGTGGACTGAAAAGCCAGCCATCATAGGGAGGGGAGAGATGTGGTATAATCAGAAATAGTTACAATATGGAGTGAAGCAAAAGTAATTGTGATGTGTGATAATTAAGTCTTGTCAGAAAGACTTGTGCTATTGGATAGATGTGACCAGCTGATGGGAACAGCTGATAATTGAATTGACAGGCCCAGACAATGATGGCAAAGAATGATGAATGAGCATGCATGAGAAGAGTGAATGTAGGATGGAATGAGAAACAGGGTACAGTCTTCCTCACTGAACTTCCACCAGAGCTTTATTTGGCACATGATGTCATCTAGCAACTTTTAATAGGGTATTTATCTACTTTCCATTGAAAATACTTGGCAACACTTGGAGTAGGTGTTCAGGATAGGTCTGTAGTAGCCTTGTTTGTTTGTGTTGGCTTATCTTCCTTACACTGATTTTTCTTGATGAGTAGTTTAGGAAAATAACGCCCACTTTGTGAGATTTATATTGAAATTGGCCATCTGTTTAATGCTGTCTTATTGCTTGTTAATTTATTTTCATTTGGATGCACTTGTTCAAATTTCCCTTCGTCAGTTACACCCTGTCCTAACAATTAAATGTGTGTATCAAAGACCATCTGTCTGTGCAGTTGGTGAAAGAAGGGCATTTATCTCACTGTCAAAGTACACGGTTTGTGTAGAGGATAGCATAGTCCTTGCATGCAATCTTACTCACCACCAGGTGTGGTAATATGACTTATTTGCACTTAGTGATGGTCTTCTTTGTCTCTGTCTCTGTTTTCAGAACTCAGGTATTGAGAAGGCCTTCCTGTTCGATGTGGTCAGTAAGATTTACATTGCCACAGACAGCAGTCCAGTGGACATGCAGACATATGAACTGTGTTGTGACATGATCGATGTGGTCATTGACATCTCCTGCATCTATGGGTAAGCCAACGGACACTCTCAACAGACCATAATATTACCAGTCAATCAGTGGATCTGTAATGTCACAAAACATTAAACAATGCAGCTCCATCAGAAATAGTGTTAGGTATTGGTTACATTACAGTAGCTGCTGAAAACTATTGATGTGGCCTCAGGGCTACATCGTGTGTGATGCAGGCATTCAGGGCCACAGGGGAGACTGACTGACCAGCGCTTGGTGTAGCATTGATGGAGGTATAGGCCTGGTAGTCAGAGCCAACTAGCCATGAACAGCTGCTCTTCGGCCCTCCAGGAAGAGACGCACTGTGTGGGTACCTGCCCTGTAGCTCAGCTAGAAGAGGCTTTCCTGGTGTGTGTGTGTGTTTGCGGGGGAGTGTCAGAACATGGCCGCAGCCCTGCTGTTTATCGTGTTTGTCAGCCATAAATACCTTGCTATGCTCTGAATTTGGCACAGTGGTTTTATCAGACTCGCTGATGCTTATGCTACCAGCAGCTACAGTGTGAGTGAGAGGCACTAACTGGGGCTGCAGTCTGCCAGTGCTCTGCTGGTTGTACTTGGCAGTTGACATGCAAAATAGACCTGGGAGTCTTGCCAGCCTTGTCATGGTGAGGGAGGGTTCACTCAACTTCCAAATCCAAGCAGATATAGAAAAAAAAAAGTTTTTGCACATAATATGCATGTTCTTGGAAAAATAACCTGGATTAAGAGTTCCAGGACTCTGCTGCTTGACCTAATTTTGCAATGAAACTGTTTCCAGTCGCTGTCACTTCAAATGTTGCTGTTTAACTGAGCTTCAGGAATACTGGAATAGTCAGAAAATATGATCTGTCAGTATTCTTGCTAAATGGACTTGTGTTAAGTTGCAAAATAGATCTGTCGTTCATTCCCAATTGAACAACGTTGATGAAGCTCGAACTGAACTCTTCATTCTGGAATAATGGATGTGAATGTTTGAAGGTTTTTCAGCTCGATAAACCTTGACGTCTGTATGCTTTCCTTTCTTTGAATTAACAGCCAGTAGCTTCTATAGAAGTCAGATATGATTGGCTGAAATCCTTGGAATAGATGCACTGCAACAGCGTTACAGTGTCATTTACTACTGAGACCAGATCTGAGAAGATAAAGCTTCAGTCTCCACAGGCGAACTGCAGCAGCAAAACCAGTGATCTGAACAGAGTGATAAAGGCAAAAAACTTGTTTTTCCAAAGGGCCAAAATGTCAAGAACTGACAAAAGGCATTTTTTATATAGTATATAGTAGTGATATCTATAAGTAGTGAAAGGATTTTATAAGCCCAGAATGCTGCAAAACTCATATAGGAGTGTAATCCATCACTTTATCTGAAACTGTGAGCATGAGTTAACTTGATAAGATGCTTGTGGATAAATTATAGCCTCACGGGCATCATCGTATGGTATGACACCAAAAGGAAAATGTTCAGTATAAAATAAGTTACAACTAGGGATGCACCGACCCGATACTGGTATCGGTATCGGTCCCGATATTGAAGAAAATTCTAGATTGGGTATCGGTAACAACGGGCCCTATACATAGGGGCCAATCTATTCAGTCTAACGCTATGCTGTAGACGCTGTGAGTGGCATCATGCGCAAGCAAAACGCAGTGCTGAAGCGCACATAATGTGGACTGCATTGTTTTCAAAATAGAGCGAGCGAAAGGATCGGCTATCTGGAACCTTTTCAAACTATCTCAGCCTACAAACTCAACGGCTACTTGCAATACCTGCACAGTAAATGTTCCGAGGGGCGGTGGTAAAACGTCAAGTTATAACACGACCAACTTAATCATGCACTTACAGAGATTTCACATCAGCGAGCACACTGAGTTCATTGAACTGAATAAACAAAAAGGAGGCGGTATGACGCAGCTAACTTTGAAGGAGATGAAGGAAAGAGGTGAAAAATTTCCAATAGTGTGCAGGCAACAAAAATCAGAGAGGATGTCCCATGTCGCTTTTAAGTTTAACTGCACGCTGGCTGGATAAGAGTCACGTGCCACACAGTGCAACGCTCAATGCTACAAACTTCCGTGGGTCACACAGCAGCGACGCGATTGCAGCTACCCTGAAGGAAATGTTTGACGTACGTTGAGTAAAGTCCATGTGATTCTGAGGGACAACGCCAGCACATACAATGCAGCTCGTTGTCAGCGAGGGACTTCTGTCACAGCACTGTGAATGATGCCGTTGCAAGTGGGAGACAGATTGTTGCACACTTTATATTCCTTTTATATTCCTAATTGCACTAACTGAACCAGTTACACTTGTTATATTCTTTTTACATGTTGTTTGACCAAGCTAGAGAAGCTATTGGTTTAAGATTGTTGTACTGGTGCATAGTTATTAAATAAATAACTCAGTACATTTATATCTGTTTGTTAAAAAAAAAAAAATAGGAAAGAAATGTTTAAGTCAAGTCTGATGCACAAAAGAATGATCCCAGTCTTTTCCACACAAGACATACCGTTTGTTGAGTAATTCAGCGCTGTTTTTCTATATCGTTATCAGCCGATTACTAAACCTATATATCGTATCAGAGGTGAAAAAAATGGATCGGTGCATCCCTAGTTACAACCTTAATTCCAAAAAAGTAGGGACTCTGAAATATAGATAAAACAAAATGTGATTTTTTGCTAATCCTTTCAGGCATATACTCAATTGAAAACAATACAAAGACAATATATTTAATGTTTGACCTCATCAGCTTCACTGATTTTTGTAAGTATCTGCTTATTCTGAATTCGATGTAGCAACATGTTTCAAACAAATGAGAAAAAGTTGTGGAATGCTCCAAAAACACCTGTTTGGAACATTCCACAGGTAAACAGGTTGATTGGTAACAGGTGATAGGATCATGATTGGGTATGAAAGGAGCAGCCATTCACAAGCAAGGATGGAGTGAGATCACCGCTGTGTGAACACATGATTGCATAAAGGATATGACTGCATGGACTCCGGAACACTTCATAAAAATGTTGTTGGTAAACACAGTTTGTTTGGAAAATTTTGGGGGGGAAGCAGGGTTATACAAATGTCACTCAATATCAATGTGTTATTGTACTGTAATGTGTAGATATGTGATATGTGCACGTACAGGATATGAGGAGATGAGTTGACCTGAAAGGTGGAGTGACTGAATCTGGAGAAAGATTGTTGATATTTGCTGAATTTGAAATTCATCTCCTCATGGTCCTCTAGCTGTCCGTTCTGTGTGTGCACTGAAAATAACAGTAGTTTTTTGCATACAGCCCTGGCTCTGTAAATAGAAAGTGGCTCAGACCGAGCCATACAGCACTATTCCAGCCAATCAGCTACAGGTGGCATTCATTCTTGTGCACAGGACAAGGGGAAGGAAGAAGCTGGGGGCAGGGAAAGGACAGTGAATCTGGCATGCTAACGAGTAATGGAATTATAAAAGACGGAAATATTACCAGTCCTTCATCACAGCTTGCACAGATGCATGTGCGTTAACTAGTGGTCATGAGTATTGCCTTGAGATGTGTAATTGTAGTGGCTGAAATCACTGACCTTGTCAAGGTGAAGTATGCTGGGTAGTTCTGTGTGGCAGGGTGAATATGGCATACAATATAATGGTAGTACAGGGTTGAATGTGATATAAATCCCAAGGCACACTCTCTGGACTCCTGGTCCCCCAGCAGATTGTCTGCAATCTGCTCTATATCCTCACTTCAATTATCACTCCTGCTGGGATTATAATTAGGTCCTAATCTACACGTGTGTAATTCTGAGGGCTGCAGTTCATTTAGAGCCTGAGAATTTGTGCGCTCTAGCACATAATATACCTCCTTTATAATGGAGAAATCAGGAGACAGCTTCAGTCTATCCATCCTTCCATCCATAGAAGAATGTTAGCCTACTATTTTGAGTGGTCTCTGAATGCAACACGCACAAAGTGGTTGACATCAATGCATCATGGCACCTGTAAACAAAACATTAGCAGATATAGAGTGTTGCACTTTCTAAGAGAAATAGAAAACCTTTTTTTATGGAAAAGGAAAGCCAGTGTGCCTGGCAGATGAGGATGTTATGAAAGTTGAAATTAATATGTCATGAATGGAAAACATAGCAGTCACCAAATATAAAACACTTTTGAACACACAGCAGAGTTAAAACCTGGTGTGTGATACCTGTATGATAAAGGTCAGATGATGCACATAAGATGTATCATGGTGTAGCACAAAAAAACAGGACCACACAGCATACGAAGCATAATATGAAAGAAACAGTGAATTGGAAGGTCTGTCTTTGTATTCTGGAGTCTTTTGTGTGCTACTTCACATGTTCCTCACCTGAAGAGGTCATCTGTGTAGCTGTGGCTCACCAAGAAAAGTCTTATTAACATATCTCTATAAAGCCAGGGCAGTGGGTCATAGATGTTCAGATACTCGTATGCCTCAGTAATAAGTTTCTCTTTGTCCAGTGTGATAGACCACAGAAAGAAATATGCCTCCATGAGACAACAAAGTTGGACTTTGGACAGTGGAACAGTGGGGTTTACATAGAAAAAAACTGAGCTGACAGGTTTCACATGGTTCTTGACTATTGATAACTATCTACATATTTAATGTCAAATCATTCATGCTGTATATGCTGCACAATATAATTAAAAGAAACAGTCTGTGTGATTTGTATAACAATATCAAGTCAGTTTAAGCTGCTGTCTGGGATTAAACCTGCATCCCTTTCCCAGTATTCTTTTTGAGGCTCAAGGGGAAATAAGGTGATGTGTGGAAAGGCTTTTTCTAATAGTTTCAAATTTAAACAAAGAACCAGTCAGAGATGGAAAAGAGGCTGGCAATGGAAGAAGAGTGCAGGGAGAGGAAGATGAGTACACACTGGAGGGCGACTGCTGTATGACCCGCAGTTTCAAATGAGATTAGAATGACTGTAATTGATTTTCATCAGCATAGAATGGGAAATGTTAAGTCTGTAGATATATGTATGCATCTGTACAATTTACTTCTAACTGATGATGTTGGTGGTGTAATGTGATTATTAGCCCCAGCTGTGACTTCACTATTCCATATGTCACTGTGTGACTTTGTTATTACTGAGGTCACAGGAATACATTTGGTCATCTGCCTTCACTTCGCCCTGGACAGACAGCTTTAGCCGCCCATTCTTTCTATAATGCAGGACAAACGCAGCAGTGAGTGTGCACGAGCTGCCGATGGCTCAGCAGGTGTTGAAATAACACAAAGGAAAAGCAACGTGTAGTGAAAATCAGTGCTAATCACAGCAAGCTAGTCTAACCAGCTTCCACTTTCTGAGTGGAATTCAAAGTTACTGTAACAGCATGGATCCCAAATCTTAAATAGCGGACCAACAGTGTCTGCTAGCAAAGCCAGCTGTCAGTCAGCTGTCATGGGAAACACCCACTCATAGGCTAGAGGCTTTGATGCTCTTTCCACAGATCTGTAACAATATGCCTAGCAGATGTGGTATTGTTATAGTTTTTATTTCCTTACAAATAGTTAGGAGACTTCAAATTTCAGTTTTAATTGAAGGCTCCATTACATTACCCTTATGCCCTCTTCAGCTTGTTCGTTGCCTCTTAGCCTCATTGCACGTGTGCCTGTGGAGAGATGCATGCTCAAAAGGAATTCTCTCCCAGTCATGTGCTCATGATATGTCAACTGATATAGATTTAGATTTATCTTTCGAAAAGGAGAATCAAATTTTCAATATAAAAATGTTTAACGTTATTTTTTTTAAAAAAAGGAATACCATCGATGTTTGAACTAAGACCTCACATTGTACACTCTTTACTTTATCCCTTTTAAGATCTCGAGCATCATAATTCACTCCTGTGACAGTTGTAGATCTGCAGAAAATTGCTTTGACTCACTCCCTGACTCCTTTCCCAGCTTCAGCCTGGCCTGACTGTCTCACTGTCTTGCCAGTGTTATCTCTCTGAACATGTCTTGTCTGCAGCTGAAAGCCGCACTGGATGATTAGACTTGATCAAACCACAGAAATCTCACTTTTACTCTCACCTGTCATTACATCAGTAGTTTCCAACATCAAAGGCAGCAGTAAGAGAACAATATAGTGAGCAGACTCTTCACATTGGTCGACTTTAATTAGATTGTCTAAGAGAGGCATCTGTCTCCAGGTTGATCAAATAAATACTAAAAAAATACCTGTAGAAATTTCATTTTTCCAATGAAAAGACAAGCAAATGGACAATGCACAAGCAAAGTAAGGAAATATTTTAATCACCTTGACAACATACTTCACAGTCAGAGAAAAACACTTCAAATAAACGAAACACATACAAATGCAAAGTTGTCATAAGCCACATAGCATAAACCCACTGGATATACAGAATCCATGACTTTATCTATGTTTTGCCACTCAGAAGTACAAGTCCTGTTGCAACAGGCTAACCTGCTGGATATAATCCAAAGACACAATGGATATGCATGGGGTTGAGTTTATACTACATTGGGTGTCATTTACATGCTCACACATTTGTAGGTATGACTGTGTGATTACAGATTTTGCACCACATGCAACCCTTGCAGACATGGGTAGGTGATAAAATTTACATTACATGGACGCATTTGATGCAGCAAGTGACATTTTGGCTAAAGTAAGGTAACCCAGATGCCCCTCTACCTTGTGGCATCTTCAGTGCTTTCTGACAGGTCCCACTGTGTTCAATTCAATTCAATTCAATTCAATTTTATTTGTATAGCGCCAAATCACAACAAAAGTTGTCTCAGGACACTTTACATATAGAGCTGGTACAGGCCGAGCTCTTTTATCTACAGAGACCCAACAATTCCCTCATGAGCAAGCACTTGGCAACAGCGGTGAGGAAAAACTTCCTTTTAACAGGCAGAAACCTCAGGCAGAACCAGGCTCTGGGTGGGCGGCCATCTGCCTTGACCGGTTGGGTGAGAGAGGGAGAGCGAGAGAGTGAGACAGACAGAGAGAGAGAGAGACAGAAATGCTGTCGGAGAGAGAGAGAGAGACAGACAGAGAGAGACAGACAGAAATGCAGTCAGAGAGAGAGAGAGACAGACAGACAGAGAGAGACAGACAGACATGCAGTCACAGTACAGTGACAGTGGATGTAATAACAGTAATAGCATTTGCAGTGGATGTCAGGCAGGGCCATGGCAGGAGACGTAGCTGTAATCCACGATCCAGATTCAGCCACTGTCCATGGGAACCTGCGAGACGACAAAGCACAGAGACTCCGGGGAAGGAGCTAAATTAGTACCATGCCGTGGTAGGACATGAAAGCATGCAGATGGAGAGGGAGAGAGGGACAGAGGAGCTCGGTGTATCTTTGGAGGTCCCCCGACAGTCTAATGCTATAGCAGCATAACTAGGGGCTGGTCCAGGACAAGCCTGAGCCAACCCTAACTATAAGCTTTATCAAAAAGGAAAGTTTTAAGCCTACTCTTAAATGTAGAGACAGTGTCTGCCTCCCGGACAAAGACTGGAAGATGGTTCCAGAGGAGAGGAGCTTGATAGCTAAATGCTCTGGCTCCTGTTCTGCTTTTGCAGACTTTAGGAACCATAAGTAGGCCTGCATTCTGGGAACGCAGTGTTCGAGTGGGGTAATAAGGTACTATGAGCTCTTTAAGATAAGAAGGTGCCTGGCCATTTATGGCTTTGTAAGTAAGGAGGAGAATTTTAAATTCTATTCTAAACTTTACAGGGAGCCAGTGCAGAGTTGCTAATATTGGAGATATATGATCTCTCTTCCTCGTTTTTGTTAGAACACGTGCTGCAGCGTTCTGGAGCAACTGGAGAATATTCAGCAACGAATTTGGGCAGCCTGATAGTAAGGAATTGCAATAATCCAGCCTGGAAGTTACGAATGCATGGACTAGTTTTTCTGCATCATTTTGAGACAAAATATGCCTGATTTTTGCAATATTACGCAGGTGAAAGAAGGCAGTCCTTGAAATTTGTTTTACATGGGAGTGAAAGGACATGTCCTGATCAAAGACAACTCCCAGATTCTTTACAGTGGTGCTTGAGGCCAGCGCAATGCCATCCATAGCTGCTATGTCATCAGAAAGTGAGTTTCTAAGATGTTTAGGGCCTACTACTATAACTTCAGTTTTGTCCGAGTTTAGCATCAGAAAATTGCAGGTCATCCAGGTCTTTATGTCCTGAAGACACGCTTGTAGTCTAGTTAACTGACTGGTTTCTTCTGGCTTCATTGATAAATATAGCTGGGTATCATCTGCGTAGCAATGAAAATTTATTGAATGCTTCCTGATAATCTTACCTAAAGGAAGCATATATAAGGTGAAAAGAATTGGTCCAAGCACAGAACCCTGCGGAACTCCATAGCTGACTTTAGTGAGCACAGAGGAGTCATCGTTAACGTGTGCAAAATGAGAGCGATCTGACAAGTAGGATTTAAATCAGCTTAGCGCAGTTCCCTTAATGCCAATGAGGTGTTCAAGTCTCTGCAAAAGGATACCATGGTCAATGGTGTCAAATGCAGCACTAAGATCTAATAAGACTAGTACAGAGACAAATCCTTTATCAGATGCAATTAGAAGGTCATTTGTAACTTTAACCAGTGCTGTCTCTGTGCTATGATGCACTCTAAATCCTGACTGGAAATCCTCAAATAAACTATTTTTGTGTAGAAAGTCACACAGCTGATTAGCAACTGCTTTCTCAAGAGTTTTTGAGAGAAAGGGAAGGTTGGATATCGGTCTATAGTTGGCTAAAACCCCTGGATCAAGAGTAGGCTTTTTAAGGAGAGGTTTTATCACAGCTACTTTAAAGGACTGTGGTACGTAGCCTGTTGATAAAGACAGATTGATCATGTCTAATACGGAAGAGTCAATTAAAGGTAATACTTCTTTAAACAGCTTAGTCGGGATGGGGTCTATAATACAGGTTGATGATTTTGATGATGAAATTATTGAAATTAGTTGGTGAAGGTCGACAGGTGTAAAACAATCTAAAACTGCGACAGGCTGAGAAACAGTTTCTACGGTTTCTGTGTTTGAAGACAAAACAGCACCTGTTGACGGCAGGAGCCGATGAATTCTGTCTCTAATACTAAGAAAGTCCAGGTGAAATACATGCAATCCTTCCAGTGTCCTCTGGGTCTACCCAGGGGTCTCAGAAAACCTTCAGTTGGAATCATCTAGGGAGCATCCTAATCAAATGCTCAAACCACCTCCGCTGGTTCCTTTCATTGCGAAGGAGCAGTGGTTTGACTCCAAGGTCATTCCAGATGTCAGCATAAGGCCTATTAAAAGAAACCATTTCAGCCAGTGGTACCATGATCTCTCTCTTTTAGAAGAAGAAGAAGAAGAAGAAGAAGAAGAAGAAGAAGAAGAAATGTACTTTATTGATCACATTAACACACATTACATGCACACAAACATGCACACGCCACACTTCATGAAATTATTTCTCCACTTTTGACCCATCCATCGTCCGTCCTTCCTACGCAGCAGACTAGAATTGCCAGTCTATCCGTTGATCTCTCTTTCCATCTTACCCTCTCAGAACAAGATCTGACATACTTATACTTAACAGAGTACCATGGCCTCAAGGCCAACAAGGGATATGTCTTTAAAATTCCAAACAGAACAGAGGTCATGGTTTGGAGCAGCCCACTGCCTACAGAAAACTCTTGACTCCTTGACAAGAACATAGACCAGCTGCCACTCCAGTTATAAAGGGACTCAGAAAGCAAGTGGAGAGGCACAGCAGGTGCTTCTGGGGAGACAGTAAAACTAATGAAAACATGAGTAATTAGTAAAAGGGTGTTCAGACACTTCACCTGGCATCCCTTTCTCCCAGTCTAGTTGCGTCTCAGCTAGTGACCATTAACTGTACAACACTTTCTGCATACATGGTCACATGATTTGAGTCCGATATATAGGGTATGATCATTTATATCAGTTATTTGGACAACACCACAAAATGGTGAACACATTACATAGTGAACTAAGAACAATTGATGGTTATGACAACTTCCTATGGCATAATTCTTTCTTGTGTTTTATTTTTTTTCCCCACATTTTTAGCTTTCTAATATATTGTCAATATGTTGTCTTCACTTTAGGTGGAAAAAACCTTAGGTGGGAAGGGTTCAAAATAAACAACGTTTTGATGACGTTGGTCGGGAACACACGGGCAAATGTAGTAGAACGACCCAAACCGAATTCTGGAAAGTCATTTGGTCACGATGCCTCCTCTGGGCAGGTGATTCTTGTTTGACCCATGTTTGTTGTTGAGATAATAGAGGGCAGTGTGTGTGTGTGTGTCAGTGTATGTGTGTGTGTGGGGCATCACAGCTGGGGGCTTTAAGTGAAGTAGGCCACATTTGGCCTGAAGTGAATGAATATTTAACCCGTCACAGCTGTGTTGGAGAATGTGTGGCCAAGGGCGCAAACAGGACTCCTGCTCGTTTTACATTTTGACAGTGGATCGAGGTGGACGCCAGATATCTGTGGATTCTGCTCTGTTTGTAAACACAACCATAACTGTCTGCTTAAGTAACCCTCAATAATGTGTGCACTCACCTGCGTCCTGGAAATGTTCAGCATTAACAAGTGTGGAAGCAAGTTGGACCTGCTCATATAAATCAGCAGATTGTTGTACAGAAGGCTGCCATCATTATCATCACAAAACAGCTGGGATATTGTCCTTAATTAGAGGCTTCCGTTAACGGAGTCTTTATTTTCACCTCATTTAATTAATGAACTCCTCTCTTGTGAGAAACCTGGCATGCTAATCTTGGAAAGCTCAGATGTGTCTGAAATATTCCTCGGCCAACAAACTAAGCCAAGTCTTTTGTCAGTGAAATGCAATTGTTTCTTTTTCTCTTTGACAACAATGATAAATTCACATTTCATGAAAGGCACATTAGCTGTGCATGTTTCTCTTCTTTGGCTGTCTCCAATCTGTCGAGCACTGCAGCTATTCTTAGCCCAAATATGTCATCACGTCTAGGCCAATGGCCATGAAAACATGAGATTAAGTATGAGAGAGCGTTTTATTCATTTACATAATTACATTGAATCCAGCATCTGCTGCATAGAGATGCTTTTTATCATATTTCTACTGTGTGATGTGTTGGTTGCCAGCAATGCCTCAGGTACAGATATGAATGATTCAAAATTAATAGAGGCTCAGCTTGGTGCTGTCTGTTTGCCCTTGTGAAGTGTGGATTGATGCCTAATGTGCAAAAATAATTCCATGTGAAACTGTTATAATTCTTCACAGCTAGTTAGACACGTTTTGTGAAATTTATTCCATTTCCCCAAACTGTTTTCACAAGCCACCAATTCCTAAGACTGTTAAACAAAACAAAGCGCTCTTCTGGAACAGCTTATCATTCAAGCTAATTCTTCAACTAAAGATAACGTCTTTATTTATGTAGCACTTCTCAAAACAAAGTTATAAAGTGCTTTGCATGGCAAGCAAGGAATACATAAAACATAACAGAAACACATAAAAACACAGCAATAAAAGAATAAAAACGCTAAGTGATCCACATTAAAAAATAAAAATGGCAAAATCCATAAACAGAATAATACAAACTAGAATCAGATTAAATCAGGGATGGAAATTTGATGAAAGTGTGTGTCAAGCTTAGATTTGACTCAGTGTGCCGTATTTCCTCGGGCAGGGTGTTCTAGAGCCTTGACGCTCTAATATCAAAAGTTCTGTCCCTATTAGTCTTCAGCTGAGAGTCCCTGCCAGAGGACAGAAGATCTGAGATACACTGAGGCAATTAAAAGAACCTTAAAAAGAATTCTAAAAGGTACTGGAAACCAGTATAAAGCAGCTAAAATTGAGTTAATGTGTTCAGCCCTTTTTACTTTTTACACAGTTCTGTGCTGTCTGTAGCCGGTTTACAGTTTTCCAGTTGACACAAAGGCTGTTACAGGCATCCAGGCTTGATAACCTCTAAATAGTTCCTGTATCTTTAAAACCTAACAGGTCAAATTCTGGAAGTGTTCCTTCATTGATGTTTGCTCAAGTTTTGTAATGTGCCCTTCATAAGTTTTACCCCTCTGTTTCTCTTAAATGTGATAAAGTCAGTGATGGTACAATGTTGCATTTATTTTGGGATTGTTCGTTAATCTACCAGTTCTGGGTCAGAATTTTTGTTTTTTTCTCTGAGGTTAATAAGAGGAAGCTCCCTCCTGACAGCGAATTTTCTCTTTTTGGAGCCTCAGAGGGCTCATCAGTGCTCCCTGTACACATACAAGCAGCTCTCCTAATGGGCATGGTGTTAGCAAAAAAAAAAATATTCTAAAAAATTGGAAAACACCAACTTCACCATGCTTCAAAAACTGGTTGCATGAATTGGCTTCAGTTATTCACTTAGAAAAACTGTGAAATAGTAATCTTAAATTCCAACTCAAATTGGAGAAAACATGGGGTCCCCTTCTGCACCATTTGGAATCACCCTAATCACATTTGTATTCATTGTTATGTCTCTTTTACTGCCCGCTGTTATTCTCTGTACAAAGATGTTTAAGGATTACCATGGAAGGCTTAATGTATATTTTCTGTGCCGTTTGTCAAGAGTCATTATGAATTCCTCTTTTTCTTTCTGTATCCCTCCTCATCAGTCAGAAGTGCATGTGCGCGTGAAAAAAAAAAAAGTTTTGTAATGTGCTACTCAAAGCTTACATTACAGCCAAACAAGATGCAAAGATCCCCAGCAACTGGCTTAATGTATTCAAACAGGTACTGAGTAGGTAGGTACCCAGAATGTTTGTGTTGCTGGACCCAATAACTGGAGTTTCTGTTTTGGTTGAGTTCAACTGAAAAAAAAATCAAGAGGCATCCACTTTCTTACATCTACTAGGCACCTCAGCATACTGAGGTCAGTGGGTTTAACAGGGACATGCAACTGTGTGTCTTAAAAATAACAGTGAAAGAAAACACCATGTCTATGTATAATATTTCGTAATGGGAGCATAAAGACAATAACATTGGTCCTAAAACTGACCCTTGATGTACGCCACACTTGAAAGTAGCAAATGAAGACATATGGTTGTTGACACACAGAATTTTGTGCCTGAAATGATAGAATATGATCCAACTCAGGACACTACCCAGTGTGCCCATCCATTTCCTCAGTTGGTCTAATAAAATGATATAATCGCTCATGTCAAAAGCAGCACTCCAATCAAGCAGCACAAGAATGGAACCCATGCCAGAATTACTGGTCATTTAAAGGGATTTTAAGAAGTGCAGTCTCTGTGCTGTGAAGCTGACAAAAACCAGATGAGAAGGTTTAAAAAACGCAGTTTGTCCACAGCAGCTAGGAGTTTCTTCTTGAGATAAGCGACAACATTAAATCAAATGGGCAAGAGGACACCATGTGAGTTACTATAATGAAAATCTTAGTAAGGGACACTGGGTTGAATTGGCTCAGGGTGTCTTATTCTGGGGAATCAGCATCAGTAAAAGTTGTACAGGGCATTATATTAATCCTGATAGACTACTTTTTGTGTAAAGTTAGCTAAAAATATGTCACAGTCAGCATCACATTCAGCAGGAACATTTGGAGGCTCTGGATTTACTAGTTGATTGATAGTCTTGAATAAAAACCTGGGATTATGCTGGTTTCCTGATATGAGATTTGAGAACTGGTGTATTCTTGCATCTTTTATAATGTAGAGTAGAAGCCCCTTCATAGTTGACCTGGAGACAAATATTGTTCTACCTCCACTCATTCCACAGGCTCTTACAGCTACAAATGCTTTCAGTTTTACAGTTTGCTTTAATTCAACTCATTAAATCTTATTATTTTTGAGGGGAGCAACTTTGTCTAAAGTTGAAGAGCATTGATAAGTAAAGTTGTCAACTTGATCATTGAGGTGGGATATCCAGAGGGATTACATTACAGCCCCTTTTGTGGCTGACAGATGCAGCGCTCTTGCTAAATACTGGACAAACTTGGTGTCTCCCTTAGTCACTTAGACACAAAAACATAGGAAAGTAAGGTCCATAAACACATCATATTTGACTGAAAGTCCTCCTGTTTGTCCGGGACATTGAAACCTTCCAGGACATGTGGACCAGCACCAATTGGAAACTGCACACAATGTCGCTTTCATTGATTGAAAATTTTTACAGTTTTGACAGCCCTTTGTACTGCTGTATGTGAATGCACCATTATATTTATGCTGCATTCCAGTTCATTCTGAAATTTTCTCATGGGTCTGCTGGCAGGGGATTGTAATGGTCATCAGACCATTATTGTTCTTTCACCTGTTTCAGTGTTTGTTGAAACATTTTTGACACTATGATGAGAATTGTCTTGTTGAAAAAACACATCATCTCTTTGGAAATACATCATGGCTAAAGTACCCTTGCACACGTGTCAAGGGCAGTTAAAAGATTGGTTTGCCCAAATTCCAAAATGCATTTTTTCACCATTTTCTGCCTCTACCTCAACACAAAGGAGGTGAATGGAATTTAATTTGTGGTACTCAAAGCATTTAGAAATATTTAAGGGCAGCACCTCTATTTCCCAAAACAATGTCCCTATTACACCCACGTAACATGAAATTTTTCCACATTTTTTAGCTGCTCGTCTCGCCCTCATCCATATCTCTATGATTCAGCTGTTTATCCTGGCTGTGTAAGAGCTTCACGGTTTCACTTGTGCTTTAAACATGTAACTGCAACCAGAAGTGTATTTTTATCCTCAACTCTGTTTTCTTCCAGCTTGCCTCTCATGCCATGCTACAGTGTATGTATACTCTAAAATGAAATGTCTGCTTTTCATTGGGAAAAGATGGGAACTCAACCATTTTTTCTGTGTTCTGTTTGTTATCTGTCTTTGTGAAAACAGCATAAATTACAAGTGAAAACCAAGAAAGAACAGCATGTCCTCTCCGTCCAGTGCACACTTTCTCTGCGTCCTGCCCAACATTTTATTGATATTCTCAGACTCCTCTCTCTGCTTTTAAACCTCTCTGATCGTTGCCACCCTTCTCTCTCTCTGTCTCTACCCTTTCCACCTTGAAATTTCTGTGGTTGAATGCCAGATCAGACATCAGAGGTCTGTTGTTTTTCTGAAAAGCAACCACTGTGTGTTTGCTTTGAAATTGTCCAAAACAAGAAGCAGTAATAGCACGCTGAGTGTTTCCTGAACAACTGAAACTGCTGCCTTAATGGAAGTCCCCCCGTGTTAGAAACAGGGCCAGTATTGTGTGTCAAATAATGCATTACTTTTTACTCATGGGAGTGTTTTTTCTGTCTCATCTCCTGCAGTCTGACCAACAGTGAAGGTGGTTTACCCTACGACAAGGAGTCTATGGCCATTATCCACCTGAACAACACTACGGTCATGTACCTGAAAGAGGTCACCAAGTTCCTCGCCATGGTCTGCTTCGTACGCAAGGAAAGCTTTGAGCGGAAAGGTCAGCACATTTAAAATACATGCACAGTAGAAACAGTTGTTCAAGTGGGAAGTGGGAAAAGCTATTTTGGGTGCCACTGGTTGTGCAGGTAAAAGTCCCATTCATTTTTTCCACAGAAGATGTTGCATGACTCACAGTTGGAGCAGTTTTATTGCAGGGATCAGCTAAACACCGTCTCAGTTCATATCAGGGTTTTTTTTTCCCCATGTCAGTGAAGCATCTCTTGACAGCTGCAGCTAAGGTTCCCTTTATTGATGCCATGGGCCTTGTCTGTTTCTTTGGTCAAAAGTCTCTGAAGTATGGTCACAGCAGGATTCACATGTGATGCCAAAGCATCAGAGGAGCTCACTTCAGGTTAACGCCTCAAACAGAGCCAGAGGAGATGAGAGTCTTTTCAAATATTCCTCCAGCCTGCTTATGCTTGATGAGAGCCTGTTTGATAATGTGCTTTCGGTGATGTTGTGATGACTGGGAATCTCTTGGCTCCAGTGCACTGAGAAGAAAATCCTGTATTATGTACAACTGACAAAGGCTGGTCATCAAGAACAATGGGCTGGGTAAGAGCTTCTGTTATTTCTACCACGCGTGGGTTGTGTCTGGACATTTTTTTCTTGCTTCTGCAGCATTTGATGCAAAGTTGGTTGTTGCTGTTTGCAAACCCCTTGAACTGCATTGTGTTGGTTCTTTAGATGTTTTATCAAATTTCTTGTTGTATCGGAGTAGTTTTATGATTACAAGTACATGAGCAGTGTCTGACCCGATACCCAATACTGGTACCAGTATTGCAGTGTCAGTAGTACATCCCTACTGTTGATACAATACTTGGGACCAGAGGGTTGAAGTCCTAGTCAATACAGAGCTGCATAAGGTCAATATAGGACAGTGTTAATGACAGTGTTAATCACACTGATGGACCCCTTTAGTCTGGGAGTAGCATCATCCATCAACTGCCAACTGAAACTTAATTATTATTTAGTTACACTTACTTGCTGTCTATTTTGTTCCATTTCATTTAATTCTACTCTGATTTGATCTCCCTCTTTACTGAGGGGCACTGTAATTTGCTTCTCTGTTCGAAAGATTCTGTACAAATAAACTTGTCACCTCCTTTTAGTAGACAGACAACCTAAATAACATCAAGATAGATGATTGTGCACCTGCAGAAAAGAGCCTGTCTGTTTTCTGCAGGAAGCACAGCTCAGGGGGTTTGTGTATATTTTCTTCCGCTGTTACACAGAGTGCTTTATAATGATTGAGCAGGCAGGTCAGCTACTGGGAGCTGCCCTGGAGCAGCAGGGGCATCTGTGCCTCTCTGAAGGGTACTTATCCACTGGCTCTTGATGGAGTGAAGGGCGTTGCTTGTTCATCCTCCCATATTTGTATTCAGGCTTCAGGGATTTGAATCTGCAATTCTTTGTTCCCAGGCTGACTTCCCCAACCTCCAGCAGTGGTTCATATAATGTGGCTGCAATTAACTTCATTGACCTAACTTTTAGAGCAGAAGATTAGAGGCAGTGGTTTATGTGGAGGTGACAGAAGTTGCTAAATTTGATTCAAACAATAAGCACATTGCAGAAGGTCCAAGAATAATGTGCTTCAAGAGAAGTAAAACATACAACACAAACAGCTGTAAAATGTGCGTGGTCTTGTGTCTCGCTGACTGATTCATCAGTGCTGCTCAGCAGGTGTGAGGCTACATCCTTTTGATGTCCTGAATGATGAAGTGTTTGCTCTGCTGTTCACTCTTATTGCTGTGATTATTTTTGACTGAGTACGTGAGGAGTTTAGCAGTCTGGTTAAGGAGCCACGTTTAAGTCTGATAACATTTCTGTCAGTTCATATTAAGACATCTGTAACAGTCTGTGTGATGTACGTTTATACCCGAAGCACGTCATTAAGCTGACTGCTATAGAATTATGTTTTCAGAAATGTCAAACAATTAAAATACAATCTGTCTAAGGATCGGAAATTAATTTAAATTCAACCAGAGAATAAGATTAAGACATTAATTCTCTTCATTGACAGCACAGATGGATATGAGTATGGCTAGATATTAAACCTCTATACTTTTTTTGTTACCAGCTGAAGTGCCTGTGGCCCTGGAGAATGCTCGTGGATGCTTGCTCAGACTTGTACTTCACTTTCTTAAAATAGTGTGTTTTGTGGGAAAACATACCTGTTAAAGTCTGTGCTAGTGAGACCCTAAGTCCCTCTCAGGCATACACAGACAGACTGACACACACAGTGAAGTGTAGCATCTCTTGATGGCTGCAGCTAAGGTTCCTTTCCTCGTGTGTTTCTTTGGTCAAAAGCATCTGAAGCACAGTCACAGCAGGAATCACATCTGATGTCAAAGCATCACAACACTTCACTTTTCAACTTCTCAAACTGAGCCAGAACAGATGAGACAGGTGAGATTGTCAGGGCAGGACATATTCACACCTAAATATTCCCAGAGCCCGCCTCTGCTCGATGAGAGACTGATTGGTCATTTTTCTGTGATGTGGTGACAGCTGGGAATCTCATACCTCAGCTCCAGTACACTGAGAAGACAATACTGCATTATGTACCACTGATAATGGCTGGTCATCAAGAACAATATACTGCCGAAGAGCCTCTGTTATTTTTGCCAGCTGTGGGTTGTGCCTGGACATTTTCTTTCGCTTTTCCAGCCTTTGTTGCAAAGTTGGTTGTTGTTGTTTCCTGCTGTTAGTGTTAGCACACTCCTAGAACTTCATTCAAAACTAACATGACTGTGTAAAGGATATCACTACATGGACTTGGTGACACTTTGGAAAACTGTTGTTGGTCAACACAGTTTGTCGTCTGTTACGACTCTATCAAACTGACTTCTCTGGGCACAAGCTCATCTGAGGTGAACTGATGCAAAGTGGAGTGGGTTGTCCACATGTCCAAATAATTTTTTGAAATCATGGATGTCATGTCCTCTGGGCTAAAGGGGAAAAGGACCTGCTCCCATTGAAAATGTGTGGGGCATTATGCAGCATAAATAGGACAATGGAGACCTTACGAGTGATAAGGATGAACATCAACTACAGACTACTGTTGACATTTTTTTATTCTTATGAATAATTCAGCCATACGCGTGCTGATGAAGACCAGAGGGCGGGCCCACATTACACCTCCGTTGGCTCCCGTCCGCTTCAGGATTAATTTAAGGTTCTTTTACTAGTTTTTAAATGTCTTAATGGCCTTGCGCCCTTTTACTTATCTGACCTGCTTTTATCGTATCAACGCTCGCGGACCCTGACGTCCTCCGGCACCGGCCTTTTATCCATACCAAAAGCCAGAACAAAAACCCGTGGTGAGGCAGCATTTAGCCACTATTCCCTACACCTGTGGAACAGCCTGCTGGAGAGCCTCAGGACTGCAGAGACTGTTGATATTTTTAAAAGAAGGTTAAAGATGCACGTTTTTAATCAGGCTTTTAACTGACCTTTAAATTCTTCTTATGTTCTTATCAGGTTTTATCTTGTCGATGTCGATGCCTTATATTTTTTATGTATTTATTTATTTTTAACTGTTTAATTTATTTTTCTTATCTTATGTCATGCCTTTTATTCTATCTTATGCTTTTAGTTTTTTGTTTTTTACTCCAGTGTTCCCTCAGGGGGGTCCTCCACACTGAGAGCTGTGTCTGGTCTGCTGCTGGGGGTGCTGTCCTTGGGTCCCTTCAGCCCGGCTGGTTGAGGGGGCTCCCCACCTTGGTCTGGTGGTCCGCCTGTCTGTCGGCGTCGGGGGTGCCCGGTTGTCATAGTCTGCGACGACTCCTCTCAGTGTGGATGGCCCCAAAGGTGGCGTTTTCCTCGATCCTTGCCGTGCCTTGCCATGTCGCACTACTGTCAGTAGTGAGAATGTGTGTCTGTGTGTGTATGTGTATGTGTGTGTATGTGTATGTGTGTGTGCGTGTGTGTATGTGAGTGTGTGTATTCGTGTGTATGTGTGTATAGTTGTGTGTGTGTATATACAGTATGTATATATGGAGGGTGGGAGGGATGGGATTTCTCTGTTTTTCCTTTACAATGTTTTTAACTGTTGTAAAGCACTTTGTGTTGCTTTTTATTTGTATGAAAAGTACTACATAAATAAAATTTGATTTGAAGATTGATTTGAATTGTTCAAACTCGAATAGTGTTTTACAGCAGGAAACATGCCAGAGACATGAACCATCAGCAGCATGATTGATTGTCAAGAGCCTCGGAAATGGCAAAGTTTTCTGGAACTGCATTTTTCACAGACTCTGCAATCACAAAGGAAGAACTGTGCTTTTGAGTGACTGACAAAAATACATGCTTAGCAGTTTGCTGCTGTACAGATCTGTCCTCTGGCCTGTGCATGGACTTTTACTGGGTTTGTAATGTCAAGACACAACCCACCACAGCTTGTTCTGTCAGTGCTTCTCTGATTTTCCAAATGTACTTGTCATATCTCATATAAACACTGAGAGCTAGGCAACAGATGAGTACAATATCTTACGTCGACTGAAGGTTATGTCCTTGGGGTCACTTCACATTGCATTATCAAAGTTCTGACAATAACATTAAATGCTCTAAAGAGACAAAAAAGTAACAAAAAAGTGACTTTCAGCATCAGCTCCAAGAAGTTATTTGTAAGCTTCAAAATGACTTTGCATGATCAAACACATCAGAGCTCAGAGGGAACACCTGCCCCTTTGTTTATGCTTTAAAATGATTTTTCTGCAAAAACCTGCATGGTTTTGAAATTATTTTTTTCCTAAATCGTATCTCCACTAGCAAGTAATCAACAAATAAGCAGGAGGAATTTAGACTGAAATTTAGGGAAAATGGAAAACAAAATGAGAACCAAACTGGATCAAGGAGGAGAGTCTCATGCTGATAGAGGAGACAAATATTTTGAAAGGCAATTTATTATCACATTGACAAGTACCCACAAATTCCCATGCATTGGAAATGGATTGCAAACAAAATGAATACCACCTTTAACTCCAGTTGTTTGCCCACGAGGAATATGAAATCAGACATGCAGCAGGAGATAACAGCTTACATGAAAACAGCAGCTGCACTTGGTGAGTGATAAAAGGAGCCTGTCCTGCCTGTTCTTACCGGTCCTGCTCACTTGCAGCCATAAGAGACCTCAGGAATTATCTTAAAGTGAGTTATGTAAGTCACAAGAAATATTATATATGTAATGTATACTAATCAATAATAAAAGAAAAGCTTGTGTCTTGTGTTTATGAAGAGTAAAAGTGAACTAAGTTTATTACCTTTCAGTCAAATTTAGCTTTTTGCACTTTGTGGTTGTGTAACATTTTGTTGTACATAGCTGGCAGTAGTGTTCCTCAGACAGGTGTGTCATCTGTATCTCAGATCTCAGTCAGCAAACCCCGTCACTCCTCAGTAGTAAAATTAACATTGGTAACCCTGCAGACATCTGAGATATAGATGAGGTAAATGCAGCCAAACACACACTTGATGTCTTAACCAAAGAAAGAGAAGTTTAGTTAACATTAGTGTACATGAATGTTGCTTATGGTGCACTAACAAGTTTATATTCAAGCTGAATGAACTCAAATCAAAACTCCCCATGCACTTTTTTTGCATTACATCTTTTAAACAAGCTTGTATGCAATGTACATTTCTTGTGTCCATTTCTTTTCCTTGTGCTTCCTACACTATGTTTACTTCTGCTCTTCAGAGGCAGATATTTATTTCCACAAAACTGAAAGATGCAAATTGTGTGACTTTGGTAATTCCAGTAGAATATGTAATGAACTTTTATGATTGTGTCTCCTCCTGTTATTTGTATGATCCTCCCTGAAATACACATGCAGTGAGGAGAGACACACCTTGCAAACACTCACTGAAATGACACCTAGACTGTGACTCCAGCCCAATGTGTCTGTTTGATGAATACACCACAAATGTTTGGGGCAGAATGCATTAGATCTGCATCCTGTTAAAGGTGCCTTCAAGTAAATCTGGTTCTAAATTATTTGAAAGTCTTGCTAAAAACAAAGGTTTTAAATCTGGATTTGACAGAAGACATGGCCGTACCTTATCTGTGTGTGACAGAAGTTATCACAATGACTCAACATCAGTTTGATTTGAAACTTTTAACACCACTTTTTCAGTGGACTTTGTGGGTACCAAGGGCTTCTCCGCCATAGCCATGAGTTCTTGCACCATTGTGCAACTCTGCTGTGGGCATCAAGGATCCCTTGGCAGTTCTTGCCACGGAGATAATCCAGCCTTATCTATCTGTTGGGAACTGGAGCTGGGCATCCAGTGAGTTTGAAGAAAAGGGGAAGATGCAGTGGTGTCCACCAGAGGCTGAAGAGACAAGGCCACCTTTGGATTCCCAATACCACAGTCATTCTTGCCAATATTCAGTCACTACGCAATAAAGTTGACGAGCAAATGTCAAGTTCCTGAGGGAGTATAATAGGGATGTAATGATATATTGAATCTTGTGATATCGTGATAGAAGTCTGGCTCGATGCTGTTGTGGGATCTTGACGCTATCTACCGTGATTTTACATGGTTATTTAGAAGACAGACTACTGTCATCCTTTGCAGTCAAGCCAAGCACTGCTAAAAATAAACCCAAGAAAACAATGACGAATTAACGTGCTGATGATGAAGAAGAGATTGAGGATGCTTCATCAACTTTTAGATCTGATATGTGGCAACATTTCAAGGACTGACAATGGCGAAAAGGAAACTGACAAACACAAAACTAGCAAATAAGCAGAGTGCATCTAAATAACCACAGATGGAACTTAACAAGCTACTCAGAGCTATATGAGAGTCACAGCTCATTTTATGACCAGCAAATGGGAAATTACATGAATGTTTTGCTCTATAGATGCAGCCTCTTTTCTAATCACACACTGGACTCAACATAGCTGAGGTTCTGAAATCTGACATTTTGGAGTGGGAGCTGGACATGAAGAATAACAGCAGTCATCATGGTATTGCTGTTGTTACAGACAATGGACAAAGTATGGATGTAGCGGTGAGAGAGGCTGGACAACCTTGCTTCACCAACGGGTTTGAACATAGGCCGCTGCAGCCATCTGCTTGGTCGAGTGAGGGGTGTAGCAGAGTTTTTTCACCACAGTTCAACTTCCACAGCTGAGCTGACCACCAAACAGAGACTGTTAAACCTGCCAGTACATTAACTGACAGCTGTTTTAATTATTTTATAAAAGGACTGCTACTGACGGCTGCATTGTTTCTGTTTTGAAATGGTTCATTCATTCAGTGCCAAAGTCAATTCATGCCAATTCTTTGCCACACTTAGGTCATAGCTGGCTACTTTTGTTTTCCTTTATGAAAGGAAAGCAGACATACTTTAAGTTAGAAACTCATTTTATGTGGATTAATATGCTGTATACACTAATTTATTAATAAAGGGCATTTTTAAATCCCTCTTTCTTTCTTTCTTTCTTTCTTTCTTTCTTTCTTTCTTTCTGTTTAATATCACAATAAATAATGAAGGAGACTTCATATCGAGGTATTATCGTACCATGACTTTTTGGTACTGTTGCATCCCTAGAGTGTAATAGTGTTCATTGATCCTCTTGCTTTAATGGAAACATTGCCCAATTAACAAGTCTTACACTCCAATCTGGAAATAGAAGGTTTTTGAGTTCCCTTCTGCCTTGACAGAGATCCCACAGTGACCAGTAAGTCACTTGGTGGAGGCTTGTGTCTCTATGGAAGGATGTGAAGTCTGTGGATGCTGTCCGAGAAGTTTTCCCTGAATGGCAAGCCTGACCTTGACCTTTGAAATGAACTGAAATAGTTTTCTAATCTTTTTAATTTCCATGATTTTAGTGAGGAGCTGTCAATCTTCAAAAATGCTGTTTCCAAGCAAAATAGTGTGCATGTGTATCACCCTTAAGAATGGCAGAAAAATTATGTTTTGTCTTCACATTGTGTCACCAACTCCAGAGGGTTCCTCATCTTTGGAAGGATTCCATCACTTTACCTGTGCCAAAAAATAAAGCAACTTAATGACTATTGGCCTCTGGCTTTTACCTCTCTCACTATGAAATCATTTGAGATGATTGTGAAGGATGCCCTTCTGAACGCAATCAAGCAATTTTGGACCCACTCCAATTTGCTTACAGGTCAGGCATGGGTGTTGACAGGCGCCCTGTTAAACACAATTCTTTTGTGCAACAAGTTTTTATTGATTTCTCGTCCGCTTTTAATTGTATCCAGCCTCACATTTTAGCAGGAGGGTTACAGAGCGTCCACAACATTGATCCTGGCCTGATATGCTGGCCGATGGATTTCTTAACTGAAAGGTCGCAGTATGCAAAGGTTAATGGCATTTTATCAGATTCCTTTTCCCCCTTCCGCATCAGCCCAGGGGTATGTCCTCTCGCCTCTTCCATTTGCTTGATACACTAACAGGTACCAAACCAGTATGTGATGCGTCATATTTAGTTTGCTGACAATTCTGTCATTGTGTCTCTTCTCAGCTGTCATGGCCACGATCATTGCCCTGTAGCAGCGGAATTTACAGACTGGTTCAAGTTGTCCTTCTCGGACATTATAAATTTTAAAAAGAATGCTACAGTCATCTCTCCAGTGGTGATTAATCATCAGACTGAGTTGTTACAACAGTACTAATATCTTGGCATTATAATTAATGACAAGCTTAATGTAGATCAGGGTAGGGCTTTTTTTTTTTTTCTTTCAAAAGACCATAATGAGTAAAGTAAGTGAAAGGCCACAAATTGCACAATGGAATTTAAACATGAAACACATTCTGCTAAATTATGTTAATCTACTTGAATTTGGCAGATGTGACAGATTGTTTTACAGCTGTATGTGGTTTACCCTAAGGTTCAACTGAAAAGATAACTTTTATGAAACAATCCACTTAAATGCATATCAACTTTTGAATTGGCCTAAATCTTACCAATTGCCTGATATGCACCTCTGCAAAGGTGACCGATTAAACAAATTGCATTATGTTGTAATTATAGACTCAAGAGTTTTACAGTGATCAAAATTCAATATTTACCATTAGTCTACATACCTGCATCAGTTAGTGAAGAAAATATTAACATTCGCATGTGAATCAGAGTGAGTTCCCCTTACAGGCCTTCATCCAGTTATGGTTCATGGCGGAACTTTGTTGGTTTTTATGTTTTCATTCACTCTTTCTCCCCTTTGACCTGTAATAGACATAACTCTATCTTCTCTCTGTCCCTTACAGGACTGATTGACTACAACTTCCACTGCTTCAAAAATGCCATCCAGGAGGTTTTTGATGTTCGAGTAAAAGTTCAACAAAATCGCAAACTCCTCAGTCAGAGGAGGTGGAGCAAACTGACTATGACCAATGGAGTGCTCGGCAACCTCCACTGAGGACTGATGACATTACATCAGATAGCCAAATGCACTTGAGCTGCACCCTGACAAATCCAGGAGACTTCATCCTCATTCAAAGGAAGAGTTTTTCATCCCACTGGGTATCATTCATTTTGTTCAATCCACACTGAATCCAGCCTCCGTCCTCCGCCTTCTCTGTCCTCAGAAGCATTTGGACAGACGACAACCTGTCACCAGGTTGACTAAATTTACTGGACAAGGTTCAAATAGGCTTTACGGGAAGTGTATAAATTGTATTCTTCTGGCCCTCTGTAGCAGATGGGGGTAATCTGCTTAATATGGAAACAGAAAGCCCATAGCAAATTTCTGGGTCTTTATCAATCATTACTGATACCATTAGTAAGTACACAATATATAAACAGTTGCTTAAGCCTCAGTAAACCACAGAAACAAATGAACATTGGGCATAAGGAATTCAATTCAATTTCAGTTTTATTTATATAGCCCTCAATCACAACAGTTGTCACAGGACACTTTCCATATAGAGCTGGTACAGAGACCCAACAATTGCCTGATGAGCAAGCAGTTGCCAACAGTGGAAAGGAAAAACTTCCTTTTAACAGGCAGAAACTTCAAGCAGAACCAGGCTCTGGCTTTGAGGCCATCTACCTTGAAAGAGAGAGAGACAGATGCAATCACAGACAGCTCAAACAATGACTCTTAACTATACATAGTATACATAGTATAGTATATACGATCTATTTATGTATGTGATATATGTCTGTATTAGATGGGGGGGGGGGGGTGTTCCTATGGTGTCGGACTCAATGTGGTTGTTTCATTTAATATACTTTGAGACAGACGGCAAAAATTGTTTCTGTATTTTGGTCAGAATACTTATGTGAAGGTTTTGACCATTTATTGCGATAAAATGGATTGCGGTGTGACTGTGCTCATGTGAGCAAGTATGAAAGCAGAAAAATATAGAATAAGTCATCAGGGGAACAAAATCTCATAAAATTAACAGTGTCAACTAGAGGTAGGCCTTCTCTTTTGAGACCCTTTTTTTTACCCTGTATTCATTAACAATTTTCCACAGTTGGCACCATTAAAAGCATGCAAATTAGCTATTATAAGTTTCTGGTTAAAAGTTCTAAAGTGTCTTTCTTTCTGTGATTTCTAAGGGGATTTATGGACATTGGATGTCAGAGATAAACCACAGAATAATATCAATTTGTGTTTCATGTCTATGTGTGAGAACCATTTTTTATTTTCAGTTAAATTACAGACGAGTACAATGAATGTTTCCTTCCTCACCTCCCCATGTGATATTAATCCAGTTTGAACTGGGCTTTACTGTTGGAGCTAAATGCCACATGCGATTACAGTGCAGCATTCAGTTTTGACACTGACTGATTAATCTTGATCAAAACTGATTCCCAAGAAGGCATTTAACCAGATTCCCACCAACCCCTGTTTGAACTTTGATAAAATTAGACTGAATTAACTTATCTTGCATTTGTTAAGAAATGAAGATATTCTGTCCACTGAAATGCTAGAGGCCGTTTAAGTTGAGACAGATACAGGAATTGTTGAGTTTGTATCAACAGTATAATGCAGAAACTTTAACAGGACAAGTATGTATTGAGGAAATGGATCGCATGAGTGATCGTAGAATGTTTTGTTTTCTTTCATGAGGCTTTTTTGCTGTGGCAGCAACCTGTACATGCACTAATATTCATCATCACAATCTATAATGTAGGGCTCTATTTATTTATTAGCTTTCAGTTTACCTTTAGTTTACCAGGAAGTCCCATTGACATCAAAAATCTCTTTCACAAGAGAGATCTGGCCAAGGTAGCAGTTGTCCACAATTACAACATATTAAAGTGCAACATATACAATGAAATGCAGTCTGAAGTTCTTGCCTGTACTATAAAGGGATCATGTGTATAAATGAGAGTGTCATCAGCGTAGAGGTGTGTTTTTGGCTGCAATGTCCTTACCCAAGTTATTTATAAAAAAAGAGAACAAAATTTGTCCCAACGTGGAACCCTGGGGGAAACTGTACGCTGCAATCAGACGACACAAATCTAGCCCAATTTTGAGAAGATTTTGTTGTGGCTGATGATTTGCCAGCCTTGTGGCCAATCATGAACGACAATCTGTTTGTTTCCCATGTAAAACCAAAATTTTCCATTGACCTATTAATTGAACTCAGACCTTGTTTTCCTAAACCTAACCAAGTAAGTAATTGATTTTTGGTTTCAAACAGGACTTGCACCCTGGTTTCCTTGGTGAAAGTTCTGTATTCAAGCCATTTATCCACTACTACCACAACGGATGTTATCCCTCTTTATAATATGTCACTTGATTTCCTAAAGGCTTTCTGAGAGAAAGGCAAACTTCTCCCCTGTTGAACATAATGAGAAACGTTAAAAACTTTGTTTTTGTTTTTCATTAAAGAAAAAGAAAATCTGCTTGAAGCTTTAATTAATAACAGTTAATAATTATCTCACATTTTTTATCATCTTGTTGGTCATACTGAAGGGACCTGTCATGGTTATATCATATTTGAGATCATGTGAATTTTTCAGTGTGATTGCGTTGAAGTTGAAAACACTGGATATAAATGAAAGAAACTGAACTGAACTAAACTGTTTTATCTGTTTGATGTTTTGTTTAGTTTATCTTCAGTTGCTGCTTTAGTCCGTGTCAGGTTACAAGTCAATTTAATGTGTAATATGTCAAGATTCCAGCACTGCATCATACATTAAGAAGATTCAAGTCTGGTAAATGATGAATGAGTGGGCTACACTAAATCAAACATAATAGTGTTGACTTTTTAATTCCTTTCTTCACTCAGGTTCTGTTTCTGCTTTTAAAGAGAAAAAAATATAGTCCTCATGGTCATGCATTAATATTTCTACCTCTGCTGGATCACAATGGAGGCTCTGCACTTTATTTATGTACATTATGGATTTTCCAAGTTTTTTAGGAGTCTAGTCACACTAACACAGGCTAATCAAAATAAAATTAATTTGTAAGAAAGACTAAATATTAAGCAATTAATTGGCCAATAAATTCTAACATTTTTTTTCATTTGAATGTCCAGCCCCCAGAGTGTCTAGTGAGAAAAATTCTGGGCCTTGGACAAACGTAGTTGATTACCCCTGCCATAAACCTTCAGGTAGTTGGGAAGATAGAGAGGGGTGAAAGAATCTTTGTCCAGGATTGCGAGAGTATAAATCTGAATATTCAGTAATGTTTGAAGATCATAGACAGTAGTGGCTTGAACATCATGCATACACAGACACAAACGGAGAAAGTAAAAAGAGAAAAATGAACATAAAAACAGGGATAGAAAATCAATGTACATACGTGTGTGTAACATTTAAGTTGCTATTTCATGTCACCTTTGTCTAAGTAATTTCAGATCTAATTTTACTATTATTTTACAGGGACAGTTGTGAGTGTGACAGACTGGAGATGATGTTCAGCAGCAGAGTGGGGGCTCTGTAAACCCTGAGAGAGTGAAGTTGGGTGAACACCATCTTGTTGTGTTGGTGTTAATTAAAGAAGACCATTCAAAGAGAAATTGTAGCTTGCATTTGACACACGTTCCAGAAGGACTGAAGGACACTACTAAGCATTAGTAGAGAGCAAGCTGATTTTAACCAGGCAAAGCAATTACAGTCATGTTTTTATGCCATGGGAACCTATGTGTATTCAGTTGGTGATGCAGAAAATCTGAAAAATACTGTATGCCACGCTATTTGCAAGGTTTTTCTTGCTCTCTCTGAAGAACTGAATGTCTTTGTAATGGTCCCTGGTCATTTGCCTATGCTGGCTATAAAAGAAGCCATGTATAAAATCACAGGTAGTATGGTCGTAGTATTATTGGTCACTATATTATCAATCAGAATGATGTTTAACTAAAAACCAATACAATGTTTTACCTAATCTTAAGGCCTTGTCCTGAAAAGGAGCCATGTGTCAAGGGTATTGAAACAACTCATTCAAACAGCATCACACAATGGATTACCTGTAAAAGCCTGTTCTGTAACTTGATCAAAAGTTTATATTTGTGTAAATGACAAATGGTCATTACAAGTCCTTGTGTCATTATTTACAACAAAGATAGTCAAAATGCTTAGCCATGCTGTCAATATAAGATAACATACAATAGTGAACTCTGTTAATTATTGCCTGATGTAAACTATGGCTGAGGTTTTGATGACAGTCAAAATGCACAGGCTACACTTTTTCTTTATGGCAAATATTGATTTCAACAGTACAAACTGCGCACATAATTGTACTATATGTGGCAGACTGAGTGCGAAAGATTGGACAGGATTCGCATTTACACCTTTACACCTTTACTTCTTGCACTGTAATTTGCTGACAGATTATGTCATTGTGATACAGAAAAAAAATGGACAAGAATGTTTTACAGCACTGGACAGCACGAAGGAAAAAACATTAAATTTGTAATGCAAACATCAGAAACACCCCTTAGGCAGAATCATACATTCAGCACTGTGTGGGGAAAAACAGTCCAGTATTTCTACACCTCCTGACATTCCTGTGTGTTGGACCACAGATTCTCATCCACATCGCAGTGGATATCTTCCATTGCCATGCAGTGCGGACGGAATATCTTGGAACATCTTATTTAGCCTTTTACAGAAATGTTAACACTGTCTTGTGCTCTGTCTGTATATGTTTGCCAAATTAAAGGTTTATGAGATACACCTGTGAACTATTCAAGAGAGCTCTTTGATCACCGGTTGATATTATGCTTCACACAGAGAACAAACCATCACTTCTGGACGTATTTATAAAAAAACATGTAGTTGGAAATGCTAAGAATTATGCTTGATAGATAATGACAACTGCTTCAACCATAATAATACATTCTGATCAACATGACACTAGAAATTGATAATGTAGGAAACAGCAGATAATTGTACATAATCATTTACATGAATGTGCCAAAGCATTTGTAATGTTCAGAAGAATAAGAAATTGCTTTAATGATCTGAAGTGACTAGATGATGTGGAGGTTGAACAAGTAGTTTTCAGTTCTGATAATAGTGTTAGGATCCAAGCATAGCCCTTGTGTCTTCCTGATGCTTTCCTGCTGCCTCCCAATCTGTGTGTGTGTGTGTGTGTGTGTCTGTGTGTGTGTGTGTGTGTGTGTGTGTGTGTGTGTGTGTGTGTGTGTGTGTGTGTGTGTGTGGTGCAGGTGTGTCTGTTCCTGTGCCTGTCTACCTCCACACCTGCTGCTTGCCCCGACCTGAACAGCTGCCATGCATGTCATCACCACTATCTGCTGCTCCGTGTATCCGTCCCTGCCAGACTGTTAGTCAGTACCACTCAAGGTTTGTTAACATGCCATGCTTCTAGTTCTGACGCTCGGATATTTTGCTTGCCAGTCTTGCCTGTTTTTTGGTTTGTTTGCCTGCCTGTCTGTCAGTGAGACTTATTCTGTTCTCCCTGTCTCCAAGATTACCTGCTTGCCTGTCTTGTCATCTTGCCAAGCCCGCCAGCCAGCACTTATCCCTGGGATTCCCTGGGATTGCCAAGCCTCCCTCTGAATCATTTCCTCCTCACCTAAACCCCAAACTCCAACCATCCCACAATTCTTGCTGTTAAGACTTTTTTTAGGTTTTTTTTTTTTTTTTTTGGTACTGTGCTTGTCCAGCATCTGCTTTTGGGTTTAAACTTAAACCCATTACAAAATACCCATAATAGTCTGTGAACACAAATGATTAAAAACATATTGCTGCAAAAAAGAAGAACAGGGACATACTATCATCAGCTGTCGGTTCCTATCCCCCATGAGGCCGTACAAAGATGTATTGAAAGCAGGCATGTCCAAAGTCTGGCCCGGTGGCCAATTGCAGCCCGTGTTCAAATTTCATACAGCTTGCAGCCTCTGTCATAAAATTTATCACTTGTGGCCCGCCACACTGTCAACCAGAGTATGTAAATTACACATGTACAAAATGCAATTTGTATGCGAGTAGTGCTGCAGGAAATAATGACAGGCTTTCCACAGGACAATATCAATGCGTAAATGAGGAGGTATGCAGCAGACATTGCATCTCTGGCTGAGGAGTTTAAACAGCGCTTTCGGGATTTTGCAGTTATTGAAAAGGAGATCATGCTTTTCTCCTCTCCCTTCTCTGTTGACCCTGAAGACGCTCTGGATCAGCTGCAGCTGGAGCTCATTGAGCTGCAGTGTGACAGCGACTGGCGCAGTCAACAGCGACAGCTCTCTCTTTTACCGGCAGCTGGAAAAAGGCAGGTTTCAAGAGATTCGAACATTTGCTTGCAACCGGGAAACCAGAATCCAATTGCAGCGCTGACTGGACAGAGAAGCCCGTGAGTTCACTGATAATCTAGTCCAGAGAGGGCAAAGTGAAAGTCGTAATCGGGGTCACAAAGCAGGGGTCTATATCAGGGGATTGGAGAGCAGGCGAGGTCAAAGGCAGGCAGGGTCAGTGACGGGATATCTGTCGGAAAGTGATCACTGGAGAGTCTTGCATCAGGACTAAGAACAATCTGGTGAAGAGTGAGTGTGAGGGAGCAGCTGAAGTATGGCAATGATTGTGATTAGTCTCAGGTGTGCGCTGGCTGAGCAGGTGTGCAGATGAGGGAGAGAGAGGCAGCAGGTAAGGAGCTGGCAGACTGTGACATGAGGCATTCTCTGTTATGAACTTTAACAAGAACTGCGTGAGGACAAGATAAGCGACTCTCACCTGCCTGACATTTTGAACCAGACCTGGCCTATGTACTGCAGTCCAGGTCTCAGTATCACCCTTCACATTAGTGCAGGCAAGTTTTTTGTTTTGGTCATCTGAGATGAATATCTCAATATCTCAAAATCTCAGTGAATTAAATTTGTTTTGTGTTGGTCAATATCACTGTTATAAAAATCAAAGTTATAAAATTTTCATAAAATGGTTCATTTGCATTTAATTTAATGGTTCAAAGAATGTCAGGCAGAATGGTTGGCCTTCAAGCATTTTCACCTCATCAAATCTGGCCCTCTTTGAAAAAAGTTTGAACACCCATGCATTTAAAGACTTCTGCAAACTGATATGGGCCAAGAGCCCCAGACAGCAATAAAACCACTGATTTCTTCACAGTCAACCACAACAACAGAAACACTTTTTTGTCATGAAGATGTCTAATGGTAAGTGCATGATTTCTTTCCCTTTGTAAAGTTAAGGCATTGGTGGTTGAGGCACAAACTGTGGCTCCTTAAAGTCTATATGATGTTCATTCATGTAACATTAATTCTGTAGAATGAAATACTGTTGATTCATTAGAGTTTGTTATCTCAGAATCTTAGGCTTAAATGTTCAAAACCTGTGTCTGTGGCTTGCTGCTTGTGTGCAAGCCCTGCTGTGGCGTAGTTGTGTGAAATTTTATATTCAGAGGTGTGTTTGTGTAGACGGGCTTGTGAATCCTTGTGTTTAACATGGAATGACACTGTGTGTTCGCACCTGTGTGTATGTGTGTTGGGGGTGTTGCAGTAGAACTTAAACTGTGGCGACTGGTACACTAATGGAAAACCCTAAATTTCAGGGTACCCTCACTGAAAAGTCAAGCAACTCCATAGCACCAGCAAAAGAAAATTTGTGGGGCTGCCACTATAGATCAGGCTTTGATACACACACACACACACACACACACACACACACACACACACACACACACACACACACACACACACACACACACACTTCATTGTTGGTTTGGATCTGCACACAGGATTTGTTGACTAGAATCACCAGACTTTCAAGGGTCTTATTGCAATGATCTGAGGTTGTTCAAGCAAGTATTTAAACTGTTTTTAAAAGTTTTGTATTATCTTGTTTTATTTAGTCGGGATTATGTTTGTTAAAGAGGGAAGGCTATTAACTTGTTAAGCAGTACAATGGAGAAATGTTTTTGGATGTTGATACCTGATGTTGTTTTTGCTTTATTCTCAGAAATAGATGAGAGAGTTGAATGGTCAATCATCATGTCTGACAGATATTGGGTACTCAACTGTTCTGGCTTGCAAATTGCTTTCATATGCTTGATCGGGCCTTTGATGTGTGAAGGTGAAGCTTTCCATTGCTGTCAGTCTGTGCTTCATCATGAGTTGTATTCACAAAGTGTCTTATGTGTGTTTGTAACAATCAGTTTCCTCTTAAAATCTATTCACAAAGCTGCTGAGAGCAACTTTTCAAAGGTGTCAAAGGTGCCCTCCCCAGGTCCCACACCAGCACAGACCAACCATGCATTCACTGTGCCACAAACTGGGGGAACTTAAGTTACTAGTGGGTAACAACAGACTTTTCTTCCATGTCACAGAAACATGGCAGTGTGAATTGATAGTGCTACACAGAACTTTCAGAGAAAGACTGTCCACAACTGCCTGCCTCAGAAGCCCCCTCCTCTTACACTACTACAATGACAACTCCCTCCATCTCAGAGAGGGACATCAACAGACTTTTTAAGAGACAGAACCCCCACAAAGCTAAGTCTCTCCTGCCACCATGAAGCACTGTGCTGATCATTTGTCTTGGGTGTTCACAAACATCTTTAACTCCTCATTGGACACATGCCACATACCAGATTGCTTCAAGACTCCCACCATCGTCCCTGTCTGCCAAAAAAACCCCACACACCACAGGACTTAATGACTACAGATCCATTGCCTTGACCTGTGTGGTAATGAAATCATTTGAGTGCCTTGTGCTGTCCCACCTGAAATTCATTACTGACCAACTCCTGGACACCCTGCAGTGCCTACAGAGCCAGCAGGTCTGTGGAAGATGCAGTAAACATGGCCCTCCATTTCATCCTTCAACACCTAGACTCCTTAGAAACCTATACCAGGATCCTGTTTGTGCATTTTAGCTCTGCCTTTTGAAGGCAAGATACAGCCCAAATTGTAGGTCAAAATTTTTAAAACATGAACTAACATTATCAACAGAACGTGAAGAAGTAAAATTTCTGATGGTACCTCAGTGTATTGTATTGCAGAGATATCGACTGAAGTTATCATGCTAACCAGCTAGCCCCACCTCATTCTGTCTCATAATACCACTTTATACCTCAAGAGGCTATAGTTTTTTAGGATTGTGGATCTGCAGTCTCCATTCCTTTTCCCCATTGTGCCCCTGTCTTCTGTCTGTCTCTCCCTTGTCTGTCATGTCTGAGTCTGTGTCACTGCAGGACATGGCCGACAGGTTGAGCCCAGCCTCCTCTCCTCCTGACACAGCTGCGCCCAATCAAGCAATCAAGATTCACCTGCCTATACAGAATGTAAGCACCAGTGTTTTTGCCAGTATTCGTCGAATCATCAGTCTACCTGCTTGGTAATGGCCAAGACCACTAAGAGATTGTAAGTATATTTTGTCTTATTTTTGACCTGCCAGTCTGCTCTCACTGAAGAAACTGGATCAGACACTTCCCAGACTCAGTCTACTCTGGATTCTCTGTCTCATCTGGAATCATTCTCTGAATATTCATTAAAACTGTTATCCTTTCATCTGCCTCCTGTCTTCTGAGTGACAATTTGGGTTCTTTAACTTCAGAAATCTTAACAAGTATACCTACCACTTAATTCCAGCTGGAAATGTATATGAGAGAGTTTGCTACATTTCATAAGCACTCTTAGCTTTTTTAGTCTTATAAATAAACAAATTACACTCACAAAATGTCAAGAAAGGGAGTAGTCCTACTTACCAAACAGAAAAATACAACCGAACACCTTCTGAAGTTTCTTTGTTTTACTGAACAAGCTTCATTGCCAGTTAACTAATCATAAATTGCGCTTCATTCAAACTCTGTGGAAACAAAATAAAACTCACCAAAACCATCTTGTCTTTTCACTGTTACAACAATCAACAACTTTGGTTTGGTTCCCCACGTTAGATTTGAAAACATCTGTGCCACATAGGGGCAAAAAGGGTGCAATTGTTACCCTTGTGGATCATATAGCTAAACATGTGCAACAACCAAAATCCCTTGCTATGTTCTCTTTATTGATTTTAGTTCTGCTTTTAATACAATACAAATTGACACTCTTTTAGAATGACTTTTATGATGAACGTGAGTGGTGGGCTCATTCACTGGATTAGAAGTTGTTTAACTGACTGCCCTCAGAGAGTTTTAATGAATGGGGTCTACTCAGACAAGTTTGTTTTAAATACTGGAGCACCACAAGGCTGTGTGTTGTCATCTCTGTTGTTTTCAGTTTATACAAATGTCATGACTGTCAGTTGTAGCAATGTTCAGCTATTTAAATATACTGATGACAAGGCCTTGTTCAGACTTAAAAATAATACCACATGAGGATGCTTATTTCAGGCATGTCTCCTTATTGCTGGGCCAGAAATTTGGAAATTAACATGGCCAAAACAAAAGAACTTATAATACAAACAAAACTGAAGAGAGCTAGTAACATTACCCCGGTTGTACAACCAGCCTGTGGAGGTAGTGGACAATTTTAAGTATCTAGGCACCATCATTGATCAAACTTGAAGTTTTAATGAAAACTCAGAAAGAGCAAATCAGCGACAGCTTTCAATCAGGAAGCTGAAGAGCTTTGGTGTCAGTCAGCACATAGTGGAAGTGGCATACAGAGGTCTTTTTGAAAGTATATTACAGTTCAACATAGCTGCCTGGTATAGCAATTTGAGTGTGAAGCACAAAAACAAGCTTTCCAGAGTTGTCAATGTTGCAGGGAAGGTGGTTGGTCAGCCACAACAGTCACTCTGTGAGGTATTTAACAGGACACTAGTTAGGAAGGCCAGACAGATCTCTGTGGATGCCTCACACCCCTAAATTAAGTGTTCAAATTTCTTCCACCCGGTCACCGATTCTGTTTCAGATTCATCAATCAGTGACCTGATATGAACAGGCCCAATGTCCCAAAGACAGTGGAGATGGTAGTGGTAGTGGATTTCAGGAGGAACTCAGGCTCACCTTCCCCCATCATCCTTTGTGACTCCACAGTGTCCACTTCCACTTCCTGGGCACTATCATCACCCAGGATATCCAGTGGCAACTGAACATCAGCTGCCTCACTGGGAAAACACAACAGAGGATGTACTTCCTGCAGCAGCTGAGGAAGTTCAACATGCCCAAGTCAATGATATTGCACTTCTACTCCACCATCATGGAGTCTATCCTTACCTCCTCTGTCACCATCAGCTACGCTGCTGCCACTGCCAAGTACCAGGGCAGACTGCAGCATGTCATTCACTCTGCTGAGGAGGTGATTGGCTGCAAAAGTCTGCCGTCTCCCCAGGGTCTGTACCCGTTCAGGACCCTGAGATGAGCAGGAACAATTGTGGTGGACCGTCTGACCCGGGACATAGTCTTTTTGAGACACTCCCTTCTGACCATGTAGTCAAATGTAGTTATTTTGTGCCAGACCCAAATTACACAACAATACTGCTGTTGTCAGATAAAAACTTACCTCATAAATGCCAGCTGCTCTGAAGCTTTAAGCTTTATGTTATAATCCCTTATGATTTTCATATCAGGCCCCATTTTGATACTGTTTATGGCCATTATAGAGACTCAAAGGTATTTGCTTCTTTAACATCCTCATTGTTGTAGCTTTAATTGTTACTGACAGAGTTTGCCTCTCCTATATTTCCACACACAAAGGATACTCAGGAAATGATGTATGTGTGTACTGAGGGTGTAGAGATGGGCGATGAGTTCAACAGAGTATCAGGTTTCGCCTCTCTTGAAATGACTCTCCTCCTCCCTTGGACTGAGCCAATCATCTCCCTTTATGTGTATCATGTGTTACAGGTAGATAAACAATGCCCACTGGGTAGAGGGAAGAGAGACAGAGAGTACAGTATGTGTTGCATTACCCTGGTACCTAGTACGTTCATCCTATACTTAAAAGTAGAGTTAGAAACACTGCAGTCTGTTTATTGGTCAGAGAGAATCAGAGCAACCAGCTATCTCATTGTCTGTGTTGTGATGTAGGATTTCCCAACTCTCGTCGTTTGTCTTGCTGCCTGCAGCCCTTTCTCAAACAAAGCTCGTCTCCTCAATAAACTGCACACTGAGAAGAAAGAACACAAAACATTCAATGTACGCCATTGTGTTGTCATAGCATAGCTCAGCGTGTGCATAATGAGTGTGTGGTTGAGTAGGCGAGAGAGAGAGATGGGCAAAAACGTGATGATGAGTGTGAATGGAACAGAGGAAACGGTTAGCTGGCAATAAACACAGTTCATCAATATTGCAGCTTCTGAAGACCAAGAAAAGTCTTCTCTGTTGTCTCCAACTGCTGGAAACCTCATGGTACCAACTCCAATTTGTGTTTTAGTCTGTTGTTAGTGATGTCAGTCAAGTGAATGCGTCTTGAAGCATGGACCAAAGACATAATTTAATCATTTAATTTGTCAGTTGTTGTCAGTAAAGGATGAAATGAAGCCAAACTTGCTAAAGGGGAGCTTCTAGAAATCCACAAAGATTCAGGAAAGACCTTTGCATTTTGGAAACATAACGAACAGTGGAACACTCTCACTGACCACATAGAGATTACAATCTTATACATAGTTCTGCTGCAGATCGAAGATGCAGATGGAAAAGACACTCTCGAGTTTACCAGCCATGTTCATGAAGCTGTTAGTGGGGAAAAGGTGAAGTTGATACTAGTCTAGCTTGACAGATAAGCCAAAAAAGTTCTTATTATGAGATGCTAGAGTGTCCCATTCTGGCAGTTGGTTCCAATTTGTGAGGTGTTGTTGCCACTAAACATGGCAGAGAAATGACTTATTGGCCAGAATTAGTTGCTTCTGTCTTGTGCTGATGGGCCTATTATATATTATTTCCATTGCCAAGAAAGTTTTTTTTTTTTTTTTTTTTTTTTATCATTTCTTTTTATTAGTGCAACAGTCTTTGATCCCCAAGCAAGTACACTTTCAGTAAAACCCAGCTGCTGTTACTACCAGTAACCGCAGATGTTGCCAAATCAACCAGGACTGAAATCTTATATAATTTTGAAGATGCCTTCCAGACATGTTTTGAGATATTTAAAAATACTCTCCTTGGATTAATAATTTATGTCTGGTTTTTATTTTTATTTTTGCTAACCTTGTTAAAAGTCATTAAGATTACATCTAACCTGTTAGGAAATGATACGCAGCTATATAGTCCTTTAGTTCCTATAGATGGAGTCAGCATTATTACATACAAGATCTGTGTGTATTCATGTTCGGCACCTGCTTGTGTCTGTTTGTTTAAATATTTGTGCACGCTTATTTGTCTGTGTGTGTGTGTGTGTGTGTGTGTGTGTGTGTGTGCACGTGTGTGTGCGTGCACATGTGTGTGTGTGCGTGTGCACATGTGCAGGCATGTCTCTTCCTTGCCAGGTCAACAGCGGATTGCGTAACAGCTGCTGGTGGCTGTGGTCTGCACTACAATGTGTTACATAAGACAATTTGATGTTCAGAGTTATAATCCGGCCTGTGCTGCCTGAGCGCTCCCCATCTGGGATTTCCAGCCTGCCCTCATCCTGAGCTCTGCACTCACCTCCCCTCAGAGCTGTTCCACACAGACACTACTCCACATAGACGGGTCAGAATGTCCCCTTTGACCAACACTTTGATGCATGACAGGGTGTCTCAAAAACTGTTGGCTGCATAGTATTGGTGAGTCATCAGGCCAGGTCTGCATACAAACTGTTTCAGAGTGCACATGGTATATTGCCGTGAATTAATAGAGCACACTGGCTCAGGAGGATGTACCTGTAAATTTTAATGACCACCCAACCAATGCTCTAACAGCACCCCCAGGACAAACTTTAAAACTTTAGTAAGTCTCTATGAGCATAAGAAATGTGGATTGTACATGTTTGCAATGCCAAATGTGCTGCCATCCACATCTACAGCCATTTTGGAGTAAGTGAGACATCAAACTTTACTGTTCTCTTAATTGTTTCCACTTTTTTGGTTTACATGCTAACACTGGTACTTGAGATACAATGAGTACAACCTGTAACTCATGTACTGCATGACTGAAACGATTACGCTAAAATACAAACATTTCCTGCTTTAGACACAATTCTACACTGCACCCTTTTCAAAATACCTTTTGTACATTTGCCACAATCTTCATGAATAGAATCTCTTATATTCACAAGAAACAGAAACAGAAACGGAAAGTATGTTTCATGTACAGAATGTGTAAAATTGGAAACTATTCCTACCTAGACAACATTTACAGTCTTTCACTTTATTTGAATCATTTGCAGAACTGAAAGAAAACGTCCACAGTGTGGTCAGAAAGTCATCTGTCTCCTAAACAGGAGATCAAAATCATAAATGTGGCTCAAAAAAAGATACCTAAACAACAACGATTTGCTTTGCCAGCTCATCTCTAATGTCTTCACGAAGAACAAATTGACTTTTTTGACACTCCGGAGTCTGCTGCTGCTTTTTTGGAAACTCTAAAATGAGGTGACCTCCTATTCTCTGCCAGTTATGATAGAGGAAGATTGATTTATCCCACAGTGAGCCCCCACTGAACATCATTTGTTTTTAGTTACTTTTTGTTTTACCACCTGCCTCATTATCCTATCAATATCCTATTTATAGCGCACAGAAATGTGATCTATTGCAGTGTATTCAGTGATTATATCGATTTCACCACAGTGCCTTTCTGTTCTTATAACCCTCTGCTATTTTGTGCATATTTAATGCAACAACATACCAAATTTGTGAATGAGACCATCAGACTGGATCAAGTATGATACCTCAATCGGATGCATCAATTAGTGGAAACACAAAAGAGCAAGTGGATGAAATCTTCAAGTCTAAACATTAAAATAAGACTTAAAGAACCAATCAGCTGCTGAGAGGGATAGGAAGCCAAAAGAAACAGAAGTAATTAGATATCATAACTATGATGATAGGAAATCCTCATTTTTGATCTAACGCTACTTAGTATTGATATTAATCTATAACACACACACACACACACACTGCAATTGGCTGCAGAGAAACGTGCCCTTTCTCACGTTCATCATGCACATTATCGAATAACAAATGACAATAATAAATGACATAGCTCTTGGCTTAGGCCATCAGGACTAATCCCAACATAAACAGAATCACACTGGGTGAAGAAAACCATGTCACTTCCCTATTTGCAGATGATGTTCTTTGTATCTAGTACTCTGTTATGTATGTCTGCATGTAGCAAAGATAGGTGCGCTCAGTGTTGCTTAGCTGTATGTTCATGTTGCTTGCATGCCAATATGTGCTAAAATGGTGTTTGTTGTTGCTGTACTGTTGTACTGATGTTTTACCGTTCATTGTTGTTCTGCATGGCTTGTGTTCTATCTTGGTCTTCTTGTTTTGTCTTTATTGCTGTCTTTATGGGGTCCTTGTCTCTTCATAAGGTACATTTTATGACTTCATGGGTTTGAAAACGTCTGTTGAAAATAAGGCAGCTGGCTAACACTGGCACATTTATAGAAATATTGATTAATGTATGTTGTCTTCAGACTTATCTAAAAGAAAGAAAGCAGATGACGATGAAAAAGCACACAACACAGAAAGAGTCAAAGGATTGCTCTGTGTCTGTACAGAGCAAAGGTCCTATACACTCTGGCAACTGATTCATACTACCAGCACTGTATAGACACGTCACAGTACAGTAATCCCAAGGTTATGTACTTGAATGCATCTTCATCGTTGAAGTTGATTTCAGCCTTGCGAAAATACAAGGAGGGTGTCATCAGCCAGCAAGCTATTGTTGAAGTCCCTGACTAACAAGGAAGCAACATGACTGCGCGCAGCCATTAACCACTATAGCACTGTTCATCACCATGCCACCCTTGACCCCTACAACACTGCCAGTCTCATCACATTCCTGGACACATGACACAACAAACTCAATACATCACAGCAGATCGTTGGCCCAGCTGGTTCACTGACTATCCTTGCTTTCCAGTAGTTTATCTCCCACTGTATTCTCCATTTCTCAGTCTGACCAGGGAGTTTTTTTCTGACTCGAGATGGAAAGTTTGCAAATGGGGTTCCCATATGTGTGTACCTCTTCTACAAGCTTGGAAGATGCATGTGCAGATATTGCTGTAGAATCTTTTCAGGGCTGAATTCGCCATGCTAGGCCTATCTCCCTTGCTGCTCAGCCAGGGTGAGCATAGCCTGCAACACTGATGAGATGTTGTGGTCAGAATGAAACACAAAACAGGATGCAGCCTCATATATTTTTTTAACCCCCACAGCAGGTCAAAGTTTTATCCTGCAAACTTTTTTTTGGAGAATATTTATGTCGACGATAAGTCCTCATGATGCTGGTGATCTCCTGACTTTTCATCAAACACCATAATGAGATTGACAGTTGGATTTCAGAGTGAAATGTTTGTGGCACTGCTGGGCCTACATACAGACTTACAGTAAACTTGGTGTTCTTATGTTCTTTTTTTTTGCACTTTTACCTAAACTGATTTATATTTTGCTTGTCTCTAGCAGCAAGCTACTGGACCACTTAGAAAGGTAACAACAATCCTGAGGGCTATATGTAGGTTTGGCTTCAGCTCTGTGAGCTGACATGGATAAGGTCTGTTTTCCCTGTATGTATAAATACAGTGATGGTGCATTTGGCACAACAGCATGAAATATATACAAAATGTATTTATTTATTATTATTTTTTGACAGAGATGTGAATTTGCCTACAAAGCAATTCTCTACATTGCCTGTACCACCCACCATCACTGATGGTATTACATGTGTTTGTATATGTGTGTCCTTCATCTTTGCCTTGTTGGGAAACATAGTTCATTTTTAGTGAATTCAGCTTGGTATTTCCATTGTAAGATGAACAACATGATCCTCCAGCAGCCCTCTTGACAACTGTGACGGTCCAGTCAGGAAGGGAACGTGTTAGCATAATCCTGTGTAAGCGTAGTATAGAGTTGGAGTGACAAACCCAAAAGTCCCAGCAGGTAAAATGAGCCCAGTAAAAATAAACCCTAAATATACTGCAGGTGTCTCCTGGGAGGGTTTCTGTGATGTGAGAGATGAAGAGGATGCCAGAGTGAATATCCACCAACAGCATCTGAAGCATCACTTCTGACAATCACCCAGCCTGCTGCAGAACATCGTGGGAGGTGTGTGTGTGTATATTTACGTCACCTGCAGCCATGTGAACTCACCAGGGTGTTTAGGTTGCTGACAGAAAAGATGAAGGTGTTTTGAAGCCTAGCTCTCACATATACATATGCGCGTGCGCACACACACACACGCACACACACACACACACACACATTTGTACTTCTGTCCTTGTGAGGACACATAATGCCTTCTCTAGCCCCTTACCCCAACCTCAACCGTCACAACTAAATGCCTGACCCTGACCCTAAGCCTGACCTAACCTTATTCAGACCTTACCCTTAAAACTATGACTTAACTTTAACACAGCCCTTTGAATTTCTGTCCGAAAAAGAGAGGACCAGCCAAAATGTCCTCAACTGGTTCTCACAAATATAGCTGTATAAATGTACACACACACACACACACACACACACACACACACCCACACACGTACATGTGTGCAGCTCTGCATGCTGAGTGAGACCTTTATTCAGGCCACAGGCTGCATCACTGCATATAAACAAAGTCCTTGGATGTGTGTTTGTCTCAAAGGGCTCATTTAAAATCCAGAAATCAGTTCCACTTTTATTTCTTAAAAAAAGGGTATTTTTTAAATTATTTTACAGGCTGTGTGTGTAATTTCTACTCACAGGAGGGCTGCTCCAGTGACAGGGTATTCACAAAAGTTGATGCCACACAAAAGTCCCTCCCAAAATGCACACGTTCCTCTGGTTTGACTGATATTCACTCTGAGGCAGAATTTGTTGCAAATGTGCTCATCCATTCGTGTGGCGCTTCCTTTCGCACATGCTGCATCAACTTAACATAAAATTGAATCAAATTGTGTTGGAGACATAAATTGGAAAATTATGGAGCCCTTGTTTAAAAATGAAAGCAAACATTTCTCAGTAATTTGAAAGATTTACGTCTTCAGCAGGAGAGAGCCACAGGCAGGGTAAAGAAGTCCAAAAGCAATGAGAGAAGGACTAACATGTTGCTCTAGGCCAACAACAACAATGTATGTTTATGCTTTCCACAAAAGGAAATCAAGTGGACGAGTGAATTATGACAGCTCCTGGACTGGTGAGAATGTTTTATCAAATTCTGTTTTCAAGGCCAGGAATAAAAGTGCAATCTTACAACTGTTCTACAAATAGACAGGCTAAATAACACTCCTCATGACTAAAACTGACCTTTATGTGTACTACTGGTGAAATTCTCCTTTCCATATCAATCTGGGTCATTAATGATCATCACATCACATCAAGAACTCTCATGCTATTTTATGATCTCATTGACCCAGGGACTGCCCGCAGGACAGCCTTTACATTTGTTGCTCCATTGCTGCCAAGACTCTGAGAACAGGAACTCATCAGTGTGTTATTTGCGCTTCATAAAAAGTTGCAGCCTCTGGGCAGCCCCTGTAGCTTAGGAATTAACATAACTGCAATATTACCAGATCAAGTCCAACTGAGGACCTCTCCCTCGTTTCCTGTTATCTTTCTTACATAAATACCTCTGATTAAACAAACTGATAAATGTAAACGGACACAACTCAAATATAATCATTTTCCCCATATTTGTGCATTATATAATGGAGGAAAACTGTGAAATCTGCAGAAATATCTATAGAAATAATTTATGTAATCTGTGTAATATTGAGTAGAATATCAAAGTAAAGCAACAGGATTAGAGCATACAGCCTCATGGCCTGACCCTCAGTTGTGTCTGAGTGAGGAAATTCTCTGTCATGTTGGTTGTTACAACCAATCTCTTCATTGACACAGTGGATAGAGCACATCTGGATAAAGTACGCATCAGTCATAATACTGCAGGCACCTCTTGGACACGTTGCATGCTGTAAGCTGTTCATATTACACTGAGTCATTTCAGTGATGGACACGTCAGACACTCAGTTCACTCAGGACTAACCACTGAATCCACAGATATTTATGCTATTAAAATAAAATAGCTGCTGCTCAGAACATTAAACAGTATACATACTTAAACTTTGCAATGATTGATTTTTTTGCCACTTGCAGGCAGAAGAAACAAGTTGTGAACACAACACTGACTTATTGTTATCTTTTTTCACATTATCCTTTGATACACTGTTATAAAAAATATTGTTTATAGTCTCTTTAAAGCAATAAAACAAGAACAGAATCATATGAAGAATTAAGGGATAATGAATATGCACTCAATAGTCAAGTTTACCTTGCATCGATCAAATGAAAAAAGTAATTTTTCAGGATAAATCAAACTACAGTTTGTGGTAATTAAAAGACAATGTTTTAATATGTTGAGACAACCAACACCTTGAAGGGACACAAGTATAGATGTTTTTTTTAAGAGGGTATACACATACATTTGGCCCAGAGACTGCTGGGCCAAGTGGAAACCAGAGATTATTCATCATTTTGTACCACTAAGTACAACATAAGCTGTAGTATTGATCATCTCTTCACAGATTTTCAACACAGACTCCATTCAGATTCCAAAGCTCCTTAGTTTGTCATTTTTAGTGCCTTCCAGCCTCCTGCTGTGTCGGCTTGGCTCCCAGCATGCATCATTTTACCATGGATTAAAAAGCCTTTGCTCTGCTGAAGTCATCAACAGCTCCAATCAACAGATGTTAGAAAACATCAAGCACAGGCCAAGGGTCAAGAACAACATGTTGTGAGTGGTCAGTCATGCCTGACATGCACAAACATGTTTCAGCCCACTGCACTGTATGTGTTGATCAGGGGATTAACTGAAATATGATGGTGCATAAACAAGGAATGTTTGTTCTTTGTTAGGTCCAATCAGTAAAAAGGTTGGAACTGAATTTCACATAAACCTTTTCTCTCCTGACTTAACTATGATACATCTCTGGATTAGGGTTAGTGACATGGCTCTAGGGATGGCAACAACTTTGATCCAGATGGATTGCCATGGAATTTGGTACAGATAGTCATGGTCCCACAGGATGAATCCTCGGTCAAGTAAAATATCTCCACCATAATATAGATTGGCACAAACTTGTGTATAGATATTAGGATGAAGGCATTGCAGGGGACAGTTGTTTACTACTCCACTCCACCAGTTGTGTGGGGATCGCTTCTAGCACACGCTAATTAAACTTGCCCACTTGGGCATCATTATTGCTTCAATAAGGTAAACAAGTGCCGAAAACTAATCTATGCTGTACTCAGGAAAAGTTCTTTAAGTGTAGTACCTCAGGTATGTTAGAAAATAACTGTTCATTTGGAATGGGATATGTGAAGTACATGTTTAATGCAACACACTCAAAGAGCTACAGTACAGCTGCATGAGAGACCAGAGACAGACACTGCCTACTATCTGTATGTGTGTGCAGCCTCACTGAGTTACCAACATGGCTGTACTCTTAAACTGTGTCCCAGTTCCATTTTCCATACAGATTTAAAGCAGGTTTTTAGTCTGTAGTGTGTTCATGCTGGAAAAGTGCCCCAAAAAATATTCTCAAAACAGCACAAAAAGGAAATGGAGCTACTCACAGCTACAAACCAGTTGTGGATGGGGGTGAAACAGTCCTATTAACATGAGAGTATCTTTCAATGATAAGTATACACACATCTGGAAAATGGAACATTCGTGTCCATGTACACAAATCTATGGGTTACAGTTAGTGAGTATTACATGAACTGCCCACATATTGGGCTGACTGTACATACTGTATGGAGTTAGTGTATTGTATGGAACTGAGACAGCCTGTGTCTTGTTCATATTTTTCAGTGGTTTAATGGTAATGTTTCTTTTCTTGGAGAGCACACAGTTTTCTTAAAAATGGGTTGTTCAGCTTTGGAAACTGACTTGTGATTAAAGTCAAACGTTTTCTCACTCGGAAGAACAGTTTGGATTGCTTTGGATGAAGGATGAATGTTCCTTTCATGCTGCTGTATTGCTGCACTTGTGTTTTCATGTTGGGCATCCTGCACTGAGCCATGACATGACCACCTGCAGTCAGAGCTTGTGGTGCAGCAAAAGGTTTTGAATACATCAGGAATGCATGATGAAAGGTGTTGTTTACCTTGATGACATATGGAAAGTTTGGTGGTTCACACAAACTGTGATGAGTAATGATCATATGGTGCTCTTCATCCAGACCGTCTTCCCACAACTGTTAATCTGTCTCGTTGCTTCAAAATCTCAAAATGATAGTAATAGATTTGTCTCTTTTGTTCTTTTTCTGTGTGAGTGACACCATCTCTCTATGGTCAGTTACATCTCAATACTTGACCATGTACATTATAATCTGTAAGGATGGACAGCTCTCATTCAAAGACCAGAAGATGAGGAGAGGATTGTGAAATGTGAGGACTGTTTTCTTTTGTAATATATCCAGTGTATTGTTTCAGAGTAATGCACAACTCAATAGACCATCTGCTGTGGTTCCCTCCATTTGGTGTCTTCTATTTTGTTGACATCAGAAAGTAAATGGGTAATTCATAGTCATTCATATTTTCATCTGCAGTGACAATACAAAGCAAAAAAATGCCCTTGATTGAGTATGTGAGAGTGCATGATGGGTCAAGAGGTTGAAGAGTCAATGGTTGTGGCATGTGTTTTATAAAATTCATTTTCCTGTCCTTAAAGACCCCTCTCTATGAAAATCATGTTTTAACATTGTTAACATGTCCATAGAATGAAATAAGTGGTCAATGCCATGCCTGACCATTTCCACCTTGAAACTGAGGTGCAGCAATGACTCTCAGACTCTCAATGAGTCTCAGAGACACAGATTTGGACAGCCAAAATTTAATGCGTCACATACCTGAGGGACCATGTACACTTGCGGGGTGGGGCTTTCTGAGGGGTATCAGAGAAGAAGTGAGGTGGAGCTACAGTATGAATCGGTATTTTGCATGCAAACTTTCAGTAATTCTTTGACAGAGAACGCTCAGACTTGCAGTTTGACAGAACATGTTATTTGGCTTCAGGGTGTTTATGAAGATTTTTTTTTGCAAACATTACACAAAACACTTAGATAGCTAAGCTGCTGAATTAGATGATACCTTTCCTAGAGTCAGGTGTAGTTACATCAAACTACTTTATGGCACAGATGCGTTTTTTAGGGGTTTAATCAATGCCAGTAGAGAAACTTTAAGCAAAATAATTAAATGGATCTGCAGCAGGCGCGTGAAGTACTGTCCAATGAGTTTCTTGTCTTTTTGTTGCATTTGTCCACCCAAGTGCTCACTGCTGCCATGGTTTTACACTGCAGCTCTCACAGAGGTGAGGAAACTAATGGGCTGTGTTTTAGATTGTGAAGTTTTGAGTTTCTGCAACATCTTTCAATTTGTTGCTAGTCATGCTAAGTTCTCCTGTTGTTTCTTCTAAAAGCAATCACTCCCTTTATACCAATGCAGTCCCAGTTGTATTATTCCACTTGTATTAAATGCATTGATGATGTTGCTTATTAAGAATTTATGTCCTAAGGATCTGAACATAAATTGAAACCTATTTGTATTGATCAAAATGTGTATCTTGCAAGCAAAGAGATTGCTAATTCCTAATTAGTTAAAACAGGTATAATGAAAAATCTATAGGGAAGTGGATTAAGGAGATGGTGCTATGCATGGCCTTAAAAAACAAGACGAAGAGTCCACAGGAATTCTAACAGGTCTGTGAGGCTGAACTGAGGCACAGCAGTTCTTTAAGCTAAATACTAACGTAGCATGCTAACATGTCCACAATGGCAATGCTAACGTGTCGTTTTTCCATGACTCCCGAGTCTTTCGGGCCAGTACAGTGTACAAGCGACTATCACAAGGTGAGCCACACAATTTTTATCTATATGCACCTTGAACATAATGAGTGTGTCACAAGTTTTACTCTATTTATGTACATTTTGTATTCTCAGGTGAATTCTCTGGCATGCTGCTGGGAGATAAGGGTTATGCCTGTATGCCATTCCTGCTCACTCCCCTTGCAGACCCTCAAACAGCAGCACAGCAAGCATATAATCTTGCCCATGCCAGAACAAGGGCCTGAATTGAGATGGCATTCGGCCTTCTAAAGTCACGTTTTCAGTGTCTTCACCACCTGAGGGTCACCCCAGACAGGGCCCGTGACGTCACTGTTGCCTGTACAGTCCTACATAATGTTGCCTGTCTCAGGAAGGAAAGGGCTCCTAGAGTGGCATTAGAGATTGACTGGGACAATGCTGCAATATTTCCAGACAACATTAATGGCAGACTGGTCAGAGACCAATACATTGTTAATTATTTCAGTTGATTTTTCTTTTTGTTGAAACCCATCCCTTACCAATAAAGGATAGTGTATGTCACTCTTTGCTGTGTACATGTATTTTATTTGGCAATAGTAGCACAGTTTCTGGTTGTTAGGTTTCATAATTGTATAATCTTCCCAAATTATAGTCTCGCTTCACTGGACCGATAACTATATATATTGTACTGTACATTTATGAAACTGGGAGGACACCACAATGTGTTTTGACCTTTTTTATCTTGCTGTCATCACTTGCCAGCTTGGAGCTTGAGGGAGAAAGAACAACAATGATTAATACATTACAATACATTAATACAATACAAATACAGTCATGCTTATAGTGTGCATTGAAATCACTTACTTTCAGGATTTCCAGGTCCAGTTTCCTCAGTGTCTTTCATTCGATTTCCATGTCAAGGTCCATCTCCTGCAGTTTTTCCTCGTGGACTTTTATTTTCACATCTGCCAGCTCATTTGTCTCTCTAGGTGTTGCGTGTATTGACGTCTGACAGTTTGTGAATTCTGTAAAACACCTATCAGGCTTTTCCTCTCTGTTTAATTACAACAGCCGTATTGCGTTTTTTACTTATAATATGTTTTACCTCTTCATAAGTTTCCATTATCAGTTGTTGCTCACTTGGGGAGAAGTATGCGGCACGTGTCTTTTCCATTCCTGCATCAGTAAATCTGTGATTGACCTTGTGGTCTGTTTAAGAAAGCCGTGAACGCGCACCGAATTACTTACACCTGGCTTGACATAGTCGCACCTCCTCATCCTGGCTTGGCAAATGTTCAATGGATTAAGCCTGGATGCACTGATTAGACTAGGTCAGGCCTCACTTTTTCAGTCAGCCTGGATTTCTGAATTCTGCTTTTGTGAAACAGCCCTCAGGTTTGGATTGGTTGGTGTAGCTGGAATAAACAGGGTTATATATTTATCAATTATTAATATATTACATTACATTAATATATGATACACATTTACAGCTCAATATTTATAATAATATTAATTATATTACAATTACACATTTATTTCTGTATTTACTGGTAAATTGTCCACTCTTTGTCTCTTCTCTTCATCTTTCACATGCACACACACACACACACACACACACACACACACACACACACACACACACACACACACACGCACACACACACACACATACTGCAGCAGGCTGTGTTCATTGTAATAATGAAATAATTCAACCAGTGCAACAGTTTGCACATTTATGTGTTAACTGATTTCTATATGAGCTGTATGCAGCTCCACAGATATTAACATATACTATGTAATTGTAAGCGGGTTATATAATATAATATGATAAACCAGCATTCATTCAGTCCTGCTCAACATGATCCGAAAATGCAGTATGTTTCAAACAAACCCTCATACACTTTAAAAGGGATACAAAGCCTACTTGTGATTCACTACAACTTGGGACTCATTTTCACAGTTGAACCAACATTATTAATCCAATACATCCATTGGGGCAAGAAAGGCCAGCAGGCAGATGATCTAAACCACTTAAATAATCTAAATCAATTAATATTAAATATTAATTGATGAATTGTTGAGGTGGTTTAAATGTATGCTGGCGCCGCAACAAGAGCTCAATGAACTGAAAGAGGCTAAAACGCTCTGTAGAGCTGAGGGGAACTGAAGATTTCCTGATTATTCTCTGTGGGTTCATCACCACAAGCGACCCCTTTCATACACATACACAAAGTAATGTGATACCTTGTTGAGAAAAAAAAAATTGATGAGTGCAGTTTTAATTACATTTGACAGGCCAGTTTTGATGTTAGTTATAATCTCTTGTTTGTCTTGTTTCTGCTGTCACCTATCAGACTTTTCGTTCTTTATTTGTCTTTGTAATGTTGAGCTGTGTCTTTCATTTCCACTCAGTGTCATGAATCCATGCCTGCAGCTCAAGGCTGAATTAATCTGGCTATGTGCTGAAAAAAAGGCAGTAAACAAGTTTTCTTATTATCGTATCGTTTTTCAACAGATGGAGGAACAAGTGTTTTTGTTGGAAAGAGATGTCCTGAGAGGCTGATCAGATTTACGTTGGAATGAAATCCTCTTATTTTGCAGTCATGTCAGTTTCCCAAACCTGGAGGCTCTCAGGTATAGACTGTGTGATTGGTTTTCGCCTTCATTATTGCTCTGCTGCTTTGAGACTGTGGTCTGTTTAACTTGTACTTTCAATGTCCAAAGACATTCTCAGTCCCAGAAGAGAAGGTTTTTCTTCAGCATGACACAACCCGTCAACTGTAGGTTCATCAAAGTGTGAAGTCAATATGGTTTTAGCTTCAATAACACAAGTGCTTTTTTATATTTTCACAGCTATTTTTTACAGAGTCAATAAGGTGCAAACAGGACAAGGTCAGCCATGACAGATATTAGCACTAAAAGCAGCTGAGGCTGTTTTTCTTTCACTGCAGCAACAGCATGTGTCAGCAGGTGTATCTCCCATCATCTGAAAAAGCAAAGTGCTTCTATTGTGAAAGAAAATAGCTGCTTAGTCTTTAAGGATATGCAAACGCTGCAGGGAATTGTATGTGTCAGGACATAGAAATGTACATTTTCCTTGGCTGGACAGGCAGATAACACTTTGATTAGTTTTAGTTAAATTATCCAAAACAACCCAAAGACAATCAGAGGCTCCTTGCTTGCAGGTAATGACAATACTTTCACTACGATGCTCTGTAAAATCTATATAACACAGATTGTGACAGTTTGCTAATCCTTTCTGACTCAACTGAAAACACACTATGGTTAATGTTTGTCTCATCCGCTTCATTGATTTTGTAAATTTGTGCTTATTCTGAATTTGATTCCAGCAACATGTTTGTAAGAAGTTGGGACAGAAGCAACTGAAGACTGGGAAAAAACTCCTGTTTGGAGCATTCCACAGGTAAACAGGTTCATTGGTAACAGGTGATAGCATCATGATTGGGTATGAAAGGGGTGGCCGTTCGTAACCAGGCGAATACCTCCAGCTCAAATCTGGTGGTAAAAAAAAAGATGTTGTCCAAATACACATGTGACTAGCAGACAGACCATGGGTGGATCAGTCCTGTCCAGTGAGTGCCGGGCTGTACAGTTTGCTATAGAGTGTTTTTTGTCGCCCATAGCGGACTGTCCAACCTTTCAGCAGCACACTCAGCAGGGACTACCAGGTGTGAGCAGGGCAAGAGCAGAGGACACAGAATGGACTCGCTGAATGTGTAAGGTGATTTTGGGTGAAACGTTATTCGATCGTACAGCATTTACAGTCATTATGTGATAGTTAGCTATACTCTGCCATTCTCCTAGATTAACAAATTGATAGCTGTGTCATGGGCCATGCTGCTGCCCGTGTGCTCTCTCTGTCTTTCTCTGTCCTTTTCTCTGCCCTCTTGTCTCCTGTCTCTTCTCGGTATGTCTCACTGCGGTTGTTTGTGTCTGTGGCCGTGGTCATGCTTTCCAACCTGCAAGCAATCATTTCATCCACTGTAGCATTATACCTACAGCGGCTTTCCCTCCTCCGTCTTCGCCAGATCGTTTGGTCACTCATAGTGATCACCGTCTGCCAGCCTGCCCACTTCACTCCTCCATCTACCTGCCTGCTCTCTGCTGTCATTCATTTCCATCTCCCCACTCCCTTGCCATCCAGCCTTCTGATCATTCTCCTCATCTTCACCTCAAGGACTTCACTTTGTCCAGCCAGCCATCATCTCTTCTTGTAGCCATCTATCCCAGTCCTCTCTCCCAGTCCTCCTTCTGCCATTATTCAACATTTAAATAAGAACTTTGCATGAAATGTTTTAAAACTACTCCCCGAGTTTGTGCACATTTGAGTCTGCTTGGTTTAAAATGTTACACTCAGAGGATGTAAGCAGACCTGGTCCTTTATCTGATGAGCATGTGTGTGTGTGTGTGTGTGTGTGTGTGTGTGTGTGTGTGTGTGTGTGTGACCAGGTATTTATCACACTGTGGGCAAAAAAATCTGTTTACACAGTCACATTGTGGGGATTCACCTGCCTTATGGGGACAAAATGCAGGTCCCCTCAATGTAAACCATTAAATTTTAGGGGGAAGACTGGAGATAGGGTTACGGGTCAGGAAAGGTTAGGTTAGGTTTGGGTAATCCAGTGGGGATCCAAGGGATGTTGTGACCCTTTCTATTTGTGGGATCCAGAGATCTTGGATCTTTTTAAAAAAAAAAAAAAAAAAATACTTAAAAAAATACTTAAAAGCCTGGCCAAGTGTGATGTTTAAAAATGCCTGGTGGATTGGGGAACAGTGCAGGCCAGCAGCGGGAACCTGTATGTTTATCAAAGTCCCCCCTCTTTCCAGGGTCTCTGCTGTAGCATTTAGGGCTGTCATTACTTTAAAAAAAGAGCAAGCTTTAATCAATATAATAAGAGAATAAATAATAAGTGCTGTGGTGTGAATGTAAGAAGTTAGACATAAAACAAGAGGGATTAGTAAAAAATAAGTGCTAAAAGCATACAATAATAAAGAAGTGCCTTCAAACAAGTGCTTGTAAAAATCACAAAATATAAAATATATACAAGTAGTAAAGATAAAAGTTGAATAAGAGAACAACACACATACATATGTATATATATATATATATATATATATATATACAGGGTTAAAATAAAATCATGCATCGTTTCTGTTGTTCTTTGTCTAAAACCTTACATTTATAAAAGTCCAATTCCAAGGTAAAAAAGCTTGCTCTTACTAAAAAGTGATAATAATAGTAATAATTATGATAATAAAAATAATATTACTAACAAAAATAAAAATGACAACACCAACCTCCCACAGGCTTTGGTAAAATACATTTTATTAAGAACAAGGATTGATGGCCTCTTGTGAGGAAATGATCCTTTTATAGATTTTAATAAGAAATAATAAAAATATATATATAATATAGGAAAATTAAAACTATAATAAATTCATACATATATGTGTGTGTGTGTGTGTGTGTGTGTGTGTGTGTGTGT
>JBBMOE010000044.1:3164803-3185274 GCA_037975065.1 Chaetodon trifasciatus
TGTGTGTGTGTGTGTGTGTGTGTGTGTGTGTGTGTGTGTGTGAGAGAGAGAGAGAGAGAGAGAGAGAGAGAGATGGAGAATTTCACCAATTATGCACTCGTGGAAATTAATTTTCCAAAGGCTAGGCCACTACTACCCCCTGACAGATTTTGAACTGAAGTTTTAAATTTGATTTATTTCACCTATAGAGGAGAAGATAATGTTATAAAAAAGGGTAAGGAACCTTTTCCCAATCAAGGCCCATTTCACTTTTTATAACAGCTTTCAAGGGCCACACTGAATCAACACATAACCTCTGTGAAGGCTGGAACTGCTTCTCTCTGGAGGCATCTGATGTCAGATAGTAGTGATGATGAGGTTACTAGCAGCTGATTTTCCAGGTTTGGGTCAGTTAGTCTTGAGCAGAGCCTTGACAAGTTTAAGAGTCAGTTTTGAAAATTGTTTTGATTTTTTTTTTTTTTTTTTTTTTTTTTGAGTTTTCACACTCACTAGCATATTCAGAAGTCATACCAAGCTTTTGTTCATTAGGAAAATGTGTTAGCCCTTTCCAGTTGCACTTGTCACAGTTTTAATTTAGTTTCAAACTATTTTACATTTGAAAGAAACCATGCCACCATGAAGGCCAATCTTTGGAACAATTTTACCCTGTCTGGTTCTAGCAGCTCCACAGTGGCAAAAAGGCACTCCTTCACAATTTCCCCTTTTGAATGAGGTTTCAGCTTCTTAGCTATTAGCTTGCTCACTGCAAAACTAGCCTGCATTACATTGTGTTGCTGAGAATACAGTCTTGCAAAAATTACATTAAAAGATTGTCCTTTTTCATCAGTGTGAGCACGTCCCCACAAACTAACTTCGGTGCACTGGCTTGCCTTTTACTTCAATATTTCTCATGGAAAACGCATCACTGTCCACGTCTACTTTTGTTTTCTTGACAGTCTCCATGATGCATTGATGTTACATCAACTGCTAAGTGAGTGTTATGTTCAGGGTCCACAGGGACATGTTAGTCTACAATTTTATGTTTATTTTGTAGATTAGACTCTTGATTGTGGTGCTAGCATGTTGCTCAGTTAACGTGGTTATTATGGACTAATGTAATATTGAGAGACAGTCAAGAGAAACTGTGTGAACGATCAGCCTCATTTGAAGTACATTGGATGCTGGTAATTGTTGTTCATGTTGATTGTTGTGTGTTAAACTTGTTTGGCTAATATGGATCAGATTCCTGGTTGAACATGTGCAGTGGTGAAGTTTTTGATTTAGAAGTGGTTTTTGTGGTAATATTCACACTACAGGTGCATCTACACACCCTTTTAGTGATTACCAGAGTGCTAAAACATCAGTGGAGCAGTGAGCTGTGGTGTCAGCTCAGGCTTGTGTGAGCTGACAAATTGATGTTGAATAAAGGAAAAGGGAGTGTTTCAAAGGGTGAAAAGAGGTACTGCAGCAGTTTTGAACCTTAAAGTATATAGAGCTATTCTAGGAGACCCCCTTCATAAAAGTATGAGCCTGAAAATGAGCATGATATGTCACCTTAAAATCATTTGTCTCTGCAGTGACTGATTTTATGCTTCATCCTTGGTTTATGCTTTTGTAGTTTTATATACTTTGAATGACAACCCCCTCTATCATTGCAGGTGTTTAATTTCATCCTTGCCAGTGGGGTCCTACCACAGTTGACATCAGCATCCATCTATTAACAGCCTCAAGAAAGTCCAGAAGGCAAAGATAAATTTTTACCTCTCACTTTACCCCAGGCAGTGCACCAATTACTACAAGCCATCTTCTGCACTTTCACAGACTAGTAGAGTCTGTCGGTCTTGCAGCTTTCTTTGGAATTTTAAGTAATGTGAAAGGATAGACCCTCCCCATAAGATCTATGGAACATTTTTGTGTGCGTGTGCGTGCCTCACAGCAAGAAGGTCGCCTGTTCAATCCCCGGGTCGGGCGGAGCCTTTCTGTGTGAAGTTTGCATGTTCTTCCCGTGCATGCGTGGGTTCTCTCCGGGCACTCCGGCTTCCTCCCACAGACCAAAAACATGCTCATTAGGTTAATTGGTGACTCTAAATCGCCCTTACGTATGAGTGTGAGCATGAATGGTTGTTTGTCTATACATGTTGCCCTGCAATCGACTGGCAACCGGCTCAGGTTGTACCCCGCCTCTCGCCCAATGACAGCTGAGATAGCAACCCCGAAAGGGATAGTCGGGTATAGATAATGGATGGATGGATGTTTTGGCTTTACGGCCCACAACTTTACTGCTTTGTTTCCATCTCAGTGCTCTCATCAGCCTGGAGACCAACTTGTGAACATAGTGGAATATTTAGCAGCTCCAGAATCAGATATTTTCAGGAGTTGTGAAAGACCAACTGGAACTAAAATTAGAATCAGGATCAGGTTTTGGTCAGTATAGGTTTTCACAAAGAAGGAATTTGTAACTGCATGTATGATAGTATAGTAATATATGGTATGTGCATGTTAACATATGCATATATTAATATACAATAGTATATCTATATAATAAGAATTCTGTGTATACAATGATAATAGAAACATGACTAATAATAATTGTACAGTTGCAGTGGATGTCAGGCAGCGCCATGGTAGTCGTTGCAACCGTGATCCACAATTCAGACACAGCTGCAATCCATGGGAACCTGCAAGATGAGACAGCTAACAGACTCTGGGGAAGAAGCCAAATTAGCAACATGCATTAATGGGACATGAATATATAAAGATGGAGAGGGAGAGGAAGAGAAAAGAGTTCAGTGTATCATGGGAAGTCCTCTGGCAGTCTAAGCCTATAGCAGCATGACTATGGGCTGCTCCAAGGCAAGCCTGAGCCAACCCTAAACGTAAGTTTTATCAAAAAGGAAAGTTTTAAGCCTACTCTTAAGGTGTCTGCACCTGGACCGAGACTGGCTGCCATTCTACATTTGGAAACTTATGGAAACATTAGTAAGCCTATGTTCTGGGAGTGCCATGTCTTTTGTATACCATGTATTTGTAAAATAATAAAATGATATCCTGTTTCATATTTTTTGTGTAAATTATGAAATAAGTTGAAACTGTGTGTTCAAACAGCTGCTAAATGTTAGCAAGTAAGACACACTATAGACACAGAGTGATTGCCAGTGGGGTCCTACCACAGTTGACTTCAGCAATGTCGCTGATACAGCAATGTCGTTACAAACTGACATAATGTTTTTTACAAGGAAAAAACTACTTCAAGTAACATTCAGTGCCAAAATGTATAAGTTTATAAGTTTATTAACCTTCCTCACACAACAACTCTCAAAATTTCACAATTTTTGTGTATAAGCCTACTTACACAGAACATTATTTGAGCAGGTGGTCCTTCAGTGTTCACTCCACCATAAGACATTACACATACTATGCATACTTTGTGTGTGTGCGTGTGCGTGTGGTAACTATATGGTTTTATTTTTCTTTAACTTTATTCTACTCTCATTTAAATATATGTATATTATGTATGTTCTATGTATGTGTAGCATGAAGGGGCTACAACTGACATTTCATTGTGCAGCTCTGTCACAATGAACAGGCATGTAAAATTATCAAAAACTCTAGGTAACGCCTCGATATTAAGGCCATGATGCGATATCTATTGTGATATTTTTTCTTTCTTTCATAAAATAAAAGTAGCCAGCAATGACCTAAGCATGAGCGAAAAATTGGCATGAATTGGCTTTGGCAATGAATGATTGAACCATGTACTATTTCAAAACAAAAACAAAGCAAGCAGTCCTTTGACAACATCCAGGAGCAGTTTATGTTGAGTGACCTCAAGTCTTTGGCTATATATTCACTGATGCATCGTGTTATTTCTTCAGCTCTCAGACTGTTATGCAGAAGCGGGCCTCCAAACGCCTCTCTCAGGCTCCTTTCGCCTCACTGAAGTTTTGTTGTTGTTGTGATTTGAGCTTTTCTGAGTGGCAAAGCACCAAATGGCTTCTCATGTTTGATTTGCTTCCCGTAGTGTAATTGACCATCATCCGGCAATATTTGCAAGTTGTTTTGCGTTTGTCAGCTTCCTGAAATGGGAAAACTGAAATGGTACCACATAACAGCTCTAAATGTCGAGGGAGCATCTTCAGTCTGTTTTGGTTATTGGCACATACATCCGTAATTTTCTAGATGGGTTTGCGCACAAACGATGAAGGGGGTCTGTCTAATTGACTACTATGATTGTGCCCTCTGCTGTTAAAACAAAAACAATAAAATTTTTGATAAAGACAGGCAGAAAATAACCATGTAACATCACAATAACGTTCATACATTGTTACATCCCTAATAATAAATCATCCTTTATACCTTAATATTAGATGATTATAATGAATATGTGGCACAACTGAATCATTGTCAGATTTGTTTCTCATCACATTTCATATGGCTTAGTCTAAAGAAACAAGTTATTTGTTTTTTGTTTTTTTTAAAAAAAACTGAATTGATAGTGTCTTGACAAGATTATTATAGTGAATTCTCAGTTTATTCAACCATGGAAAATGGCTGTTTCAATAATTCACTGTCATAAAACAATTTGAAGCAACCAGCAAACTATTATGATAATTTAATGTTTCTTTTTAATTTAATATGGCCCTTGAAGGATCTCTTGAACACTGAAATGGCCCTAGAATGGAAAAGGTCCCCTTCTAGTGACTCCACTACTGAAGCTGAGAATGGACTCTGAGAATGTGAAAATATCTTTGAAGGATAGCATGTTTTAATATGGCCCTTCCACTCTTACTCTTACAGTAACGATAAATGATGATTTGTGATTTTATTTAGATAACAAAGGGCAAGTAACAAAACGTGTAGTAAAAGGCAAATCTTTTTGGGACATGCTGTATGATCACTGCTGGTTCCACACAGAGAGGTTAATATGATCAAAAAGTTTTTTATAACATGCAAAAACTCCCTTCAACAAAGTCACAACCATAATCCCACATGCATGAGCTGTATATTGATCCTCTCGTCGTCACCATATGCAGGCAGGCTGTATGTTAGTTAAAGCCATGTAGACTGAACACCAGGCATGCTTGTATCAGCTGACTGTGGGAATTAGACAGTCTGTACAGTGTGTCGATCAGGATCCAGCTTTCAGAGATTTATTTAAGTATCTTCATGCAAGAAATAATCTCACCCTCATAAATACTGTATATTCCTGCATATGTGACAAGTGTATGTGCGTGTGTCATACTCACACAGCTCCATGTAGAAATTAAATCTGGTGTGTGTGTTCAACAAAGTTACAGCTCTTACTTGGGGGAAGGAGCACTATCTTGGTGCAAGGCACCAGTGCAATACTTTGATCTGTGGCATCATGATGTAAAGCATCTGTGTAATATTTTGGTTTAGGGCATCAGTGCAATGTCTTGTGAAGTTGGTTTGTCACTTTGAGGGACTCCTTATAGACTGCCTGGCCAAAAAAAAAGTTGCCACTTGGATTTAACAGATGAAGTGATGCACCCATCAAGCCTAGTGTCTACTGTACAAGCCTGTGGGGGCAGTGCTATGATCTGGGGTTGCTGCAGTTGCTCAGGTCTAGGTTCAGCAACATTATGTGCCCAAAGAATGAGGTCAGCTGACTACCTGAATATACTGAATGACCAGGTTATTCCATCAATGGGTTTTTTCTTCCCTGATGGCACGGGCATATTCCAAGATGACAGTGCCAGGATTTATCGGGCTCACATTGTGAAAGAGCGGTTCAGGGAACATGAGACATCATTTTCACACATGGATTGGCCACCACAGAGTCCAGACCTTAGCCCCATTGAGAATCTTTGGGATGTGCTGGAGATGACTCTCCCATTATCAATACAAGATCTTGGTGAAATGCAACACTGGATGGAAATAAATGCACCATAGTTTTTCTTTTTCTTTTCTTTTCTTTTTTCTTTTCTTTTCTTTTCTTTTCTTTTCTTTTCTTTTCTTTTCTTTTCTTTTCTTTTCTTTTCTTTCTAATTGCCACTAAACACAAAATAAATCTGGGGCTGATCATTTGTTTTGCAGGTGTTGGACAAATTAAAGATGTAACCTGATGATGAAGTCAAATGAAAACTCAGGGGATTCCCAAAACCATTAGGATGCACACACTACAATGAATGTCTGTATCAAATTTTATAGTAATCCATCCAGACAGCTGAGATATTTCAGTCTGGAATAAAGGGACTGACTGACCAACTGACAAGTACAATTTAACAATGGCCATCCTAGCATTAATACAATTTTAACCTTTATTTTGAAAGTCAGGTGTTTCACAGATTCTTAAATGTGAGTCTGATATTCAACCAATGGATTTCAGGAGGGGTCCACTGAAACAGGGTTCAGAATTTTGTGGTACTCCCTTAATCATCCAATACTTATAACATCATTTTACAACAATTTGAGAATGTTTGACATAACAGCACACAGCAAACTTGAACACCAACATACTGTTATGTCAAAGAAGCCACAGCAACTACACAGTCAACAACATGGGACTAATGCATGAAAACTTCAAGGAGATGATGAGGGAAAGACAGCACCTGAATAGATGTGACCCACAACCAGTTCATCATAGTTTATAATAATGAAGTGCAGTGAGGATGCAGATGTTTCCCAGCCCAGTAGCCTCCAGTCTGCAACTCGGTCTGTCAGCCTTTAGCAAGCTAACTTCCAGTGGGTGGTCCAGTAGATTAACGTTCGGTTTGTGAGCCTGCAGTCTTTCTGTCCTAAACCAACCTCCCAGAATGCTAAGAGCCAAGAATCTCTGGCCAGTTAACCTCTTGCCATCTTCAGTTCCTGAGTTGGCTAGCATCTTACCTATTCCACCTCTGATGATTCGCAGTCGAGTCTTCTTTCTGGGGGATCCTGTTAGCTATCAAGACAGGCCCTACAAGAAAGCGAGGCGCCTGAGGACATCAAGGCTCCCTGTCATTTGTCTCTCTGTCATCTGGCTCACTGGTTTCTTTTCTGCTGGACCTTGCATTAGAGCCAGACAGCCTCCACAGTTGTGCAGCTTTTCGTCCTCACTGCTGCCCAGCGCCACAGAGGTTCCATTGCCCATTGCCTTGTATATCCCCAGCTGACATATCTCCCATTCCTGATTGATTCTGAGTTGGCTAATGTCTCTTCAACCGCTGGGTCAGCTGAACCACATCTGTTCCTAGTTCCTCCTGTACCTGTGTTGCAAATGAACAACTTGCAGCTGTTTCATCAGAGATCATCAGAGATTCAGCTCCATGAACACATGACCTGTTCGGGTAAGTTTTTGTTAATGTTTCTAATGTCCAAATCAGTCAGCATGCTGGCTTGAATTGAGAGGTGACGTCTGATGTGTGTTTATTGTTGTTAGGCAGTGTAACTAACCTGTTAAACCACCTGCTGATGAGGGACAATGCTCACGTTAGTTCACTAACACTGTTGGCAGCACTGAAGACTGTGATGGCTGTGATCTCGGGTCACTATGTTTTCTTTTGTTTCCTGATACTGTGTTTTTTCCTTCACTCTCTCAGCAGGTTGGAGTGGGGGAAGAGGCAGGGCCAGGTCGCTCCAGAGCGAGCTTCATGAGACACACCTGCATGTCATCTGTTAATCAACTCGGCGTCTTAAGGCACCTCATGCTCATCCCCGCTGCCGGACTTTTCTCTTTGTCTCTCAGTCGTATCCAGCTCACTACTGAACGATCTCGCTCGTCTGTAGTCTTGCTCCTCCTGCCTCCAGTGCCTTTTGCTTGTACTATTGTTGTTGATCATTGTGAGTTATTCATAGTCGCCTTTTGCTCTGCATTATTGAGCACAGTTCCTTCCCAGTAGTCTGGTGATTTTGAGTTTGATTTATTTTGCTACTTTGTTAATTCTATTGTTTGCATTTTCTGACTGTTGTGGTGATTTTGTGTTTTTTTTTCCCGCTGTTGAGCGTTTCCCTGGTTCAGGTGATTTTTTGTTTGTACTTTGTTCAATAAATTCTGGTTCTCTTGGTCTCTGCATCTGGGTCCTGGCCTTCCCTAGATTGAACCTTAACAGAAGACAGCCATAATCTCCCAACCTAAATCTTGCACAAAGTGATTTAGAGCTTTTTGAGATCTTTGCTTTGTAACTTTGAGTGAAAATTGACTGTATTACTATATCCAACATTACTTGGCACCAGCAGCATCTGAACACAAAGTGACTGTGAATTAGGAGTTTATTTTGACCAAACCAGAGCTGGTAATGATTGTTGGACCATAGAAAGACAAGAAGGTTTTAGTGAATTTGATTTTGTTTCCGTTGTGTTTGAATGAGGTGCTTTTAATGATGGTAAAAGTAGTTTCAGTAAATAGAGTCTGCTGGCTTTGGTGAGTGTGATATAACAGCTGTTTCTGGTTAAATAAAAAGGATATTACTCTATACCAACAAGGTCTGTCTCTGTAGGGATGCTGTTCATCATGTTTCAGATACTTAGAATAGCGTAATAGAGCCTGTCAGTGGCAAAAACAAACACTTATTGTGAATGTACTTTGCAGGGATTACCTTGCAGCCTGTTTCACAACTGCTGCACTTGCGCAATATACTGGACCAATTAAAACATTTTTGTCCCTGTTTCTCACTTAGAAAAACATGGTTTGATCAGAATTTCTCTGATATGTCATATATTAGGTCTAGACTATTCTCAACAGCTAGAGCATATTTCAAGCCACTGTTTATATTGTTTATTCTACTGTTGATTAACATAAATGGCAGTTGTTTGCCTTAATAATTATTAATTATAATTACCACAAAATAATCCACTAAAGTGGATAGGTTGGGGATCCGTACGCTTTTTTCTCCTTGTTGTATTTAGTGTTTCTGGAATTGTGACCAATGTGTTTTGACTGTAGCTGAAGTTGATGTTGTAATGGCAGTTGATTGGAAGCAGGTAGTAAAAGACAGAGTGACAACAGGCTGGTCTCATTAACTGCCTCTGCCCAAGCCAAAGCCCTTCCTCTCAAAAGTTCCACAACGTAATGTATCTTAGTTTGATCAGAGGAGGAGGAGGAGTTAGCAGTGGTTGATTGAACACCAGAGGAGCACTGAAGGAGGAAATCCCGACATTAGAACTCCTTGTTGGAGTGGTGGAGCTGGAGGAACATGATGAATGGCTTGCGTTACAGAGACTGGAAAGCAGAGTTGACATCACACCATAGCCACTTGATTAGAAAATCGAGTGGCTATGGGGTTTGCGATGTCCTACTAATACTCCTTGGCTGGAGATTGCTTTCTGAATGTTTGCTGTTTCCGTGTCTGAGTCTGCTCAGTCCATGCTGGCCAGATGGCTCTGTAATGTTGAACTACTTTTGGGCCCAAAAGCAGGACATACAGCCTGGAATAGTTCAAATGATAATTTATTGAAAAGGTGTTTAGATGGAGGTTTGGAGAGCAGAGCCAGAATCACAGTGAAACGAGGCAGGCAGACAGAGTTGAGTAGCTGGCTAGAAGGCTGGGAGAGGTAGGCAGACAGAAACCACAGAGGACACCTGGAGCGCAGGTAAACACAGAGTTAAACAAGATTCAAGCAAGCACAGAGGAAATATTGACTGACTGGACTTAAACTTGCCTGTAACGTTACTACCATGTTGGCAAACTGAATCTGGTGAAGACTGGAGTGTGGAGCTGGAGTATACATACTGCAGGAGCGTAATGAGTGGATGGGTTGCAGGTTGATTGGCAGCAGGCAGGACAAACACACATAACGACAGAGAGAACAAACAGGGGACCAAAAGGGGAACAATAGAAACATGAGGAATGAAGAAGCTGCAGCTAGACCCTGACATCGGCACAGTTGCCAGGATTACAGGATAGTATTCTTCTGAAAATGTCTAATTTTGGGGAAAAAGGTTAACCTCTAGCAGGGATGCTTTGGAGGCAGGCATGAATAAGAGGGAGTGGAATTCCTCAGGCAGTGTAGACTCACCATCAACAAACAGTTAGCAATTTCAGCCATTTAACAATTTATTTTGTTGAGTCAGTGCACGTATTAAACATATATATATCACTGATGGAGATTTGAATATTTTTATCTCCCCCAGCAAATGTTCCAGCCCTGATGGAGTCTCTGAGGGAGGACTGCTCCATGTCACCTCAGACTCTATGAGAGAGCAGCACTGCTCTGTCCTCCACTGGTGTAATGGTTTAACACAGGACCTCAGTGTGAAACCCAACACAGATGTTTTGGCTCTCAGTTTGCATTCTGACATTATTACAAGTCACATTAATTCTAACAATTCATACTCATATTTACCAAGACATTATTTTCCATTTCAGACAGACTCAAATGTTTTGTTGTTTATTTATTTATATTTGAAACCTGGTAAACCTGGAGATGTATGTGAAGTTTTGGGGTTTAACAAAAAACAAGGTCTTGCTTTTTTCATTGACAAAAGAGAGGACACAAAATATTTAAGATTTTGTTTTGTTCAATTCAGCTGCTCCGTTTCATATCAGGACTACACCTGCACAGCACAGTCAGACTCGCTGAGTGCGTTTGTGTGTGTGCGTGCATGTGTGCATGTTGCGAGTGTGGGTTACATGTGCCATATAGCAAGGAAAATGTGTTCTGTATGGGAAACACTGATGATTCAGCTAGAAGTTTATTTACACCTGCAGGAGCTTCAGTCTAAAGCTAGTGATCGAACTATCTAATGAGCTAAAAAGAAAAACAAGTTAGTTGTGAGTTTTGTTTTAATACAGTGTGTTTCATGATTATCTGCAAGGTAAAAGTACTACTTTTGTAAATGAAACCTTGTGAATTTGGGAGAGTAAAATGACGGCTGTTTCTGGTTAAAAAAAAGGTTCTTAATCTTTAACAAAACCATCTCTATCTGTAGACAGCCTTTCCATAATGCTGTCAGATACTTCGAATAACAATCTGAGCCTGTCAGTGGCAGCAACAAGCGCTTTTATTGGATGTGCTTTGACAGGAGCAGCTGACCACAAGGATTGTGTTGTATTGCTTTGTCACTGCTGTCTGAGGCGATCTACTGAACCAATTCCAAAATGTTTTGTACCTATTTGTCATTTAGTAACCAAATAGGGCCCAGAGTTTAAAATACCAGAAATCTTTCACACAGTTTCTCTTGACTCTCCTTCAGTATTACATTAGTTCAACATCTCCCCTGACTGCGTGAGTAGCAGTATTAGCTGAACAACATAATAACAGCAAGCTGAGCAGGCAAACCATAAAATAAGCAGCGAAGCAACATAAAACATGGCAAAACCTACTGCGTCCAAGTTTGAAGTTGCGTCATGGAGGGCTGGTATTGATCCATCCTTGAGCTTGAACCGTTACTGGCCCTCATTTACACAGTGGGGGGGGTTCTGACTGATTTTTTGGAAAAGTGGAGCAAGCAAAGAACAGGGATGATGGTGTTTTCTAAAAATTTGGTGATCCTCAAGTTTGGTGACAGCTGCATCTTCCGGTCAAAATTTCAAACTGTCCGAAAATCAGCATCAGCAATCAGCATGCAAACATGGTGAGAAAGCATGTCAGTTAATGATTTTCATGTAAACAAACAAAAATGTACTCACTAACACTAATTTTGTGTATCCAAAAGTGCTAAATGCACCTCCTTCCTTATAAGATAGATAGATAGATAGATAGATAGATAGATAGATAGATAGATAGATAGATAGATAGATAGATAGATAGGACTTTATTGATCCCACACTGGGGAAATTTAGTTGTTACGGCAGCAGGTTACCAAAAGCAGGCACAGTGGCATAAGAGGTCAAACAAACAAACAAAAAAAATAATAAAAATAAATAAATAAAAGTTCACAAAACATGATACATGATAGAAAAAACAACTATGTCTATATACATTTGTACAGGAATACTGGGTCTATGTATATGCACAATATATACAGTTTATAAGTACACAGTATACGGTTGCCAATATGGATAATAAACAGTGTTACTGCACAGCTGAGAGAAGTACAGATTGCACCAGGTGAAATGGATAAATGTGAGCAGACATTAGCAATACAGCATATATTAGCCTTGAACAGTAGTGCAAAATCAGAAACATGTTTATGATGTAGAGATTAAGAAAGAAGGACAGTGTCCACACAGTGCTACATCACATGATGCTGGAGTTAAACAATTTAAAGATAATTAAAAATAAGATATTAAGATATTTAAAAATAATAAAAGACTTATAAAATACTTGTAAAGTTGATTTTTTAAATAATTGAAATCTTGCATTGTTTACGTCCATATTTATGCACTAGCTATATTCTCTGCCTTTGTTGGTGCACTACTATTTCCTCACACGTTACTAATTACACATGCATGAGACAAGCATAACAGGAGTGTTAAAAGACAACTTGCTGTTAGTCTTTTAGCATTTAGGTTGTGACTTGCCCCACTTTGTTCACTCTCTGCATGCCAATTGTCACATATACAGTATATAACTGCAAAATCAAGCTCTCTCAAAGCTAAGGGAAGTCATATTTTTCCATGTTGCAGTGACAAGAGATACAGAATGGAATTTCGGGCAGAAAATACATCTTTTCTGTTATTCAGCTTCACATTGCTGATACTTTTTGTGTACATTGCACATAAACACTTTCTGCCCATTTACAGTGTCATAACAGGCTAAAGCTAAAGTATGTTCAGATACAGCTGTTCTGGTCCTTGCACGTATTTCTCTCTGTTGGCTGTTAGAACAGCATCACAGCCAATTCAGAGTAACATTGAAAAGGTCTTTCAAAGGAACGTTGTTTTCTGAAAGCTGGAGATACAAGGATGTGGATGCCAAGGTTGTTGCTCTATTTCCTGTCCTACTTTTTGACTATAGAAAAAACATTGCGCTGTCACAAATCCTGCTGTAGCACCAAATCTTCCCTTCACTTAGGAATGGATATGTGTATATCTGCTCTCCATCAGTGTTATTATATCTTATGTGAAGAGATAGCAGAGGCAAAGGAAAAGGGGTTGCTTTCCCTAAAAGAGACATTCCAGCCTTCTCCTATGTGAAGTGTGTGTGTGTGTGTATATATATATATACATACATACATACACACACACACACACACACACACACATGCACACACAAATCATTTCAATATATTTACTTTAAATGAAATGAATGTAATACACAGAAGACACTTGCTCAAGGTCATTTTAAAATAGACGAAGCATCATTTTTCATATTCCCCTGAAATGAAACTTGTTTGATCCGCTCAGGTGAAATTGGATCATTAACACAGCAAAGACAGTGAAAAACAAAACAGAAGAGAAAGACAATGAATAAGAAATAACAGTGTACAAAAGGTGAGCATTAAACCAAACAATGAACATGAGCATGACCATTTCTAAATTACACCTGAATGTAGGGGTGAGAAATAAGGGAAATGGTTCAGATTACTGATATGTCAGTTTGCTAGTCTTTCTCATCGTTGTTCTAGAAGGGACTATAAAAATTATTGGGGTATGATGGGGGACAGATTGGCAATGTATGATTCTGAACTTGCATTAGATTATAGGCTTAAGTTATTTGATTTTAATGTAGTTCTGCTTTCGTTTGACATATTAAATTAAGAATATGATATGTCAGCTGATTTAGAATATATTGACAATGGGGGCCCCTGTAGGCTGGATTTACTATCTGGAGAGATAAAGTTCAGTCATCTACTCTGTGTCTCAAGACTGACGTTGGTCATACTAGCCAAGATTTAAAATGTGAAGGAGTTTCCCCTTATATGCACTGATTTCAAATTGTTATGGCAGAGTTTGAGGTACACTCCTAGGTTTGTGAAGTTCAGCATGGCATCATCTGAATTTGAATGAATGAATCTAAACTCTTTCATCTGCAGTTGGGGAAATATCTGAGAAAATAACCTGGGGTTATGGAGATCAGCCTGGTACCTCACATTCAATCAACGCCAGAGGGAATATGGTAATGTTCTTTCACTGACACAGTACGCATCAGAAACTACCCACTAATCCACTAAATGTTCCAGATAAAAAGAACACCAGCATTTTTCTTTAAACTTTGTTAGATATTTCTATATGCTGTCATTCATCTCTAAAGCCAATTTTATGGCAGATGCACAGCACCCCATGACGATGGTGCAAATATCACACAGAGGGAAATCCATTGTGGAAGGGACGAAATCCAATACCAATAGAAATTTCTGCAGCAATATCAATATCACATGAAAAATGCCATGCCGTTACAGATTGTGTCTTGGCAGATATGTTGTGAGTAGTATGTGGATTCCAGTGGCTGCTTCAGGGGCTGTTTTATGAATTAAACCAAACCCAAACAATGGCAAAGTTCTATCTTTACTCTCACTTTCTCCCTGCTGAAAAACACAAAGAACCATTTCTGGGGCATGTTGAGAGATATTCTGGGAAAAGCAGGAAATCTCTAACTGAAGTAGAAATAGATAAGGGAAGTTGAGGGACAGTGGATAAAATGAAAAGGGAAATTAACCTCACAGAGTAGTGATGTCTAACACAACGTGTCTAGCTTCTACAGAATTCAGCCCAAGCACAGAGAGCAGAGCCAGAGAGGTGACTTCCAGCCGTGACATGTGGAGAGGTTTTAGTCATAGCTTTCTGCTTTGGAAACAAATAAAGCCACATTAGTTTGTGTTCAGCGTAGTGTATGGCCAGCTCATGTACACTGCTGCAGGGCTCCAGGCCTGAGCAAAGCTCTCAGAACAGGAGCACTCAGTCAGACTACTGAGTAGGTTATTGTCACTTTGGGAAACACTAATATGAAATGTACAACAGCACGTCCAACATTAGCTGATCTCATCTGAACATCGTAAGCAGACTGTTTAAACAAGAAGTTAGCAACTATGCCGCAACCTCATACTGGCTATACATACATTATGTGACACACTGAAAAAAAATGGATGACACTGAGCTCATGATTTAAGGTTTGTCTTTGTATTCCCATGAGAATGAGCTAGTTGCTTCAGTCTATGTGCTGCAGGTTTAGATTAGATTAGATTGGATTGAAGCCATATGTGGCTGCAAACATACAAAAACTGTGGAGGTAAATGAGGCAAAAGGAATCAAAAGAGAGAATGATGCAATTAATTACATACAACACATGACATGAGAACAGGTACAGTATGAAGGCAGCACCTGACGATGAAGAAAGGGATCACAGATTTCTGAATAAACCATTAACCCCACAGGTTGAAAGAATACTGTATCAAGATACTACATCTTGTACAATACATGTATTGTGCACTGTTAAATAAATAATAAATGAAATACACAAGTTTACAACAAACAGGCAAAAGACAACAACATTAGAGCTAACATCCATTCAAATCGCACACCCACATTCACACTTCTCTATATGCATCAGAAGAGATTTCCTTGATTAAAAGAGATCACTTTGTCTAGTTTTAACACTTTTCTGCAGGTTGTTCGATCTGTGTGCTACATAGTATTTTACAACCAGCCTCCTCAGTATCTCAGTATTGGTATGGTGATCCTACAGGACCAAGTCTTGAGACTTAGTGCAGCACAAACTTGATTTGTAGTTAAGAAGACATTAGAGATAATTAAGCAGTCTGCCAAGAAGTGTTTTTTAGATAGAGTGCAGCAATCTCTCCTGACTGCTGACAATTGCCACTCAACTCTCTCACATAGTAAATGTGTTCTAAAACCATCTTCAGTTATGAACTTACAGGCAGAATGATAGACCACCTCTAGCCTCTCTATACTGTTTTAACTTTTTCACCTAATTCATTTATAAAAACTGTGAGTAATACCTGATGTTTTATCAAATCCAGTAGGAATCAAAAGAATCTGATGACTGACAGTATCGAAAGCCTTAGATAAGTCAATAAAAAGGACTATTTAGCTAAAAATGAAGCTGCTAAAAATAACAGCCTTGACTCTAACTTCTACTGTGGACTTTTTAGGATCAATAGAACTAAGAGCTTTAAACACCTGAAGATTCATTAAATTCTTCAATAAAGAGAGCAAAGTTTGTTTGCCCAGTAAGGTGCAGCAGACAGAGGAGATCTGGCATTTTCAAATACATAACCTGGAGAAATAAATTATGCATTAAATGCATCTGACATATTCTTTCCAGCTGAGACGATGGTGGAGCCAGTGAACATTTTCACTGGGTAAGGATGAAGTAGAATTATATGATAATGGCATAACCATTTTCCAGAGCTTTACTTTCAGAAAGTGCAGAGACATAAAATAATCTAAAATAAAAGTAATAAAATAATCTATTATGTTGTTAACAAAAATATTGCCAATCAGCAGGTGACTAGGTTACACTTGCACCAGGCAGCATCAGTGGCGGCTGGTGAATTTTTGTCTTGAGAAACAATTCATTTTCACGGCTTCCAAGAGTACCAAGTGCTTCGTCTGTCCAGCTAATTGTTTGGAACAATATATTTATATTTACATACTCAAATAAAAAAGAAAAAAAAACAGCAAATACATACACATGAAACCACCAAAAACTGGACATTTTGTTTAAAAAAAACAATCAAACCATCAGGCTTAAAGCCCAAAGTGCTTCTGTTGGCTAACATTTATATTAACAACCTTAAATGACGATGAAAACACAGCAAATCCTCATATTTAAGTCTATCAAAGCAACAAAAAATTGTCACTTTGTCTAAAGAAAATAACTGAAGCCATTAGGCTTTAAGCCAAAAGTGCTTCTGTAAGCAAACGTTCTTGTTTATGACTCTGAATTTCTTAAAAGGTGTTTTTCTGAAATGGAATTAAATGTATTTCAAAAAAAGTCTCAAGCCAAGTTTGGCTGAACCAAATATCACTGTAGTACAAATCAGACAGAAATGCTTATTTTTAAGAAAAGTGTTTCAAATGCCTTTTAACTGATATATGGCTTGGACCTTTGTATTTTTGTGTCATAGATGCATGCTATTGGGCAGCAGCCACTGAAGTAAAGAGGAAAAACACCACTAGAGTTATCATGCTGTGGTCTGTTGATTAAGATCATATCTAAGAGTTCTGCCTTTTCTGTATTTTTTGGATGTGATAGTGGGACACACAAATGTCTGGTTTGAGTGTGGCTGTGGTGTATATCAGACAGAGTTAAAGCTATAAACTGGTAACATTTTTAGTCACCTGCTTTGTTTGGGTGCACACCATCTGCTCTGTAGAGGCTTGAATTAGTCCAAAGGTAATCAAAGTCTGATATGTTGTCACATCCGGCTGCCAAATAATTTCTTTTTAACCAGTGTTGGAGACTGAACAGTCAGTTTTGGAGAGACTTGGAATGGGGCCAGACATAAGACAATGTTTTCCAACACTCCCAGTTGTGTAGCACAGGGACTCAAGGTCTGTGTGTAATGTGACGACATTCATTCATTCATCATTCACTCCAGCGTGAGTGAGAAAAATTTTGACACTGAGATGCAGGTCAGTGTGAGTTGGAATGCATACTGTTTACAACAGTAATGTGAAAGAAATATTTTAAGAAATATGGAAACAAGAAAGAAAGAAAGAAAGAAAGAAAGAAAGAAAGAAAGAAACAGCTCAGCTGGGCTGAAGCCTGAGGTGGAACATGGAGTGGACCTGAAGCTCATTAGAGCCATCACAGGATCTTCTTGCTTGAGAATTCTCTTTGCCGTCTGCTTGGCTCTCTGTGAATGCCAATGTGGGTGGTGAGGGCTGGATGTACAGTGCTTGAAATCAAACTGCCTCTCAAGCTCCTGGAACTCTGCGCTTGAGATCATTATCACTCACCACCTCATCTAGGCCCCACATGCGGAAAGTAACTAAGCCCTGGTGCCCTTTCTGAATGTTTTGAAGGATCTCACCTGTCATTGATTGCACCACTCTGGTCCTGCGTACTCTGAGGACAATTCCAGATTTCACTTGGACAAGCTCTCTCACATCCACGGGCACATTGCTTAAATGTTCAGGCCATCCTTTCCTTATGAGCTTCACTACAGACGCAAATTCTACATCACCTGCTGTGGCCATTCTGATTTCACCCATCTTGCTTGTAGATGCAGGAATCCCCTCCACTACTCTAACCACACAGCATGCTGCCCCACTGTGTGTGTCAGCCTCTGTCCATGTGCTGACCAAGAGACTGTGTGACAAGGTGTCCGACTCAGAGGACTCAGAGTTATCCCTGGAACATAGTCTACTACTGGATTGAATCTTGTGAGCTTCATCAGAAGACACTGACTGTGTAGAGGCACATTGTCCAAGCTGCTGCTGTTAATGAGAAGCACTAGTCGCGGCTGTTGGGAGGCATTAGCGGCTCAGGCCATAGAGGTATCTGTCAAACTTCTTGCATGCACCAGTGTAGAGCCCACCAGCAAGTCAGCAGCCCGTGACTTTAATGATTCATCTGTTTTACTCACAGCCCTAAGAAAGTATGAATGCAGCTGCAGTTTGCCCTGTAACCGCACTCAGCGTTTCTTGTTTCTACACACTCTGCTCCAATGTCCTACTTTGTTGCCCGTATTGCATGTGGATTTTCTAGTTCCATGATTTCCCACACTTTCTACATTGGCCATCATTACCCCCACATTGTGCATAATTTCCCCCTCTTGGCTCACCGTGTTGTTTGGTGTATTTGCTGTGCTGTGGACTTCTTGTATCACCCCCATTTGCTTTCCTTGCATGCTTATTTGCAATACAAACCATTTCAAGCATCAGGCCCCTCATTAGCTGCAACTTCCATGAGACATCTTTGTCAAGTATTCCAATGACAGAGACTTTTGTTAGCTTCTACCTGTTACCTTTTTTTTTTTTTTTTTTTTGAGTTTGTAGTCTGCAGCACAACAACCATCGACTGTTGAGATCAGCAACTCTCCTCCCTCCTTTCCTTCTGTATTTCGTTCCCCTTCCCCTGTGTCTCCTGTCTGACTCTTCCCTGTCTGTGATTGTGCGTGTGTGCAAATGCAGGGCGTGGCTGGCAGGTCTGCCGCCTCCTCTCCTGATCACACCTGGTGCTAATCATGCAATCAAGACCCACCTGCTGCCAAGTATTGATTGAATTGTCCATCATCCATTAATCCTGTCCCTGCCTTTTTGTATTTTTGCTCGTGTTTTTGTCTGCTTGCCTGTATTCCTGACTCCTGTCTTCAATGCGCCTGTGATTCATACCCTCCATCTGCTCCAGCTAGGCCCTGCAAATTTGTTTGTTGTGAGTAATCTGGATTTGGACTCATTATCAGCCCGTTTTCTTTCAGCCTATTCAGCTGAAATATTGTTGGATCATCTGGGCTCTTCTCTTGTGCATTTTGAGCATTCATTAAATAATTGTTCTACTCTTAGTCCTGCTTCCGCATCTGAGTTCAGCATTTTGGTCTAGTTTCAAGTACAACAAGTGTGCAACTTGCCTGGTCACATAGCTTCCTATTATATAACACACAATATGCGTGCAAGTGCATTAGACTCCCATATATGACAGTTAACATATTAAGCAAAACGTTATCATTTATTTGGAGTCGTGCTTGTATCTACCTGTTGAATGTAAGTTCAATATCTGTTTTAGGTCTGTTTTGGTCTTTGCCAACTTCTGAGAAAAATATCTGGCTCAGTAGCTGCTAAGTGCTCCACTTCTTCTAAGTGCCTCCAAAGGCAACTGGACTAGCTTGTGGTTTAAGAAAATGTTTTACCTCTCATACAAGAGGCTTCTTCAGTTCCAACTGACTGCTGGGGCGTCTCAGGCATTTATCCTCTTTCAGGATCATTGACCCGCCCAGCTAACATGTGAGTTGTTTGGGTCACATGAGTCATGGTGTTAACGGGTCAATGGGTGTTAACGGGTGAGTCATGGTGTGAATGGGTGGGTCGTTTCCCCACCTGATAAACATGAGTCATTAGAGGCGCAAAAGTCCTGGTCCGAATGGCTGGGATCTCAGGACTGCATTGTAAGTGGTGAACAAGGGACACAAGCAGTGAGAGCTTGAAAATTGTATGTTTCTCCTTGGGGTGACATTGTGGCTCAGTGGTTAACACGGTGCAAATACAATTATGCATTCACGGTAAGCATGAAATGACTAAACTGAGTTAACAAAGTTTACAATGCTTTCAGAGAGTTTTAGCCCCACAGTCCTCTCATGAGTCACTTAGTCCATGCATACAGAATCCACAAAACAGTTATTTCGAAGCAACTGTAAATGATGTTCCTTAGTTCACTGCTTTTCTGCTTCCTGTTATGTCAAGTTTTAATCCTTTTAATTGTAATTGGCTCTCAAATAACTTTTTTTCTTTTTGACACACACACAATATATATATATAATTTTCATACACATAAGCATGTGAGCACCCTCACTGAAGCCAAGTCTGAATCATCAAGCACCCCTTTGAAGTTATGAGGACAGGCCAAATTGTCCTCACTTTCCAAACATGTCTGCACTCTGTTGGTTCCTAAAGACATTATGTAGCTTGTACTAATATAAGTACATGCAAACACACACACACACACACACACACACACACACACACACACACACACACACACACACA
>JBBMOE010000044.1:3187861-3198056 GCA_037975065.1 Chaetodon trifasciatus
AGTTCACTGCTTTTCTGCTTCCTGTTATGTCAAGTTTTAATCCTTTTAACTGTAATTGGCTCTCAAATAACTTTTTTTCTTTTTGACACACACACAATATATATATATAATTTTCATACACATAAGCATGTGAGCACCCTCACTGAAGCCAAGTCTGAATCATCAAGCACCCCTTTGAAGTTATGAGGACAGGCCAAATTGTCCTCACTTTCCAAACATGTCTGCACTCTGTTGGTTCCTAAAGACATTATGTAGCTTGTACTAATATAAGTACATGCAAACACACACACACACACACACACACACACACACACACACACACACACACACACACACACAATGTTTGTCATATCTCTCTCTCTCTCTCTCTCTCTCTCTCTCTATATATATATATATATATATATATATATATATATATATATATATAAAATTGTGGAATGCAATCACAGAGCAGAGCCCAGCATCCTCCGACAAAACATGCCCTGCAGAGTGCTTCTGCAGTTACCCTGTGGGCGTGAGGGATCATGGATGCAAACATCTAGCTTTGCTGGATTTACTCAAGGACAAGACAAGAGAAGATAAGTAAAAAATATGTAATATTGCGTAGATTTTTGCACAGACATAATTGATATTAACACGTTAACATAAATAACACAGCTGTGCAAACAATAGGTTTGTGATGTTGTGATGTCAAACTAAATCAACATAGTGCTACGTTAAACGATACTGGAGTTAAACAGTCTGACAGCCATTGGAATGAAGGACCTGTGGTAGTATTCCTTCTCAGGCAGTGGATGCAGCAGTCTGTTGCAGAAGGTGCTACTTAAGGCCCCCACTGTCTCATGCAGGGGTTAAGAGGGGTTGTCCATGATTAATTCCAGCTTGACTAACATCCTCCTTTCACCCACCTCCCCGATGGCGTTCTCCTGACCAGTTTATTCAGTCTTTTTCTGTCCCTCTCAGAGCTTCCACACAAGTATTTGCTCTTTTGCTAGCTTGCTGAATCAATTCAGGATAACTAAGTCGTACACAAACAGCAATTGCAAATCTCAATTTATCAATTAATGATGTGTTAACTTAAACTATGAAGGACTTAACTGATGTTATGATAAATTTGTACATACTTAAATTTGTATACTTTAATGTGGCCATTTTATGGCCAAAGGGGGAGTCAAAGTCAATGTCAATTTATCATATAACCATATTTTCACTATATGTGTGACTTCAAATGACCGATGAACTTTGTGTGTTATCTATTATGCATTCCTGCTTAATTTGGCCAAGTGTTTCTTATCGGAGGAGGCCTTCTGTCTTCATACTATTCAACCTTGGGTGAAGTTTCCTCCCAACTGTGTGGTGTTATGACAAACTGAAATTAGCATTCATACAAGACAGGATAAAATAACTTGAATCCTATTCAGGGTCAGACCACTAATATCAAATTCTGGTGTATGAGCTCTGTCCTTTCAGCTGAAACTTGGTTGGTTGTAAACCTGATAGTTCTGTAAATAGTTTTATATTTATTATTAAATAATACAATTATCGTTTATAGAAAGGTTTCTCACAGGAAATATGAAAACTTCCACAGCATTATATATATGCCCACAGGCTTCCCATGCACAGTCTTACTGTTGATATGGTTTGGCTGTAGCTCAGGTGGTAGAGCTTTTGTCTGCCAATCAGGAGGGCGGTGGTTCAATTCCTGGCCTTGGCAGTCCACATGTCAAGTATCCTTGGGCAAGATACTGAACCCCCAAAACTGCCCCAATGCTGCACCATCGTTGTGTGAATTCGTATGTATGTCGCTTTGGATAAAAGCGTCTGCCAAATGACTTTTATAATTGTAACTGAGCAAAAAGGCATGGCATGAATGAGACTCACTTTACAAACTTTTTTTTTCACCGCACAGGAAAACCATGTGCAAATTATGTTACTAGTTCCAGTCCCTTATAGACTACTGTTGATGCAGCATGTTGAGTGTTAATGTCAAGCGCCAAACTTTCCTTACAGCAAAATCATTTATTTTGTCTTGTAAGTCTAGTTTCTGGACAAGCTGATGCTCAATAGAAGCACTGCCAAACTGTTTAACTTCTCCTGGGCCAAGCAGTTTTTAATGAGTTTCATTTTACTAAAGGACGGCTCACCTCTAACCACAGGAAATAGCGGAGCATGACGCACAGGTCTCCATTAATGCTCTGCAGTTTCAGCATGGCAGACCAAACCATTTCTTGCATTATAAGGAGGGACAGTAGAATTGTTTTTGACCACTATGTCATGGAAAATTAGAAAGATTACTCAAGCTTTTTTATGTGGCTGAAAAATACTATATGACATTTTTACAAATGTGTGTTTTTGACAATATATAGCAAATAATTTAAAGGTTAGTGGGCCCTTTTGGGCCGTCCCTTGACACTGGGCCTGAGACAACTGACCCAGTGTTCCCCCGGTGTCCCTAGTCCTACCTACATCTGTTGTATATTCTCATATCACAGTATAAATCCCTGCCTCATTGGAGCTGGACAGGTTTTTAGCATGATTGTAAATGACAATAAAAACTCTTTTGAGAGAGAATAGCCATGATACATCTTCTGAGCCATGAAACAAAAGCACAGACGTACAGAAACTTTAGGATACTGTCAATATGGGGGAAACATGGCAGCAAGTTCAAGAAAAGATTAAAAAGTAAATTGATGTTCTGCATGTTAACATTTGTCAAAGGGATAATAGTCTTCTTTGTCGGGATTTAATGAAACATCAAGAAAAATACAGCCCATCTTCCCGCGCAGAGCAAAACACAGCAAAAATAGAGGGAAACTGTCACTTATCAAGACAGGTGGCATTACACAAGCAACGTCAGAGGAAGAGTTTGGGCAAAAAGTGAAAAAGCAAAAACAAGAAGAAAATAGCAAACAATGTTACACGTTTCAAAGGACTTCAAATTAATTTGAACATTAAGCACATCCTTGTTGAAAAAGTGTTTAATTTTCCAGAGTAGACAGATGGCTCATAGGCAGTGGCCACTGCAGCTGGACACTGGACCTAAAGACCAAAAGAGTGTCACAGTCTATCTGCTTATTTGTATTTTTTTTCCTCAGATGTGTTCTTACTAATTACCTTGTCTGTTGCTAAATAACCCCAGCATACAGTACACTCTTTGGTACAATTTGCGTGAAATTATTACAATTATTTCAATATCGTTATATTAATCATGTGTAACACTGCTGCACATGATTACATCCAACATCCATGAATAAAATCAGTTTTATATGATTTTAGTGCACCATTTAATACGATTAGGAGTGACACTTATGAAATTAACTTGATACCAATGGACACCTTGCCCAGTGGATCAAAGACTTTTTGTCTGACCACCCCCAAAGTGTCTCTGTACAAGTATTCCTGTCTGATGAAATCATTTTGACTACTGTGCCCCAAGGTTGCGTTTTATCTCCTGCACTCTTTTCTATGTTTAGAAATGCAGTGCAGATTTTTGACTGCAACTGTAGTCTTTTGAAGTATACAGATGGCATGACAATTGTGGCTTTAATGTTCAAGGGCAATGATGAACTAGAGAGCTCATACACTAATCATATCAACAGTCTATTAAAATGGTGTCAAGAGAGTGTTTTGCTCTTAAATTTGAGCAAGACCAAGGAACTCGTTAACAACAGGAGTGGGCAACCACTCCTGTTGTTATACAGTTATACAGAACACAAAGGAGGAGGACAGCAACATCAGTACATGAGGACCCTTCATTACAGGCCCATTCATTTCTTGTTGAATTGTGTGTATTCTCACCCATGGCAAGTGTAATGTGTGTATGAACTGTTTTTGTCATGTCCCCTTGTTTTATTTTTATTGTATCACACCATTTGTTTTGCTTTGAAGCCAAAGATGAAGTTCCATGTGAATAGACAATAAAGATGCATTGATTGATTGATATTGATTATTGACTGTAGATGATGTATGAGCTACCAAACACCACCTGCTGGTACTCACCTGAGCAAAAACAAAACAAAACAAAAAAAAAGTTGTGTGCACCTGTGATGATGGAACATGGATTATGACTGCTTTATTAAAAACACAAGTAGCAGCAAAAACTGACTTTGCTGAACTTTCTCGATTAATTTTTTTTTTTTTTTTTTTTTGAAAAAGCCAACAGTAGCTTTATGGATTTGTGCAAACATCTTCAAAATGTCAAGACTATATATGTACACTGTAGGCTGCATTAAAAACACAGGACCCACGGCTTTTATCTCTTCTTCACTGGAGGATAAATGAAAAATGAAATTCACTGAAAAAAAGAATTCATAATCCAAAAATACAGTTATGAAATCACAGGTGACATGTAAATGGCAGATTGCATTTAAATATAAATTGAATCCTGTTATATTGTTGAAATAAAACTGCAGTGACACACTCATGGACTTATTCTATGCCATTCAGTGTACCTTTTTAGATCAAGAAAACTTATTTTGCTTGTTTCTGTTAAGCTTTACTTATTAAAGTTTGGTTGTAATCCCTTAATTTAATATATATTCTAAAGCCCATGTGCACAAAGGGAAGACATTAGCTTGAAAAGTATCTGTCTCTGAGGTTTTAGGGATGTGTTTCTACTTCATAATTAATCATATGTTTTATTTTACATAATAGGAGATAAGTAGCTCTATTACCACAAAGACAAAATTAAACTAATTAACTCTCTCAAAACTCCATCCAAGCGCCGCTGTGGTTGACTGCAGTTTCAGAACATATGGCAGATAATGTGCATACTAAATCAGCTTTGTTTTTCAGCTAAGTGACTCTTTGACTGAGCATAATGAAACGAATTTGACTCAACAGAGACAGCCTGAGGACAGTAATTTCTTGCTCACTGCAGATTGTAAACTGCTATTACCACAGTAAATCAACTATAGCAACAAAATATTGTCCCATCCAGAGGAGATATGGTTGCATATCTTGTATATTTGACCCCATATGTATTTTGTATTTTATGCTATGTAGCTTTTCTCTATACTACAGACAACCTGTGTTAATGATCTTTTATAAACAAAAAATAAGTCAGTGAGAATATGAGCTCCTCTCTTTTATTAGAATATTTATACACCATGTTGTAGTCAAGATATTAGTGTCCATGTACTGTATATTATGTATTGTTGTCTCTATAGCCTAAAAACTTACACACAGTCAATCATTTCTGAAAAACCTGTCGTGAAAGGTTTTTGTCAGACAGAGGATTTTGAAGAAAGTGTTTGTATTTCATGTAGTTATACCAATTTTCCACAGCAAGTATTGACAGTGCCTCGCTTACCTCTGTTACTAACCTGTATTCATCTCAACATCCCCAGATAGAGTGTTGATATTAGATGATTCTGCCAAACATAATACAGGGCATTATGTTCAATGCTAAGTATTTTTCTGTGCTTTTGCAACTACATTTTTGTCCAGGTTATGGGAGGGTTTATAGCTAGGGTTAATACTCTCTGGTTAAAGTATCGTTGAGGATAGGAAAACATCACAGTTGCTGTTGAAATTAAAGGCAAATATTAATTGTTTGTTTGAGGTCCGCAGGTACAGTGGGTCACCCAGTAATCACAGGTTTTATGGCTGCCACCGTTCTTAGGGTGTTTGTGTGTGTTTGTGTGTGTGTGTGTTCTTGTGCCTGGCATGTGTGTGAGTGGTTGCAGGTGAAGGGGTGTGGAAACAGGACTCCTCCTCCGAGCCAGCCAGCACCCAATCCCCTGCGAGCTGTTATTTCCTGCCGGCTACAAGAGTCATCTGAGCTTGGCAGTCTGCGGCTGGCATGTCTCATGACCAGTCCTTTGCACACGTAGAGAATCATTGTCTGTAGTAGATTTGTCCTACTTGTGGTAGCCAGACTCGAATTGAGCTAGTTTAGACATTGACTGATTTTTACACACACTAGAGATACCGATTGTTAGCCTCACTAGGCTTAGGGGTGCTATTTCATTTTGTATTTTGATTCTTGTTTCTCACCTTTTACTGTAGGCCTCATTTGAGAGGGTTTTATTTCTATTTTGTGAGATTAAGGTAAGCTCACATTTTTGGAGAGATCTCCTTTGGTTTTGATTATTTGTTTGAAAAGCACCCACTCGCTCTTTTCGTTGTCTTGGCCTTTGGCTTTTTGCGTTTTAAAACAATTTAAAACACTTGGATTTAAATAAATAACTAATTTCAACCATTCCCATCCGGTTGTTTTTTTTGTTACTTCCTTTCCCCTAGCGAGCTGGGTTGTAACAACAGGATTGGCTCCTCCTGTCCACATGCCGAGGTGTCCCGGGGCAAGAGAAAGGCTAGCACTTTGCATCGTAGCTCACTTCCATCAATGTGTCAGTGTATGTGTGTGAGTGAGTTGAACTAGTGAATGAGATGTAATGTAAAGTGCTTTGGATAAAAGCTCTATATGAATGGAGTTTGTCATGTGGTCTGTGAGAACGGGATCTCTCACATGAAAGCACCACCCAAATCTCCAGACCTTTACATACGGAGTCAAAGTAGCAGGCTCCCCCTTGCCTCTCATGAGCAGTTTCATACCACTCATACACAACAAAGTGGTTCATTTCCTGAGCAACTGCAATGATCATCAGGAGAAATTTGCATAAGCTTAAACATTTGTCAGCTTCTTCATGTCACACCACAGGGTGACTTTGGAGTCTAGAGCTGCACCAGGATGTCATTTGAATGTTTCTTTTGCAATGACTGGCAGCCGTGGCTCTAATGTTTGAATCCACATGTGTGAACAAAGAGTTGCTTTCTGCCTTGCCACATAAAGGACACACTACGTCCTGCACTGGCACTGAATGTATCTCGTGAGCTGAGGAATCATCCAAGATGATTGTAATTCCTAAGGATACTGGGCTGCTTCTCCTTTTGGGTATGCCAGAGTTTTTGTGGGGAGAAACAGTGGTCCTGTGGTAAAAATTGCAAGAAAATCCTGGGTTAAAATTCACCTTTCAGCTGGGTGCTCCAGTTTTCCTCCACATTCTAAAAGACATGGCAGTTACATTAATTGCCAACCCTGTTATAGACTGCCAACCTATCCTGGGTGTACCTTTTGCCCAGTGTGCATTGGGTTAGTCTTGATCCCCACTTGTGTGACATGTCTAATTTGAATGATCATAGGCCATTGTGAGTCATGAGTACCTCATCATATCCAGGGTCATATGGACACAGCTTTCAGTCTGGTTGTACATGGATTGGAAGGCTTGTATCAACAGACAATGTTAATGAAATCACTAATTGTGCCGGAGTTGGAGTTCTTCTCTTTAAACATCTTGGGCATGACAACTTAATGATGGAAGAAACAAGCCCTCCTCAAAGGCTATTCCCAAGAGGAAACAAAAAACACATTTGTCAGGCTTCTGTTATATTCCTTCAGTTTGATGCAATGCTGTAGCCTAGCTGCCACCTAGATCTGTAAAGTCACTTTAGAGTTCCAGCTTCTGCCTCACATGTACTTCCATGCTTTTGATGTATTTAGCTCCTGTGTTTTAAGTGCTTATTCTTAAACCTGTTTTGTAACACTGATCTATAATATGAAACATTTTAGCACACATTGGCTTTTGAGTCCTTTAGTGTGCAATATACACAAGGTCAGCTTGACTGATGTATTACATTATGGAGCTAAATGGAACATATGAGCCATTTGAACTGAAGGCAAAGCTGATCAGTCTGGCTTGATCACGCTTAATGTGAACTGGAAGAAATGCACTGTAGCAACTCAATCCATGTAAGTGTTTCAAGGCAGAATGTAAGCATAAGCAGCAGCTGTTCATGCAGCCTCTCTGTGCCATTATGTTATATAATTCTAATGCAATGCTGTTTGTAACACCTATTTACAGTGCATCTGTGGTGAAAAAGGTACTTTATACATTTGGCTTTGAACAGAACCCCAGATAAAAAAAATGTGTGTTGTGTCAGAGTGTACTGTATGTGAATACAGAGCTTATATTCGTGACTCAACCAGTCAAGCAGTTAAACCGAATCTTATCTTGGGTATCAAATTATGTGGTCCAGGGCTCTGGACAAACTTTTTCCACTAGTAGCACTGGTGCTCCATACTGAAAATTTTAGAAGCACCAGCACAAAATTGAGAGCACCGCTTTAATCAGCATGCAAGGCAACACAGTTTTATTTTCTTCTGTTTCAGCTGTATTACTGCTGAATGCTTTGGTAATGAATAGAGAAATCATGTGCAGAAAAGACAATGTGTTGTTTTATTTTAAAGGGAAAAGCCGCAAAGTGTGGTAATCCTTTTCCATTAGTTTTTAAAGTGGAACTGCAACACCTCTGAAAACCAGATATTATAAAATGTCACTTAACTATTATCTGGTTACGACGAACAGCCGAATATAGCGAAGGCTGACTCATTAGCGGCTCCGATGCAGGTTGAATTCACTTTGGTAGATCAAATGTTATATGCCTCCTTAATGAAATAGCAATATCTTCACTTTGCTGCATTTTCATAAACCACGGTTCGCCTCTCTTGCCCACATGCAGGCAGGGTGTCACTTCCCTCACCCTCTCCTTGTATGGTGCAGGATAACGGGCAAAATTAAAATGACTAAGAAGTCACTATATCCTTGCCAAAGCCAGCTACTGATCTGGCCAATGATAAGCCACCATTGGTAACTGTTCACTGACCAAGGTGGTAATTAATGCAACTAACTTATCGACCTACTGTATCAGCTTCTGGATTGGCTGGTAACTAGCATGCCAAGGCTAGCCTGATTAGCTACTGATTTGTCTGGTTATTTTCTTCTTCTGACTTTTATTGGCAGATGGGAGGCAAATGTGGCACGGTACCACCACAAAATAGGATTGATCTAGATTATTTCAAGTATTATATTATAATATTATTATTATATTGTATTATATTATATTTTACAATATTATATTAAAGTATATTGTCTTTTTTTGGACAATCTACGTGCATCATCACTGCTTTGAAGGCACCTGTGCACAAAAATACCTTGACGACAAAATATGTTGAATTGTAGACTGCTCTATATTTCAGATCATACACCTGCGAAGAAAATGTATGGTGTAAACCATTAGCCATTACATTGCAATTGCAATTATTTTATTTATTTTGCAATTATTCAATTGTTGCAACAGGTCTGTGCAACAATTCACACAGATAATCAGACATTACATTTAACCTACACAAATCCAGCTGGCAATTTGCCTTTTCCTTCTCTGTGAGTTATGAAGAATGTATAGTCCAGCTGATTATGTCTGAGAGCAGTAGCTGGCTTCGGCAAGGAATAGCCTCCACTAACTTATCACCTTCATTTTGTCCGTTATCCTGTTCCGTAGTCCTTGGGGTGTTCAAACGAGTAGTGCATGAGCAACAACTGCATACAGAATATACTGAGGATGTGGATTAGACAATTTATCATAGAATGTTTTGTTTTCTTTCTTTTACTGCTGTGTTGGTCCTCCGTGGCAAATTACCTGCAGACACAAAAACAGGACATATTTACAATTTTCACTGGGGCACCTTGCTATAAAATTTAGTTGCGCTGTCTTTAGGAACAGTCACATTGTGGGGCCCTGTTGTTAGGTGAGGCTACCTTTGGAGATTATTCCCATCATTACAGGGAATCAAATCAAAAGTAGATCTAGGGTTAGAATTACCACCATCATACAAATTTACTAGCTCACTATACTATATCATTACTAATTAAAACACAACATTAAGATATAAAATTGATATGGAAAACAATTTCTCGTATACACATCCAGCAGACACAGAGCAACATTAACTTTCAGTTGAGTTGAATTTGTGTCCACTTAATGAATATGTATAAAGGAATAATACCCAACGAGGTGTCCATTAGCAGGATACTCAATGACAGGGAGGCCAAAACCATCTAATGTGCAACGAAGGTTGGTTGCCTCTCCAGAGTCCATTGATGAAAAAAAAAAACAAAAAAAAAAAACACTCAAAACCATTAATTTACATTTTTATGCATTTTGCAATCTAATTTTTAAGTTTTTCACCAGCCATAACTCAGTTTCCATGGTAACACCAGAGGGTTTGACTAATACTTGGAACATTCATTCATTCATCTTCTATACCCCCTTTCGGGGTTGGGGGGGCTGGAGCCTATCCCAGCTGTCAATGGTCGCCGACTGCAGGGCAACATACATACAACCATTCACTCTCACA
>JBBMOE010000044.1:3198793-3211218 GCA_037975065.1 Chaetodon trifasciatus
TTACAGTGCATCTGTGGTGAAAAAGGTACTTTATACATTTGGCTTTGAACAGAACCCCAGATAAAAAAAATGTGTGTTGTGTCAGAGTGTACTGTATGTGAATACAGAGCTTATATTCGTGACTCAACCAGTCAAGCAGTTAAACCGAATCTTATCTTGGGTATCAAATTATCTGGTCCAGGGCTCTGGACAAACTTTTTCCACTAGTAGCACTGGTGCTCCATACTGAAAATTTTAGAAGCACCAGCACAAAATTGAGAGCACCGCTTTAATCAGCATGCAAGGCAACACAGTTTTATTTTCTTCTGTTTCAGCTGTATTACTGCTGAATGCTTTGGTAATGAATAGAGAAATCATGTGCAGAAAAGACAATGTGTTGTTTTATTTTAAAGGGAAAAGCCGCAAAGTGTGGTAATCCTTTTCCATTAGTTTTTAAAGTGGAACTGCAACACCTCTGAAAACCAGATATTATAAAATGTCACTTAACTATTATCTGGTTACGACGAACAGCCGAATATAGCGAAGGCTGACTCATTAGCGGCTCCGATGCAGGTTGAATTCACTTTGGTAGATCAAATGTTATATGCCTCCTTAATGAAATAGCAATATCTTCACTTTGCTGCATTTTCATAAACCACGGTTCGCCTCTCTTGCCCACATGCAGGCAGGGTGTCACTTCCCTCACCCTCTCCTTGTATGGTGCAGGATAACGGGCAAAATTAAAATGACTAAGAAGTCACTATATCCTTGCCAAAGCCAGCTACTGATCTGGCCAATGATAAGCCACCATTGGTAACTGTTCACTGACCAAGGTGGTAATTAATGCAACTAACTTATCGACCTACTGTATCAGCTTCTGGATTGGCTGGTAACTAGCATGCCAAGGCTAGCCTGATTAGCTACTGATTTGTCTGGTTATTTTCTTCTTCTGACTTTTATTGGCAGATGGGAGGCAAATGTGGCACGGTACCACCACAAAATAGGATTGATCTAGATTATTTCAAGTATTATATTATAATATTAAGATTATATTGTATTATATTATATTTTACAATATTATATTAAAGTATATTGTCTTTTTTTGGACAATCTACGTGCATCATCACTGCTTTGAAGGCACCTGTGCACAAAAATACCTTGACGACAAAATATGTTGAATTGTAGACTGCTCTATATTTCAGATCATACACCTGCGAAGAAAATGTATGGTGTAAACCATTAGCCATTACATTGCAATTGCAATTATATTTATTTTGCAATTATTCAATTGTTGCAACAGGTCTGTGCAACAATTCACACAGATAATCAGACATTACATTTAACCTACACAAATCCAGCTGGCAATTTGCCTTTTCCTTCTCTGTGAGTTATGAAGAATGTATAGTCCAGCTGATTATGTCTGAGAGCAGTAGCTGGCTTCGGCAAGGAATAGCCTCCACTAACTTATCACCTTCATTTTGTCCGTTATCCTGTTCCGTAGTCCTTGGGGTGTTCAAACGAGTAGTGCATGAGCAACAACTGCATATAGAATATACTGAGGATGTGGATTAGACAATTTATCATAGAATGTTTTGTTTTCTTTCTTTTACTGCTGTGTTGGTCCTCCGTGGCAAATTACCTGCAGACACAAAAACAGGACATATTTACAATTTTCACTGGGGCACCTTGCTATAAAATTTAGTTGCGCTGTCTTTAGGAACAGTCACATTGTGGGGCCCTGTTGTTAGGTGAGGCTACCTTTGGAGATTATTCCCATCATTACAGGGAATCAAATCAAAAGTAGATCTAGGGTTAGAATTACCACCATCATACAAATTTACTAGCTCACTATACTATATCATTACTAATTAAAACACAACATTAAGATATAAAATTGATATGGAAAACAATTTCTCGTATACACATCCAGCAGACACAGAGCAACATTAACTTTCAGTTGAGTTGAATTTGTGTCCACTTAATGAATATGTATAAAGGAATAATACCCAACGAGGTGTCCATTAGCAGGATACTCAATGACAGGGAGGCCAAAACCATCTAATGTGCAACGAAGGTTGGTTGCCTCTCCAGAGTCCATTGATGAAAAAAAAAAACAAAAAAAAAAAACACTCAAAACCATTAATTTACATTTTTATGCATTTTGCAATCTAATTTTTAAGTTTTTCACCAGCCATAACTCAGTTTCCATGGTAACACCAGAGGGTTTGACTAATACTTGGAACATTCATTCATTCATCTTCTATACCCCCTTTCGGGGTTGGGGGGGCTGGAGCCTATCCCAGCTGTCAATGGTCGCCGACTGCAGGGCAACATACATACAACCATTCACTCTCACATTCACACCTAGGGACAATTTAGAGTCACCAATTAACCTAATGAGCATGTTTTTGGTCTGTGGGAGGAAGCCAGAGTGCCCGGAGAGAACCCACGCATGCACAGGAAGAACATGAAGAAGAAGCTTCGCCCCGCCTGACCCAGGGATCGAACCGGCGACCTTCTTGCTGTGAGGCACACGCACTGCCTGCTGCGTCACCGTGCCGCCCATACTTCCAACAACAATTATTACCATAAACTTTGTTCACTATTCCACTAAATAGGATGAACCTTAGACACGCAAGCAAGTTAACCTTACGCTAGCAAGATTCACAATTAGTAACACTGCGTAGAGCTGCCTAACAGTAAATATAATATGACAGTTTGTTTAACAATAAGACTAGCGAGCTATCCAGCCATGTGACTGCCACCAAATCAAGATCAAGATTTTCACCCACAAATGACAGGCCATGTGTACTGTCAGTTGCATGTAGTGAGTTGAATAGAGAATGGGATGTGAGATGATCACTTATGTGATACACACTATCAGTATGCTCAGGGGGGCTGTGTACATCCTGCAGCTTGTGTGTTACAGATGCCATTTTGTGGTGTTCAGAGGATGAGGCACTGAAGGGCAACACTCTGTGTTGTAAAAAGGATATTTTTTCATATTTTCATTTAATTTTTTTCTAATGTCAAGGTGTCCACAGCGAGCTGTCTTTTCATCTTCTATTGGATTTAATTCTCCCGGTGTTAACTCCCTGTGCCGGTTCTCCCTTTTCTATTCAACCTTTCTTCAGCTGCAGACCAGTCATCAAAGTTGTCAGATTTTCCGAACAGGTTAAATGAAATGCAGAAGTCACTCATTGTTGTAAATAGATGTTAGGTTGTTAATGTGTTGCACTGAATTGTAAAACAGAGGCTTTGGCTGTGTCCTTGTTTCTATGGTTACCCTTTTAGATCCAGGCTGCAATTTAGAACAGTGAACAGTTTCTCTGAGCTACTCAGTAGGTGTCCATTATCAGGAATTAATGTACACCCTCCAGCCAATCAGAACTGAGTATTCTCCCAGACCATGCTATAAAAGTCAAATATTTAGCTCTCGTTTGGTCTTCAAGCAAATAAGCAGTGTCCAAGTGCATACCACTTCAGACTATGCCATTGATGTGTTTTGACTCTTACATCCAAAAGTACCCCTCCACTCAGAAATGTATTTTTCTGCTTGTTCCTACAGTTGAATGTCTGAGCTTCTCTGTGCAGAATGAAGTGTGACACTAGAAGTCTGTTTTCACATTCATTGCTGAAAGTGGAAAGTTTCTCTATGTCAGTTTTGAAGAGGCGAGTCTATGAGCATCGTTTGTGATGTTACAAATGATGCTCATAGACTCATAGACTTGTTTAGAAGCCAATCCTGGTTCAATAGTTAATTATGTAGGTGTGATGTAGAAACCTGAAGCTTCCAGTGCACATACACTAGATTTGGAATTTAATGAGGAAGAAGGAGTAGATGTCATTTTAAGGACTTAAACAAGATAATAGAATTGTTTGTGGAAAATCATATCAGAAACACATTATGAGTCAAAGTACAGTGTTTTATGTACATGTAAAACATGTCTGGAGGGGATCAATACAGTTTTCATTACAGTGGACCACTACCAAAAAGGGTCTGGGTGTCACTCCAGCTGATGTTACTTCTGCTTCATGACAGCCATGGTGTACAATCATATCATCATTTTATCTACTGGATGAATGGAAGGAGATACGATTACCTTGGTTATTTGAAATCATGGGGTAATTCACGGGTAATTCAGAATTTTCAATTCACCTGGCATGCATGTCTTTGGACTGTGGAAGAAAAAATGATCTTGAAATTATTAATTCAGTGTTAACCTCTAAATTACTAATTCACACGTATGAGTCATATTCATGTTCAAAAATAGAAAAATCATAGCTAAAGACAAGACAGAGTTAAAGCCTGTGCAGCGTATCTCATTAAATTCAAGTTCATACTTATTTATAGTTATTTATAATCTCATACAAATACATTTCAATGGCTTTAAACAGTAATAAAACGATTAAATAAACTAACAACTTAAAATCAGGAACACATCTTGTCCTGCTCCATAGCTTGTTGAACATGCCACCAAACATTCAGCTGGGAAAAGTGTACCGCAGCATAGCAAGCAAATAAGCTGGTCAGCTGCAAGACGTTAAACAGCATGGAAAAGTACCTGCAAATGTCACTTGGGTCCCTTTGGATGCTGGTGTTGTCTTTACACTTCAGCAGTCCTGACAACAAACTGTCTGCCCATGCAGACTTGAACGCTACAGCACAAGTTTGTTTACCCTTTCAATCATTCCCCTGCCAGACATACAGACACGCCCCCTGAACCACTGAGAGGACAAGGAGCATTTCTGATGTTTCCTTTCCATAATAAATAACTATTACTGATAAAAGTTAAAAAACACAGTGACATTATTTATTCTAAAATGGGATCATTAATGTGATTTCAGTTGGACTTAAATCATAGCACAGCTGCTATGCACAGATATGGCAGGAAGCGAGACTTTTAACAAATGTCATAGAGTGTAATCTGGAAATTTCCAGACATGTCCAATTGTCAACATTCTTGAGTGGCAATAGCCTTAGATGGCAAAGAACACTGCAAGCACAAAGTGTGCAGGCCTCTGCAGTGTGTGTGGTAACACACCTTTGAATGGATTTGCCCATATGCAGCAAACAATGGTCACAGGTGACAATTGAAACAAGAACAAAAACAACATCCTCAGCGAAGGAAATGTCTCTGCCAAGCAATCCTCCACCATTACTTTCCTGTAACGTAACACCTCATCATATACCGTCACTTACTTAAGACACACAATTTGATCAATTCTGCTTAAGTAAGTTCAAATAGATTGTGATAAGATATGACATGCAAGGTGGTCTACAACACAAATTGGGCCCCAGATGATGAAAGCAATAATCTAACATGAAGTGTTACGCCCCTATCATCATCTTCTTAATAACAGAGCTACTTGCTATCATTAAGTGATTCATTGTTCCACACACAATAATGATGTAAATAATGTTCACAGGGTGAGGTAATTCATAAGCTTCTATCAAAGATGAGTCCAACAGTATCCTAGGATGATATGATTAGTGGCTGTTATTATAACACAACACACTCATTGATCATTCAGTGTATAATTAACATTGTTAGATTCATCATTCAGCAGTGCATACTGTGGTCTGCCACACAGATAATTATAAGCCTGGATTCTCATCATGAAAGCTTTCGGGACTGGGCGAGCACAGTCTGCTGCAGTTCGTATAGAATGCATTTGATAAAGAAAATGAGTGAGCTCGCAGCATTCTATGAGAGGGAACACAGCACTGCTCGTAAGCAAAGAGGATGGCATCCTCCACCCCAATCGCACTTTGATGGTGGGCAACTTGAAAAGATGCCAAGTACACATTACCTTGTTCAATCTCCCCACTACTGCAGACACCCTAAAACCACGTATGGTCAGGAAAAAGTGTGCACACACTACTTTCATCTGATGAATCACACTGTATAAGGATATGGAGTTATCTGTGACTTCCAAAGATCTCTGAACAGATTTGATCTGCACCATCACAATGACAACAGTATACCTCTCATATACCTGATGCAGCAGGAAACTCAGTTTATGTCCCAGATGCAATGAGTATGACACATTTGCTTGCTAATTATTACAATAAACATTATCTCAAAATCTAAATAAATATGTTTTACAGATGTTAAGGGAATTGTATACCTAAATTTACGGAATTAACTGCAAAGGCCAACCCAAAAGACTGAATAGGTTGGTTGCAAATGACTGCCAAAATGACATATATGACAACAGAGACTACCAACAACAGGCTTAGGCTGACCAGACCGCCATTGCACTGGATCGTCACTGTACCAGACTTTCATTGTTACATGGTTAATGTGACATAATCACAGTTTCATTAGGTTAGGCACCAAAACTACTTGGTTAAGTTTTAGAAAAAAAATCATAGTTTGGCTTAAAATAAGTGTGTTAGTTACATATGTGACATAACTTAAGTATGTTGAAATAAATCAACACTGACCTCACATCCTCAATAAGTGGACATTCTTGTTCTTTATATTGTCAGCTGACCTCCTCCTTTGCTCCCATCATAATTATGACAGCCAATAGAGGTCGCAATACATAACAATATTCTCAAATAAGGGCCATAATAACCTACTTGCACAGATAACCTGTACTAGCAAAGGTCTTTCTAGGTGCAGGTGTAGTTCTTTTAACAGATCTCCCAGACCAGCAGCACGGTAACTCAAAATAAAGCAAATGATATTAATACATCTTAAAGATAACAGAATTTAAGTTTTGACATTACAAAACCCGCTAAATGTGTGCCCTTCATCAAGAAATTATGCATGTCAAGACATTGTAATAAACCCAAATGGTGAACCAAACTGTGTCGTTTGTTTAGTTGTGTGAAGGTTGCCTGTACAGTAACTTAACATAAACCTAAATTAGTTAAAGGGTAAAATTAAAGTGAAAGTAAGGACAAGTTGAAATGTGCTTCACTGAGTGCTTGTCGGCTGGTGTGGTCATAGGGTCAGCCATCACAGTGTTTTACTCATCATTTTAAGATCTGAATTTCAACAGATGACACTGGACACATTCTCCAATATACTCATCTGCTCCTTCAGGCATCACTCATCCACCTCACTAATGGCCACTATACTGGACCAAAGTGGCCTGTGATAGTAAGAACATAATATTTTGGTGCCACATTTAAAAAGGCACTTTTTGTAAAGAGTTTGTGAGCAATTTTGTTACCAGGCCACAATTCAAAACTGTTGGTTATGTAACGATGCTAATAGCACTGCTAAACACAGCAGAGGATATCATACTGATCAAATGTTGTGTTTTCAGACACAACTGACATCCATAGCAGCTAGCCAAAACATACAGCACTGGTGTTAGATAAGCCAAGTTTCATCAGCATTTAATTAGCCAGCTAAGGCTAAAAGTACTATGTTGCATTAGTGACATGTGGGATGGTTTCATCTAATTGTGCTTCCTCCCATCATCAGTCCTTTGTCTTCCATCACATGTAGAATGGAACAGGGATATGGTTATGTCGCTAATTGGCCTTCTTTCTTGGGGTTGGCCAGAGTTGTTGAAGGTGGACAGTCCTCCGCCTGTTGGCACCACTTTTTCCCTTAGGAATACAGACAGGTGTTTACATTAAGTTTGACATTAAGGATGTATCCATTAAAGCATACAATTAAGTCATACAAAATACCTAACTTACAACTATATCACCACACTGCATACGCAGTCCACTGAAATCTTCCAAAGACAATCATACAAAGTATGTTGCTCCAGTGAATATATCATCTACTGCTAGCTCTACTGGTTGGCCTACAAATGAAAACTGCAGCCCCGATGAGATCCTCAATCCTCCCAATCATCCTCATCATCCCACCTTGGGGTACTCTGTAGACCACCTGATCCTTGTTCCCAATCTTAGAAGAATCCTCTCATTCTGACAAGATTTTAATTTCTGGTGATTTCAGTATTCACCTAAATAAGGCCTTCACTTCTTGAAATAAAGCCATTTTAGAACTTCTTATGCTTTTTATTTCAGTGTGTGTGCATGAACCTATTCACTCCAGTGGTAATACCCTTAATCTTATTTATGCAGGATCGTGGTTTCTGACAGCCCCTCCTGTTACATTTGTATTGTGTTTGTTATGGCCAGACAGAGGACGCCAGGACCCAGATGCAGAGAGTGGTAAAAATAATGATTTATTGACAAAGTAACAACAGAAATTCAGTTCTACAGGAACGACAGTATCAGGCAAGTATCAAAGAAAACTCTCACTGGAACAAAGTATCAACTAAAAAACGCTGAACAGAAAATCACCTTCAAAGAGGGAGAAAAGACAAAAAAAAAAAAAAAACAGGACCACAACAGTGTTATCACTTTCTTATTAAATCTGAAGCAACACTATCCCGTCCTTGTAATGTTGGTGCTAACACACTGTCTCATCATCTTTATCTGAAATTGGTCAGTAATTGGCTGTGGTCCCAGCTCCATTCACTGCAGTGACAGGGCCCATTGAAATTTGGACCAGTGGCTTAAATACAGTCCTTTCTTGTTTCCTGGATTCAGTTGCACTTCTTTCACCAAATCAAGATGGAGAGGAATACACCACCATAGTCTTGAAGTACCAGTGTACTGTCTTTCTTGATTTTTTTTTTTTCTTTAGATGTTTTCTGCAGGAAAATAGATGGTTGGATACAGAATTAGTGCAGAAGTGGTCCCCAGCTACTTCTGTAAAAATCAGCATTGCAGCATTCAAATACTGATGTCAGCTAGTCTCCGTTCTCTTGGAGTTGTCATGGAGAAGAACATGACCGGACATGCAGGCTTTATTCCGGTATTTATGAAATGTTTTCCCCAAAAATTAACCAATAACAAGATTAATTTCTAGTACAGTTGACATTATCATTAATAATAAACTAGACTCACTTTCATTTTCAGAGGAATAAGCAAGTTATTAGCAATTCAACAGAAATGTCAAGTATAGAGGTAAACCACCATTTTGATGATACTGTGGTGTCATCTGAATTTTGGCTATTCAACTTGTTATTGACGTGCAAATGCTGGTAGGAAGGTGAGCAATGGCCTTGAACTTTCTGAGGTGAGAAAGAAATCTGGAATAGGGTGTTAAATCTTAATGGGCCAAGAAGCTTTGTCTGACACTGCCAGTTCATTCACAGATACTGCATTACTGCAACATTTGATTATTCCACACAGTCTGATACACATTCACACCTGCTGGCATAAGAAGGTTTGCAACATGCTGCTAGTTAGATATGCTCATATTGTGATTATCTGCTTGATATAATAGACCAAAGATTTGGAGGAATGCCACACCTTTTGCAACAGCCTCTTATTGAATGGACTGTTAAAAGGAGAACCCAGCAAAATGGCATTAAAGAAACACAAAAGGACCACAAAGAGGCACAAAAGGAGTCAAAAATAGAGAGGTAGAAAACAACTGCAAATGACATTTTTTGTGTCTCTGTCAGTCTGGGTCTCTTGCTTCTATGCAGGAGGGGTGGGGTCCCCCCCAAATTCCAAGAATGATATGACATGATACTATCACCTGCTACCAAAGAACCTCTTTACCTGTGGAATGTTCCAAACAGGTGTTTTTGGAGCATTCCACGATTTTCCCAATGTTAAAGCCATTGACACAGGTAAAATCATTGCAAATAATTTAGATTTTACTGTATTGGATTTGTTGAAGATAAGCAGTTCCATAGTTTCATTGCAGTGTGCTTAATTGGACGGGTAACTACTGTAGTTAACTGTTGCTCTGATTGATTCAAATCTATAACATGCTTCCTTGTGCTTGTTAGATGATTAAGTTGAAGCTATGAAGCCTTTAGAGCACACCAATCTTCGACCATGCTTATGTATGCTTTTCATTTTTGCACCACTTACTGTGCTTATCATACTTGTGTAAGCTTTAGGTATTTTGTTAACATTTTTCATTTTGTATTTGCATATGAAAGTTTTCAGTAAAACAGTTGACAAGAAGAATGCAGACTACAACTAGTTTTTGTTGAAGCATGTCAATTATTATGTTTGGACCCTCTATCTTAAGTGGGCATCTTCAAGAAATAGACAGAGCCACACTAATACCCAGTGTTTTGTTGCTCCTGTCCCAACTTGTTTGAAACGTTTAGCATATATTTACAAGGACTTCTTGTTGTGAAGCAGCAGTGTTAAACACTGAACCACTGTGTTGCTCTTCAAATTTTTTAATAAAAAATGATCAAATTAATTAGACATGAAAATAAAAATGTCTCATGTAACATAGTGTGTCATATTGCAGTCTAAGGGGACTCAAGTAGGTCTTTAACCGGTGTCATGTAAAAGCGGTGATAGATAGGGAAGCCCTCATAGTGGAGGATTAAGTGTTCCACAGTCTGGGTGCAGCAATAAAAAATGCTCTATGCACCTATGGATTTTGACTGGAAATGTGGAATGTGAGGATTAACTGATAAAAGGATCTGTGGACTCTGGATATAGAGTATAGAGAAGCTAGTTCATATCCATGCAGTACTACAACAAACAAATCTAAGAATCTTAAAATCAATTCTATATTTCATTGGTAACCAGTGAGGGGAGGCCAGTGCAGGGAGATGTAGAGCCCATGCTATCCATGAGAAATGACAATGAGAGTTACTGTAGTCAAGAGGTTTTTGTCACTATTGACCTAACGTAAAAAAGCTACTGCTAATGACAGAATTCATTTGTTTATTAAGATTGAAGACTATTAAGACCTTTGTAAAGTCTCACCTACCACACATTAATGTTTACAATGGTTGTCAATGTCAAAAGCAGGAGAAAGGTCCAACAACAACAACAAAAAAAAAGGCATGGCAATGATTTCCAGAGTCTAAAGCCAACAATAAGTCACTTGTAAGCCTTAGAAGAGCTGACTCAGCACTGTTGGGCATTTGTCCACAACGTTGTGTTGCGATCATTTGAGATTGGAAGTACAGTCGGATCGCGGTTTGGTTTTGTGGTTAAAGGTGGGATTACAGCAAAGACTGTGTCAAAGACTGTTACATATCCTGTCTCACATGAATCATCTATGAATGTGAATACTACAGTGAAGAGTCATATGCAGCTGTACAGTCACCCATGACAAAACCTATGAACTTACGAACGGCTGTGGCAGACACTGGGAGCTTTGCAGCTAAATTAACCAGAAGGGTTCATCCCATTTAATATAGTGATGTCACACCAAAGTTTTTACATAATTCATCCCATCCCATGGCAGCGTTGGCAACGAGCCCGATCATGCAGTGGCTGATTGTGAAGGAACCTGGTGATTGGCAAGGACATCCAGGATAAGCTGCATTTCTGAGGCTGTGTATTGGGTGCTGGCTGAGTGGGTAATGAAGAGAATGTTGAGTCAGTGATTGTTTGGTGAATCATCAACTTTGAGAGGAGTTTGAGTTTGTGTTGCATAGGCAATATTTGAAATAGATAAGGCATTAAATGTGTGCCCAGACGCCAGTGTGCCCATCCCCTCACCACTTTCCAACCCCTGATCACTTCTGTGAGTTGTCCTTTATTGTTTCACACTTACAACATTCACATCATATTAGCCAATGCATTCATGCACTTTCATACATCACTAGAACAGACTTTGACACCTCACCGCACTTATTCTTATAATCTACTTTAATAGATTGTTAGTTTATTATTGCCAAGTCTTGCACGTGTCTCCCTTCTTTGCTGTGGTCTATGAGCTGGTCAAAACAGAGACAAATTCTAGCCTTAAGCTGTCTACACATGATCAGCAGCAGAATCACTTGCTTTGACTTGAGCCATTGTTTATATCTAGGAGGAATGACCTTCAGTAATGTGCGCCACCTATTTTTATAAGTCTCCACTGTACTCATACTTTAAATGATCTGAACTTGATCCATGGAAAAAAAAAAAAAAACATTAGTCCATCTCTCAATACTTTCTGACCTCCCTGTCCTGTCTGGGACTCTCAGCTCCACGTCCCTTTGGTTCCTTACTGAAGATGTACATCTTCATCAACAGCTAGTTTCATTAAAAAAAAAAAAAGAAGTCTCAGTAATTTCTTAAAACAACTGGAAATGTAGTTTTTTAGTAAACATTACTCAAAAGGGAGTGAGACTGAACCAAAACACTGATGTTGTGGGTTGTGAAACCACCTGAAAGCACTCAACAGAGCTGAGGGGATCTGGAGAGTTGGTGATCGTTGTCTGTGGGTTTGTTATTATGAGCACCACCTTTCACCTCACACACACTCATTTAATCCATTCTCAATAAAGAAAAAGGCAGTTAGTGCAGCTTCAATAATATCTAAACAACAACAGAGCTCTGTGGCACAAAAGAATGAGACGTATCAGGCTCTGGATAATACTTGTTTGGTAGAATACATTCATTTTTGCTTTGACCTAAAAATACATACACACACACACACACACACACACACACACACACACACACACACATATATATATATATA
>JBBMOE010000044.1:3224611-3332392 GCA_037975065.1 Chaetodon trifasciatus
ATATATATATATAAGGTTAAAACAAGGCAAAATTAAAATTGCATGGACCGTACCTCAATGGGAAATGGACCGCAGTAATATCAGCGTAAAGTGCTCTGTCAAACATTTATCCCCCCCCCCCCCACACACACACACACGCATATCATACACAGAGGGTGGTGAAGCTGCCTGCAAGATGCTGACCGCCCATCAGGAGTTGTGGTTCAGAAGGACATGCTGTCTGAGACTGTCCTCACCAGAAAAGGACGGCATCCATCATTCAATTGCCTGCAGAACAACCAGTAATTATGTCCAGCAGACAAAGGCCTCTAGTGGCTGTGTGGATGATGACTTGTGTTTGTCTGAAGCAAAGGTGATAGTAACATGACGCTGACATAGAACCTCAAAGCCTTGTAGGATGGAAGCCAGGGTGGACAAATTGGTCGACAAAGCGGTTGCTTACTGCACATGTTGCAGAGCACTGATATTGTTCAGCTTCAGCCGAGTCCTTCTGGAAGGCAGTGGCTCACAACCGATTCTGCAGCTTGATTTGGGGTAGAGGTCTTTACCGGTCCACCTGAGCCCAAGGACCCAGAACCTGACTAGGGACCCGCTCGGGTTCTGGGTCCTTGTTTTGTACAGTCAGTGGTGTCAGGGTTGGGTCCCGTTCTCTTACGGGGACGGACTGGGATAATAATTTAGGCTGGGAGTCTCACCGAACATCAACTCACATCATCAAACATCTCTTCACTCTATTCACAACAGACTGCTACTGTATGCACTGTGTTGAAATATTTTTCTCTGTTAATGTTTATACCAGTAACATATCTTTTACTTTTGGAAAGGTAGTTGTCATATGACGTGCTGAGGGCAGCTGTGCTTTTATGTTTTTGCTTTTTAAAACCCCAACCAAACAACTTGCTCAAAAGTGCTTCTAAATGCTGTGATATCTTACAGTATTCAGCAGCACTTTCCTCCCAGGCTTTTCTCCTTTTAAAGTGCTCCCTCTCGGCTCTACCTTTTCTCTGTCTCTCATTCTCTCTTTCTCCTGTGCAATCCCTTTTTTTTTGTTTTTGCAACATCATTCAGCTACGCGCACACCATGCACTGACTGAACGTTGTGTTCATGTGTATGCGTATGCGACCAATCATTTGTAATGACAGACAGGGATGAAATGATCAGGTTAAAACCAGGGCAGCTGACGGTCAACAATGCAATGCAATTACTTGTCCTGTGTGAATTTCTCCTTGATTTACCCATTTCATGTAGTATTTTTGACACTGGCCTGACACTCCAGGTCAATGAGTTTGTCAGGCCACCGGGAATTCTCCTAGTGCTCCCGATAGTCAGTTCGAAAGTGTCTATCTTTTTTTTCCAATCCAGTTTAGATGAAACTACAGCCATTTATGTTTGACAAACGACTCAACGGCTGCGTTCCCAAGGAAACTGCCCTCAGGCGGGTCACTCCTCCTCCGACCCCCAGAGATGAGCAGCAGCAGGCTGAGCACGAGGGACTGTTACAGCCAAAGAAGTGTGTGTGTTTACTGGGGAAACTACAGCTCTGTACGGCTCGGCTACACTGTTATCAGCATTGCTGCTGGCTGTTTGTTTTACAAACCAACTGAAAGAAATACGGATACAACCAGAGTTTCACATAATATAGCCATTATGTGTTTACTCTAGGGCTGCAACGATTTTCATGGTCAATTAATCTGTTGATTATTTATTAGTTGTATAGTCTATAAAATGTCAGAAAATTGTGAAACACATTGATCAGTTTCCCAAAACCACAGATTATGTCCTCAAATGTCTTGTTTTGTCCACAACCTAAACATATTCAGTTTACCATCATAGAGGAGCGAAGAAAGCAAAAAATATTCATATTTTAGAAGCTGGAATCATTTTTGGATTTTTTTTTTTTTTGTTTTTTTTTAGGAAATCACTCAAACTGATTAATCAGTTATCAAAATAGTTGGCAATTAACTTCATAATTTACAACTACTCAATCAATCGATAGATGCAGCTAGGAATTAAGGTGAAAAAACCCTCAAGAGTCAATAGTCTTGGAGAGTGCAAATGATTGCAAATTAGAAATGCTAACTTTAGCAGCCATGGCAACAAACGGGCGATCATTATTAGAGTTCAAAATGACAAGCAGTTATCTTTATTATGCTAAGTGATCTAAAAAAACTGCAAATCTAATTCTATATGAGCTGTGTTTCTTTACCATGACAGCAAGTAGACTTTTAAACTGAAATAACGACTGGAGACGAATAACAGAAAACCTGGATGTATGTTTGCATTTTACCAACTTTCCTGGCCAGAAGGTTGTGCATCACGACCAGGCACAGAAGAGAAGTCTTCTTAGGTTGAGCCCAATCAGCTCTGAAACCGATTGTGATCAGGTCTGTGTCTCTCAGTAGGGTTCAGGTCTGAAATTTCTCAGTTTTGCATGGGTGTGGGTCCCAGCTTTCAAATAATAGATGTGTCTGGTTAAGTTCCAAGTACTATATTTCTGGGTTGGGTACTAGTTTTTGTTTTTATTTTTACTGTTGAAGACCTCCAGCTTGACGGACTCATTAGGAGGATCAAAGAGGTTGACTGCTCCCAGGTCTCTTATTGGATATGCTTGACCAGAGCTTCCAAACCACACCACCACCTTCACTTGCCTTGTCACAGCCTACACTGCCAGCCAACATTTCACTGATGCCCAAATTTTGAAAGGGAGCTTCAGTAACCCAATTCTGCCAGTTCTGAAGCAGACAGACTTCTGGTTGAGAGAGTGGACTGTGAACTAATTTCCAGTAACTATTGATTTGCTGTGAGATATTAAAATGTCCTCATTGACACATTTCCAGATTGCCCTTTAAACTGTCAGTTTCCTCAGCGTTGTGGCGAAAGATGAAAAGATACAGCAAAGCTCTCTGTTTTGCAAACAGAAGTAGCAGGGCTACATTACAAAACCAAATACTTTTTGGATGCTAACTTCTGAATTAGGATTACTTATTTTTTTTTAATTACTGCAATATAATGGCATAAATACCATGAACACTTGATGCAGGTGCAGATTGAATCTATGTCAGCAATAGCTACATGCAAAGAAAATCTACAGCAAGAAGCACTAACCTTATAGTGCTGCTGCTTTGATAACTCAGTAGGATGTCCTCATTAATGAATTTGGCATGCAGTAACAGAACAAATGATTGTGTCTCCCAAGTTTCTTGCCCTGTAGAATACAGAAATGGAAATAGGCTGTCAGGCAACATTGTCTGCAAAAAATTAACACAATACTAGCTGGCAAACCTTACAGCATGTTTCATGCCAAAGCAATTTAAGTGCTTTACATGATGCATAAGAAAGCTAACATTTCATGAATATAGTGTATCTGCATGTCCCTTTTAAATGTCCAAAAAAAAAAAAAGTTAGTTTTGTAGGACAAGGACATAACTATATGTTTTGCAAGCATACAACTACTTCAGATGAAAAGTTAGGCTGGGCTTGCTGAAATATAAAGTTCCCAACTCCTTTAGCTAGCCACTCAGAGGTACTAAGATTAGGCTAAACTCTGAACCCCAAACTGGCGCAACAAACTGGGGTGTGTATGTGCTAAGCTGGTCTTGACTAGGCCGCATAAAAGAACATTCTATTGCATGATTTCATGCTGTAACAACAAAACAAGTAACAAAACAGTGTTGCTACTGCACTTACTCAGTCCTCAGACATTTGTATATTTTCGGCATCCTGACATACAATAAGTAGCCCCAAATGTCTGATTCCAGCATTACACTACTGGAGGAGAAATTTGCCATTTTATGTGAACCAAGAAGGAAGATAATGTTTTTGAACTGTATCTAGAGCATGACTCCTGGATACCCAGTGATGGAGACTAAATATTCAAGTTGAATTAGCCAGTAGTTCTTCAAAGAACCAATGACGTAACGGGTTCCAGGAAGAAGAAAGAAAATTATATCCTTGATTTGGATTTAATAAGATAAGAGATAAGGTTGAAAATCCTCAAAGTATCCCTTAATGTTGGTCAAGTCACTGGGGGCTTTTTCTGGAAGGTCTGCCTTAGCATAGTCATCAAAAAGTTTAGAAATGTTGTTGTCACTACGAACAGATATTTACTGTGAGATATTTAAGAGCAAAAAAAAAAAAAAAAAAAAAATGTCAGTGAACATTTTACTGATTACTTCAGTACCAAATTTTTTTTACGACTTGTCAGGGTCATTTAAAAACACCTCATCATGTTAACAAAAAAATGTCAGCAAACAGTCAGCATTACGTTTCCTTCAAAGCATATGTGTTGTTGCAAATTAGTTGTATATAAAAAGGTAATGTCTAGGAGACAGTTTTGGTCATGAGAGACCACTATCCTGTCTCCTACCAAGATGTTAAGTGGCTTAGTTAGTGACCCAGGTGCAGACAAACACACAGTGCAAGCAGAGAGAGTAAGTAGTGGGTAGCAAAGCTGAGCAAGTCCAAAATAGATGATGCTGGGCTGAACAGGAGTCCGAGACAGGGAAGCAGAACAGACGGAATAAGAAATAGGTTTAGTCGCAAATAACATGCAAGCAGCAAATGTAAACTAGAAGGACTGGAAATGGAGACTTACTGAGCAGGAACTATGATCTGGCAGAGTAGATCTGGCAGATCTCAGTCTTTATAGGAGTCTTGAGTACAGGATAAAATGCAGCTGGAGAGGCTCTGCTCTCTCCAGCATGCCTGTCTCCACTCAGGCAATCACACACACAGATGGTCTTTAGAAGAGAGGTTAAGTTTTGGCCAGGGGTATAAGTCAGGTCAGTGGCACGGCAATGGTTGGCCTGGGACTGGGACGAGGTGGAAACCCAAAGAAGGGCAGCTCAAGCTTCCAAGCCTGCCGGCAGCAGCACATCTGATCCTGGACAGAGAAAGCGTCATCCTCTAGGTCACAAGAAGAAAACAAAGGGGGTGATAGCAAAGTAAGCATTCAAAAGCTGGGTGCACAACGAGAATTAGTTGGCAGAAGTCACACCTCGCAGAACGGTCTCCATCTCCTGGTTAACCTGCTGGGTCTGGACTGTGGATGATACTCAGAAGAGAGACTGACTATAACATCAACAGCTGAGTAAAAAGATTGCCACACCTGGGATGTGAAATGGGGTCCTTTGTTAGGGACTATGTCAGTAGGGATGCCGTGCAGGTGGAACACGTGGTTGGCAAGCTGGTCTGCACTCTCTCTCTGGAAGATGGGAGTTTTGGGACAGGAATGAAGTGAGCTGTATTGGAAAAGCTTTAAATGTTGGTGAGGATGGCTGTTTTACCATTAGATGGGACAGTAGGACCACAGCATGAAGCCTTATCGTGGTCCAAGTTCAATAAAATTTTATAACAAGACCACAGAATATGATTTTTTTTATGTATGTTTTTCTAACCCTATGTCCAAAAAAGGCATAGCATAGAGAATCCAGTCAATTTTCAACATTCAAAACCCTATGCCAGGTGCAGACTCCAGATTGTATATCAACAAAAAACACAATTAAAACCATTTAACTAGATAGCCTACTTACCCATGGTAGCAGCACAAACATCAAGGGAAAATGATCAAATCAGCAAAATCTGTGCACAAGTCAGACAGGCAAAGTGCTCCACATCTGAAACACTCTTGGTGGGGTATGAAGCCATTAAGAGGATGAAACAAAACTGCGTTGCAGCCGGAAGGCGATGCAGCTGTGTCTGGTGGAATCCCAGGGGAAGTGCAGCCCGAGATGGTGGGTCCTGTTTAGAGATTCCAAGATCTAGAGTGAAGACCACGGGCAACCGGGCCTTTGAGGGCTATATGTTACCCAATTAATTCCTTGCCGCGTTATGCTATTTTTATAATACTTTTATTTTAATTGTCATTTTAGTATAAGATAAATAATAATAAGAAGAACAACAATAATCGTCATCATCATCATCATCATCATCATCACCATCATCTAGACATTAAGTCAAAAAGTTTCCCCAGAGAGGGAGAGAGAGAGGGTAGGGAGAGCAACACATTTATCTCTTCTTTACTGCACACAAAAGTATATGTGTCTGTCTGTCCTGAGAGGTGATTTAACACAGCATGTGGTCTACACAGTTAGACCGACGCTACACCACTAACAATTATCACAGCACGACATTCCATTCAACCAAGGACACAAATACAATTTCAAGAGTGACGTGTCTGCAGTCAGGGTGATTGTTTTGCTTGAACACAGGGTTGATCTCAACAGTTCTGAAATACATTAGCATTTTCTCTCCTATGATAAGATACTTTCTGTGCGATTGTTCAGCTGCTGACATTTTATTTGTGGTCTTTTGGACATTTGGAATGCAGATGTGATGAGACAAGAAAAAGACTGATAAAGAAGAGGTTGTATATAAACACTCAAGTTGAAGTTCTTGCTCTCAGTTGTCATAGCAGATTCAATCATTGTGCTGTACTTTTTATCTTTCAAAACCAAAACCCAGTCTTTCAGTGGACTGCCCTCTGACAGTTAATGTCATCTTCCTCTAGATCTTTGGCAAAGAAGCCTCCAGATGTGACCAAGTCTCGCAAAGTAAAGACAGAGCATCTGCTCAAAGTAGAAGATCATGACTTTACAATGAGACCAGCATTCGGAGGTAGGTGTGGAGTGTTTTGGACATTTGTATGCATTATCTTCATTATTTTCCTTGTGTACATATATAGGCATTTATTCACCATCACAAACACATTGACATATATTCAAGGTCCACTTACTAGCTTTTTCAAGCACTGTGAAACGTATTTTCATCTTCTTAGTTGATTTCAGTTTTTTTCAACACTGTCAAAACTGATACAGCAAGCCTCTGCTTAGCAATGTCTGAATTAATCATTCATCAGCATTTGTATGAAAAGCAGAATTACTGAAATTTTAAATGCTTATTCATTCAATATTTCTAGTTTCAAATATGGCACAAAAGAAAACAATGTCAGTTTGACAATAAGAATCAGTTAAAACACTTAACTAAAAATAGTAAAAAAAAAAAAAAAGTATTGTGCATTTTAATGGATGAAAAGAAAACAAGCTATACTATCTGCTCTTTTTAGAGGTGTTTCCACACTATTCACAATTCAATTCATAAAAAAAAAACAAAACAGAGAATGAACATCAATCAGCCCTTTTCAGAGGGAGAGGATGTAAAGGCTGGATACCAAACAACCTCCCCCATAAGACTTGCATCGACCCCAAACAATGGAGAACCCAGTGAGAACTCCACAGGGAGTCAAATTCCAAACAGACATGATTTCAGCTTTTGACCTAATAATAATAGTTAGTTCAGTTTGGGCTCCTGCAGACTTAACAATGATAAACAACAAGGAACAAATTAACAAATCCACTTCAGCATCATATAACTTGGTCTGTGGAGTAAAAGTATTTGGAATTGTCCGCACCAACTGAGAAGTACCCTACATCATCAGCATTATATATCTCAGTTCTCTTAATGTCTCTGTCCTGATGACATCAGTATGACATCATCAGGGTTATTTTCTCATACTTGACAAAACTCCAGTGCCACAGAAGAAATTATTCTCACGAGCTGAGTAGTGCTCTTCATGACAAGTGAACATACCTTTATGTGTAATATTGGTGGAGTGTTCCTTTAGCCTTGTACTGGACTTGATGCATTGGCCTGCATGATGGCAGGAAGAGAGGAAAGAGGAAAGTATGAGTGTGTTTCACCTGTTTTCCCTCAAGCTTGAAAAACCAATTACATGTCAGCCATCCGTCTGCCCTCATGTCTCAAAACTGATTGGTCTTTGGTGTCCCCAACCTCTGATATGTAAGGCTCTTTGATGTTATAGCAATTTAAAGTATCCATCCCTCTCCTGGAATCATCTCAAGGCATGAAGCATCTCTAGCTTGCACCCCTCCACATGAATCCTGCTTCGTCACCAGGTTGTGACTACAATTAACAGGCATTTTTTTCTGTTCTGCTGGATCACAAGAAATACTAGATCTAAAGCTTTTTCTTTTGGCTGACAATGTCATTAATCTCCCCTTCTGGGTTTTTTTAAGATGAATTTCTCAGCATGGCACATGCTCAAGCATTTAGAAGTTGTTCCCAAGTTAAGAAGCTTTTAAAACACCCCACTGGTGTTGTTCTTTGTGTGATCTAAAGACTGCAGTTCACAAGATGTTTCATACACTTGTATTCAAGCTGCATGTCTTAACATCTTCCAAAGCATTGGTTGAATGTAAAGATAGTGGTCTTTTGTCACTGAAATACTGCAGAAACTAGCTCAAGGCTAGATCTTTGTTGATATGCTTAGAAGTGTTTGCCTCATGTATCTCAAATGAAATTCGTGGGCTTATAACTCGACTGGGCTTTCATAGAGATATTTTGTGGTGATGATAGATTTACATCTCTGCTTAGAAGAAAGTTGGGAAAGGAACAAATCTTTTTCTGACTCTTCATCTGAAGTTGCACCTTGTTGGAGCAGATGATGAAAGTGTCTTTAAGCGAGGTTGCTTTTCCCCTGCTAGTACGATTGTTACTTCAGAGAAAGGCAGAGCATGTGGCAGGAGGTCACAGTGAAAATGGGACTAAATATAGCCTGGGTTCTGGCACAAAGTACCAGCAGAGGATACATGACTCTAGTTGCATTAGTGTCTCATACTCCATCCTGTTTACCTACAAGGGGTTGCCCCCTACAGATGGGTTTAAACCCTGAGCTTTTTTTATATTGAATAATGCTTTAACATGGGTTTTCTACTATAATAAATCAGAGAGCTACTGGTTTAGCTGCATCAGAATGAAAGAGACTGAAAATTGAAAATGCCCCCAAGAAACCAACAAACTTGCCAGTGGTTGTGCAAGACATCTTGCTGTGGATTACAGTGTTAGACACTGGATGATGAACATCTCCAGTTTCAAGAGTTGTGCATTTGACCACAGCAAAAAAAATAACAGAATCTCAATTAAATTGGCACTATAATAATCTCAAGCACGGTCATATCCTTTTCAGTATAGGTCAAATTGCCAACATTTCCCTTAATACAGAGCAATAGCACCTTTTCATTAGGTCCTGGTAAAAACACCTGTTGAGTTTCAGATCTCTCACCCAGAGTGTGTAATGCAAGCTCAAGCCAAAATAACCCCTTATCTCACCATCAGTGATACTGGTGAGTACATACCATATGCACTGTAAAACTATTAGATATGTACATGGTTGTGCACATACAGATTCAAAAAGATTTGGATCAAGTTAGATGCTGCATCTATTTGAGTGGACGGAGGGGGATGAGTGTGGCTAACGTGTGGGGTGTATTATTGCTCTTAATCCTTGGAAAGATAGCACATTAAGCTTGTTGTTAATCCATACTGAAGGGAAAGAGAGAAAGCCGGCAGCCAGATCATTTGATGTATGGGCTCGGAGCAAGTCATGTTATGATCTGTTAACTGTATACCAAAGCCACTGTGTGCTTTTCAGAAAATGTGCTGGCTTAGCAGTGTTGTGGATTTACCAGAGGTCACAAAGTCAGAGGTGGGGTTGTTTCATGCAGCCTATTACTTTAATACATCCTCCACCCAGCACTGAAAGGCACACTGCTATATTTATTGAAAGTAAATCTGTCCTAAGTCCAGAAAATAACAGAATGTATGGAACCCACAAACTGGTTTAGACCTTTCATTTGACCTTAAAAACTGTTGTAATCAATATTTCATTTAAACAATGGATGGACAACAACAAGTGCACACTGGTGGGTGATGGGTTAGAATATAGATCAGAGGATGTTGTGATTATTAAATACAGTCACTGACAACTCTGATACAGCTCCAGTTAGCCAGTCATAGTGATGCATGACAACAACAGCTGCACCAATCCACTTTTTTCAGTTCCAATCCAATTCCAATTCCTGAATTTGGACATCTGCTGGTACGGAGTACCAATCCATTAACAGTGTTTAATAATAATATGTGTGATTAATAAGCTGTATGCCTCGCTTTAATGTGTGAGAACATCAGGCTTCACGTAAACAAAACAAATAAATGCAAAGATACACACCAACGTGGTAAAAAAAATCTTGACCAAGTTTAACTGCTGGGCTTTGGAATGTTTCTCTGCAAACGTATCACAAAGAAACCGTTAGAAAAGTGAATGATGAATGCTTGTGCTGTTTTTTCAGCCTTTTCATCTTTTCCAATTAACGTTTGCTAGCTACAGACCGGGAAAAACAGAGTTCCTAGAAACTACATAAAACACGTCAGAAAGCTGAGTAGTCATGGATTTTGCTAGTTGTTGATGATCAGGACCTGGCAGGTCCAGATGAAAAACCATAGATGGCTTCACGCTATGACCAAGGCAGTCACCTGGATTGCATGTAATGACAGATTTCAAACAGTCTCTTGAAACATTGTGATGTTTGTAATTTATAAAGATTGATTGCTGTGTCAGTGACAAGCTGGTGTTCAAAGATGGTCCATTTCCATTGACTGCAGTAGTTTCCATAAGGAAAGAATTACAAATACTGTCAAAAATTCTGAAATTTCCCACATCAGTATTTTGTCATTTATTTTGTGAATTTTGGAGATTTATTTAACAAGAATTTGCAGTATCTTTTTTATAATAAAGTGGTTTGAAGATTCATTCCAAATTGGAACCACAGTGCATCAAAGTTTTAATCTTTAGACGGTTACTTTTAGCACCACCATCAGAGCTGTTAGCACTCAATGCCAGCTGAACAACAGAGCTGCCTGGCCTCTAAATATGAAACACTAGTTTAATCCAACATCTCCTGCATAAAAAGACAGAATACTGAGTGATAACAGACCCATCTAATGTCCGTGGTTATTTGTAGCAGTCTGGTGTCGTCTGAACATGATTTAATGAAGGTTAACACAGTCGAAATCCATGCGCAATATCACTGTACTCTGACGCAGCACGTCTCCAGTCAGAGGCTGCAGATTTATCAATGTATCTGCCTTCAGATGGCTGCAGGGATTTAATGAGCAGCAGGAAAAGCTGCGGAGGACAACAGACTGTTTTCAGGCCTCTCCAGACTGGACGAATTGCTCGTGTTAATTTATAGATCAGTAGAGACTGATTTACCAACCTTTTTGCTTATTAAATATTAGATTTCCTTTTTCATTGCTGGTTTGAGAGTGTTTTATTAAAATAGTTCATTACATTTTAAATATTATTTCAGTATTGCTTTGTTCTGTTGCAAACATTTACTTTGCTCTTGTGTATAAAATGACAAAAGTGCCTTTGATCTAGAAACAGACAGCGCACTGTCGAAATACATCTTCCACTAAAATACCAACAATTCTTTGCCCTGCTTCATTTGAATGAACCTCCCACCTGTGCATTGTGTGCTCTGCACTGAGCAGCTCTAACAGGTTAATTTAGGACCCAGTTGAAGCACTACCTGAAGTAGGGCAATTGAGAGTCTCAGGAAATGTTCAGTGAACCGAACACTTGACTGCCACACTCAATATGAAATCCAGGAAGGGCAGGGCAACAAACGAAGTCAGTTACAGAAGGCTGAGGTATTTACCAGGGGGCAGAAGATCAGGCGAAGTCACAGACAGGCAGATCCGGTAATGACAAATCCATCCAATAGACAATGCTGGAGAGTCTTGCATGATGCGAAGAGCAATCTGGCTCTGAGTGAGTGTGGGAGAGAAGCTAAAGTATTGCTATGAGCCTCAGGTGTGTGATCAGGTGAGCGGGCAGGTGGACATGGCTGAGTGTTGAAAAGTACTGACAGCACAGGTGAGCAGATGAGAAGACATGTGAATTTCAAGGTCAGGAAAATTCCATTAACTGTCAGGAGCACTGCTTGCACTGATCTTTGCACGCGAAAATAGTTCCCTACATTTCATGAGAAAGGAGTCGTAGTGATAAATTCACAGAGAGTTATCACCAACTCTACAGTTCTGTTGTGCTGTGCAAAGCTTTTTAGTTTCTTTAAACCCATTGTTTAACAGCACTCATGTTTTTAAGAAAGGTCAGATAAATCTACTGTTGGCTACCTGCCCAGCATAAAACAGCAGACAAAGTTAGCAGCTAGCTGTGGGCATCATTTAGCAGCTAAATAGACAAGAGTGGAAACCTGACCAGAGCCAAAAAGAAGACTGAATATTAAACTTATATTTGCCGCATAGCCAGAAACAATGAAAACTAATTCTGCTTCATGTCTGAAGGACATGTAAACGTTTAAAGTAACTGTTTACTAAGAAGCTTGTCATAGATAGATGTCACCTCATGGCTAGCAACTGTTCCACTAGCTTCTGTAATTCAATGCTCATAGAGAGCTGAACAAAAACCAGAATTTCTGGGTTCAGTTCCAGAAGTGGGAAAGCCTTATTTAAATTCACACTGACATTTGTCACAATGCAAATTACTAAAAACTTAAACACAATCAGCAGTATGTTGTGTGGTTCATTCTGCATGTCCAAGTAAGGATGGTAGATCTTTGACAAAATAGAATTTCCCACGACCCCAGACCATCATTGGCTTAGTGCCACAGCTCACCAGAGGAGACAAGTCCTTGGCTGCATCAATTGGCCGTAGCCAGTTCAGAAGTAGTAACTCCAGGAACATGTTTCACTTTTTCAGAATAACCGATGAAAGAAGGCCTCATTCAGAGACCTGGTCCCCTTGACCTTATGGGAACAACAAAACTATTAATTCAATCAAAAATTTAAATTCAGTTTTATTTATATAGTGCCAAAGAAAAAGTTATCTCATGACGCTTTCCATATAGAACAGGTGTAGGCTGTACTCTTTAATTTACAGGGAGCCAACAATTCCGCCATGAGCAAGCATTTGGCAACAGCAGGGAGAAAAAACGGAAAGTTTTAAGCTTACTCATATATGAAGACCTGGTGCCTGCCCTCAGGTCAAAGGCTGAAAGGTGGTTCCACAGGAGAGGAGCTTGATAGCTGATGGCTCTGGCTCCCATTCTCTTCTGGAGACTTTAGGAACCACAAGTAAGCCTGCAATCTGGAACACAGAGACCAACACAGGGTGAACCACTTTTGAACCTGAAAAATAACTCAGAAGTTCTCTTTCTATGCTCTTAAAGACTTCTAAGCTGAAATGTCAGACGTTTAATATGTTATGATGTTTTTTCCAAGCTAGGACCCAAAAGGCTATTCTTTCAGCTTGTTCTGTACCGCCAAGTGTTCAAAAAAATCTATGAATGCAGCTTTAACTATTGTATGATTAAAGGCCAAAGGACAGTGGAGTGTATTGTGAAAATAACTGGCAGCAAACTTGACCTTGAAGAACACTGACTTTAAAAAGAAGGTAAAACTACTACAGAAAAGCCAAGTGCTCTTTTGGTCTCTATTCATCGAGGGAAAGTAAAGAGAGTTCTGGGTATTTTTCGGTGACTCCATGCTGCACCCTCATTCTGGGAGTTTTGCCACTGAGCATTTTCTAATCTTTTAGTCTTGATGAAAAGGTTAAAGAGCCATTGATGCATAACTGAAATTCACAGAAAGCCAAAGTAATTTTATATTCTATTTAGAGGCTCTTAAAAACTGATGTTGTAAATTAAGTGACTAAATATCATCCCCCGGAAGTCTTAAAATAACATGGCATGATATCCACCAAAAATCAGGACTGTGACTGCTGCTGCCATAGTTTGATGTCAGAACTGTGGAAATTCAATCAGTAGATTGTATCAAGCTTGCTACATCAAAGGAAACTGTAATAATCATTGAATTAGGCTCATTGCTGCTCTCTTTTTCAGACCAAATGTTGTCACTTTTAAATGTATGCGTTGTTGAATGATGTGTGTATTGGCACAAGAAGAGGTTCATCGCATTAGATGTAATGAACAGCAGAAATGTGTCATTTGCTTTATCCCCGACTACCAGAGTGACATGCTATCCCTGTGTGTCATCTATGAGGGATCAGGGGAACATAACAATACGCGCAACAGTTTTTTTTTCTCATTTTTGTTGCTAAAGCTTTAAGCAGTGCTCACTGATGGACGGGTCAGTAGAACCCAGATACCATCTGGAGATGTCAGCTTAATTTGAGGTGACTGGAGTATAGCTTTAGCTGCTAGCTTAACCCAATGTAATTCATCTTGCCTGCAGTGTTAGCCTAGTCTAACTCTGCCTTGCTGCACAGCAGACCCCACTCCAGCAGTGATGAGCAGATTAAGCTGGCAGCGGTTCCTCCTGCTTACAGCTTAGATTAGCACAGGCATCAATCTGTTACGCCATCAGACAGCTGTTACCCTGCAAATGACACTTTGTCCCAACTGAAGAACAGACACGAGAGGAGATCCAAAACTGGCTGTAAAAGTGCATCCAGTGTTGGTGATGGTACTTTGCCATTCTGTATTAAAAGAAAATCCCAACATTTATCAATTTAAGTTTTTTTTATTATGACAGTTGGTCATCATGATTATTCACTGTGTATCCTTGTGTACTGTACTGATCTCAACATTTGCTTTTGTGTCTTCATTTGAGATGATTTCTGGTAAATTCAAGTTTTTTAAAATTTGGTTGATGTTCCTGCTGTACTCTGCCAAATCTCTGCAAAGTAGATGGGTACTATTATCATGACCAAAACTCGTTACTAGACCAATACCATCACAATGACCAGCCAGACTGAGAGATTCTATGATTCTGTGTTAAAGCAGACTCACAGAGAGCTATCACCAACTCTCTTTCCTCTCAGCCTGTCAGAGCCCCCTTCTGAAACCGAGCTAAAATCACTCAATGCTTGACTTTCATTTGTTAGGGAACTCTTTCCTGACACTTTGCCAGTATTTTTACCCTGTAGCCTATGCAAGTACATCTGAACAGTTTGTATTAGGCCATATTTAAAGGAACAGTTCAAAATCAACTGGAAATAGAACTAACTGTAGCTAGACCAATGAAATTAAAAACACAAGACCTGTACCTGCTATCACTCTGAGATTGATTGAGTGATTGATTGGTCCTCTAATACCTAGAGAACTAAATCTAAGTTAGTGTTTTTTTCACAAATTGGATTGTTTGTTTACATCAGTAACATGTTTGAACATGTATGAAAGACATCCTGCAATCTCCATTATGATCAATTAAGAGCACACAACTATTCATGTATATATCACTCTTATCCAAAATGTTTTTTGGTTGGCATTAAGACAGTAATAAATGTTGCTGACATGCATTCACAGTGAACAGTGTAGGTTTGGCTGTTGCCATGACTGTGCTGGCTCTAATAAACCAAGGCTAAGTGGGAGGGCTGTCAGCATTTATGAGCCTTGAACAAGCACTTTTTATAGTAATGTGGTGCAGCAACAAAACAGTCTTGATAACACATGCTTGCTTGATTGGCTGTACTAAAAACACAGAATCACAGAGTTGGAGGAAACAGAAATAGTTGTGTTTGTGAGTGCAGCCAAAACAAAGTCAAATGGGCATTGGTTCATACAATTTTTAGTGGCATCAACAACTTGTAAACACTCAAACACTTAATCAGTAACAATGAAGCACTGCTTTGGGGCCACAAAACACCATTTGAACAAGGTGGCACTTTAATTTCCCTTGCTTCAGGAAAACACAATACACTGTGTATAGCCAATAAAACACAATCTATCCTTAACAGTTATTGCCTCCTGCAAAATTAGACATACAAGTAATAAATCAAGTTTCCTTAATTTAAAGAAAAAATCATCATCATTGTTACTATTTGCCACCATCTGCTACAGGTGCTTGATTGCTTTCTAATGACTTTCCCTGGCAGTATTTGTCAGTTTATTCCAGTATGTCACCCCTATCTTCAGATCGATGATGAATTACCACCTGAAATAACTTGAAGGCATTATAATCTGATGTTGATTATCAAGCCCCATAAATATATGTTGGGACGATGGCCATGGGAGACACACAGTGATGACAAACCTTAGCACACAGAAACTTGTTGAGCTGCTCAACATTATTTTCAGATCTCTTCCAGACTGTTCAGGTGTTCAGCCCCTCTTACTGATGGCGACAGTGTATTCTGTATGACTGTGTGTGTGTCATCACACAGCAGCTATGTATTTGTTGTCCGTGGCAGCCAATATTAAACTGAAATAATTATATTAATATAGATTTTTGTGTGCATGATGTAGATTGACAATGAATATTCAGTGTTCTCCAAAGCAAAAAACAGACACAATGATAATGAAATTGAATGTAAAATGAACATTTCATTTTCATTGTGAAAATATGGAAGCCTTAACTTTATAGCCTTGTTTTTTTAATTGCCATCTATTATCCAATTGATTATTAGCAGCTATAGACATCCACTGTTGTGTTGTATTTGTTGAGTGATCTATAGTTTGCATATATTGGTGCAAACTTTGAGTGAGTTCCTAAATGTACCTTTGTTGTTTGGGGTTGGACTCTTCCCTTCCATCCAAGTACCATTTATTTTCCTCCCTCAGTCTGCAGTCCCAGTGATTCTCACAGTCCAACCTCCTTTAAACTGGTGTACAAAAAAAAAAACATCACACAGGGAGCTACTCCAAAGAGAGGCTTTCAGGACTTGACTTGGGAATAAGGGTAGGCGATGTGGTCTTAAAATATTCCTCATCTTTCTGACATGATACTGCAAGGTAAGTGAAATAACTGCAATCACAGTCTTTGATGCAGTCAGCTACTACAGACTACCTACTTACAATAAAATACATCTGAAGAGCCCAGCTGCTTGATGTTTACATTCACATCAAACTAACTTCAACTTGATGCAGATTGCAATTGGTAAAACATGTCCAATTGGAAATCAAATTCACTTCAGTCTAATGTGGCCAGCAGCACTGTCTGCTCTCCTCTGCAGCTGTCGTGATTTTTTTCCCTGGGCCTTTTCTAACCATTTTGGTGCCCTGGTCCAGACGTCCCATGGCACCCCTGTGAAGAGTGACATTCTTATTGCCAAATGAGTTAATAGTATTTTATCATTCACATTCTCTTCACTCAATGTCTGGTCTTTGCCATGTCATCAACAGTACGTTATTCCTGTCATGTCATGACTAATGTTGGTTTTAACCACGTTTAAAGTAACATGTAGAACACAAGAAACCGTGTTATTCATATCCTTTATGATTTAAACATTGTAAGGTGACTGATCCTCTGTGCATAAGTAGGCCTATAAACACCTTAACATCCCAGAAATCAGTCTGTTATTTCAGTGCTGTTCACTAGTAAATATTTCATGAGCTAATGTTTATTTAAATTCTTAACATCACACAGCTTTCAGTGCACACTTAGCCTACAACATGCTTACATAAAATTAGTAAAGCAATTCTGCATTCAGAAAATATAAACATGCATCACAACTTTCCTTTGATGGTGTCTCATCGTAGTTTGCATAGTATCCATAGAGGATGTCATTGTGGATCTGTTGTGGCAGGGATGCTTGGACAGAAGTTAGACTGTTTGAAACTATGGGCTGTAGTTTTTTTTTGTGTGTGTGTGTGTGTGTGTGTGTGTGTGTGTGTGTGTGTGTGTGTGTGTGTTCGTGCGTGTGTGTGTGTGGTTCATTCACTTACAGCACAAGTGGACATACATGACAAAGTAATGTCAGGAGCAAACAGGTAGATCGTCTGGACATCCTTACTTTCACTAAATTTACTGGATGTAAATATTATAACTATCATTATTTTTTTTCGTTTATTTAACTGACTAACTACTTAAGTTGAGGGTGCATGGAGCAAATATATGTGAAGCATCACATTTATTTATGTGTTGAATCCTAATTTTGATCATATAATATGGTGTTTGCATGGAACATAAGTAACCACTTCGTTATTTATACCCATACGTCACTCTGATGCAATGTCTAAAAACATCCCTGCTATTGCCTCAGACATCCCCTCCTGACTCGGATTAAGAATTTATTTTCCCAACGTGTAAAAACAGAGGAAGTTTTCTTTTGTCAAAGCTATGCAACGCACTGCTCTGAGTAAGCGTATGATATGATCAATCAATTACTGTTGCCTGCTGAGCTGAATCCCAGTGATCCCAAGGCGCTTCGTCTTTTGATTAGTCTTGAGATGACGGAATATGTTCAATCAAGAGCCTCTGCTGTTTTTCTCTGAAACTTACTGACATCAAACCATCTCTTCACTACCAAGTCACTCCTCCACAGCCAACGGCAGCGTTATTCTCACTTTCAGCCATGTGTGTTGCTGCTGTACATAATCCTGAGGTACCTGCATATGTCAGCATGACACAATATAATTAACATGATGCATACATTTTTTATCTGATTGAGATCTATACTGGTATCATGGATAATATGATAATGGTACATCCCTATTTGAAAGTTAGAAATGAGGTATTAGACGTGGTTGAATGTTTTGTGTGTTTTTTCACGTCGTTATTATTTAAAGATATAGCTCTGATTTATGATTTTATTCTACGTTTTATTAGTATTTTTGTCATTTTTTAAATATCCTGTGTCATCTTTGAAACCTTCTCTATATGCTCTGTCTAATTCTATGACAGGGTTTTTTGTAAGTATGCGCACCTGACATGACTCACCTGTTTAAAAGGCCAAATCCAAGTGTCCAAGCAAATCCAAGCATCACCATGTCACATCTGCATGGGTGCAGGACAATGACAGGATGAAATGAGCTGTGAGACAGGACTAGAGACCTCAAGTGTTTCCACGAAGACTGAAATTAATGACCTATAACTCATTTCAAAGTATGTTTCTGAGCTGTGGTAATGGCACCCTATACTGAACAGGAGGGTCTGTTGGATGGCACAGTATGATATGAACTCTACACTCCAAGTGGACATTGGAAATGCACAGAGAGACATTTTGATTCAGCTGAAAAGGTTGGACAGTGACAGTCACTGAGCTTGCATACTGACAAGCGCTATTGATTTGCGTGTGCTTCTTGCTCTTCCGCATTGCAAACAAAGATGTGAAATTCTAAATGCCATACTGCCAACCAGTTTGTCGCTATAGGTGGAAATTGCTGATTTTGCTGTTTTCAACAAACCAGTCAAACAAGGGTGAACAAGGTGACATTTTGCTGTTTATTAAGATGAAAGAAGTTTCGTTTGCTTCCTAGTTTGTATCTCAGATCAGAAGGACTGACTCTGTTCTGCTCTGACCTCCCTGAATGAATGACTCTATATTGAATTAGTTGAACATTGGTTGATGAGGTCACTGTGAGAGCAGAAAACCATTTATGCCTAATGTGGCAAGAAGTGCAACACACTTGATGTCATTGTTCCAGTAAGTGAGGAATAATCCCAAACACAGAGATCCCTCCACAGCCCCTCATTTGAAGAGCTTTGGTGACTCTAATCTAGCATTTAGCGTCTCTGCTAATCTCTTTGGATTACAGACTGTATAGATAAGTGATGCAAAGTGGTTCAAATCGCCTGTAAATCTTCCCTCCACTTTAGCTCTGTCTATGCACTGTGTGCATGCTGACTGGTGATATGTGAGAAGGTCACATATAATGCTGTTATCTGTATGAAGAAGTCAGAGGTCATGACATATATGATAAAGAGATATGGAACATATAAAAATTTGCTGCCACCCTCAATTTCTTGTCCTGAGGTGTTGAATGGATGGACAGACATCACCATCTGTACCACCTATTCTTATCAGGGCAGTAATGGACTTATAGTATAGACTTATAAGAATGATAGTTATAGTTTGGGTTTCTTCGTGTAACTGCTTCACCTGGTCAACAGTATGGCACAATATTAGCAGTTTTATTTGTTTTGGGAATGATATACAGAGACTTTTAATTAGTTAAGATCAGGCTCGGACAAGAAGGAAGTGTCAGACACAGCCATCAAAAAATGGCTGTTGGGAAAGGAAAGGCAATAAGTGAATTTGATTAAGTAGTGATGTAGCTCCAAACTTTAGTTCATATCTTGCCTCAGAATCAGCACATTGGCAGTAAATTAAAGGACACATACCCACTACTGTTTATAATGAATCATTTGACTGTGCTCCTTATCCCTAAGGCAACATGGGCTAATTTAGGGGAACTGATGGTTGTTCTATCCATAGATCTATGATACTGAATCAATAATTGTAACTGTGCATTATTATTGTACAGAATATTAGGAACATGACTTAATCGGCTTCCCATGTAAAAATAATAAACTACTACAGGTGAAGATGCAGAAGGACAGATTCATACAAATTAAGTATGGACAATACAAATGTGCAACTCAGTAGACCTGACTGAACATACTGAATTATTCATTCTAAAAAAGTAAAAAGTATTTTATCCAGTTTATAAAGTGCCACCTGTTAGCTGCAGTCAGCTCATGGTAGAAGGAAACACACTGAGCTCACACTGAGCAGAGGAAGGCAGCCAACTCAGATAGTTCTCTCATAAATCAGCTGGGCAAGACTGCTTGCTGTTACATAACAGTGTACTTTCACATCTGTTTGCTCAAGATATACTTTTGTTTGTCAGGTCCTGCAATCCCTGTTGGAGTGGATGTTCAGGTGGAGAGCTTGGACAGCATCTCTGAGGTTGATATGGTAAGAAAACCTGTGTTTATCCACAGCTGAAGTCAGTGTGACAGATTATTACAGATGATCCATGTCACAGTATATTGACATCTTTATCTCTAACATCTTGGTTTATTGCTGCACATTTGAAAAAAATAGAAATAGTGTAGTAGTAGTAGTAGTGATGTAACAACAGGAAGAGGAAAAGTAAAATTTGATTTTATTTTGTGATTTTTATCACAGCAGTTAAACATGCTTCACAACAAAAGGGAAACACATACAATAAAAACAAGAGAAACCAAGTGCAGAATAAAAGTAAAAGTAAAAGTAGCAAGAACAAAATGAGGGAGGAGACTAATGAAATATCAAAACAATGAATGATAACAACAGTGTTTTCAAAAGTCTCTTCCTACAAACATGTACAAACATGTGAAAACGTATATACACACAGAGGACATATTCATATTCATACAGTTCATACATGCATATTCTTACCTATGGAGTCCATTTACAGAAACAGTATTTTAATAATTGTAAAACATGCTTCATTCAAACTGGACACAAACAAAATAAATCTTATCTAAATTAGCCATTCACCTTACATTATGACCAGAGGGCTTTTAATATGTCCAACGTCAAGTGATTCTCCTGGTAAATGGGGTTGCAGTAATTACCATATGGCAGAAACCCTGCCCTGCATCATGAACACATTGTCCTATAATTTCAATGTGCACATTAATAAAATAATGATAACAGGTTAACTAACTAGTATTCACACTACTGACTAGCAAGCCGATTAGCCAACTATTTAACTATTTAACTATTATTTAAGCATATAAAATATAATACAAATGCATTTTTACACTTCAATTCTATTGTCATCTTTTTTCTCTTTTGGCTGTAATTACAGTGATTTTGTGTTGGGCTGTCCTGCCTGACGTACACCATGCCTGAGCACATTATATGTAGACAGGGACGGAGCGCTGAAGCTGCTGCCATTGCTGTTCTGATAATGTGTCACTTTCACCACACATGCTTTGTGGACATTATGTTAGGCCTAGCCATGGGACAGCAGGCAGGATCCTACCTCAGGATCTCTGTGTGCAGGTTTATAAGGAAGTTTTCATTGTTTTCATTGTTTGTTTTTTTTAAGGACTTAGCTGCTGCATTCTGTGCAGTTTGGGGTCTGTGAATTGTTTTCTCAATGAATGCCCATTAAAAGACCTTTTCAGTGAGAAAACATAAGTGTGTGGAATGGTTCTCTGGCAATTTTAACACTAAAGATTTACAGAGTTGTGAAGCCTTGAATGGCTTTGAAAACAGTGACCAATTTTTCCCAACTTTTTAATGCTCCACACAGCCACCAGATTTCCCTGGTTGTTCCCCCTGTGTGAATGCAGGACTACAGTAACAAGATTCCTTAGTCAATTCCTACATTTGGTTCTTCAGCTTGTTTAAAACCTTATTGGCTTTTGGTTGGTGTGTAGCATGTCAGTGGACATTTATTGGGTTTTGACAGATGGTCCTTTCATTATTATATAATATTTACTTGTATTATATATCAAAGGATATTTTCATTTTATATTGTGGTAATCTTTAATCAACATGCGGGTCAAATCTACAACCCAACTGTCAGTTAATCCCTATTTCCCAATCACATGTTTGTATGTAGTTAATAGATGAGAAATGGCACAATAAGTATGCCGAAATGAAGGGAAACCAATGGCTACCAAGGAGGAAAAAAGGGAGTGAGCAGAGGAGTGAGGGAGGAAAAAGACGTAAACTCAAAAAATGTCAATGTAAGGTATTCATCAGTCATGTCAGTTGGACATGAATACTGCTATGGTCGTTTAAAGTAAGGCTACATAGGTATGTAATATGAAATAACATATTTGTCCTTTAGCAAATGGAAAGTTCAATTTATAACCAATAAAACATAATCAATTAAATCACTAAATTAAATACGCTGTGGAGTTTTGTTGCTACAGTCTTTCTTTGTCTGATATGACTTGCAGTGGCTAACGTTAGCTACATTTAGATGAAATTATTATAGGTTTTTTATTTCATCAGGTCTTTGAAGGTCAACTTAGATGTGTATTGTTTGGTAGTGACTCTCCAGTACACTCTGTCTCACACACTCTTCCTTCAACTCCACCAGGACTTTACTATGACTCTGTACCTGAGGCACTACTGGAAGGATGAACGCTTGTCATTTACCAGCAGCACCAACAAGAGCATGACGTTTGATGGTCGCTTGGTGAAGAAAATCTGGGTCCCCGATGTCTTCTTTGTGCACTCTAAGAGGTCCTTCATCCACGACACCACCACTGACAACATCATGCTGCGTGTCTTTCCTGATGGACATGTCCTCTACAGCTTGAGGTCTGTAGCATTTCAGCATCTGACTACTTGACATATTTCAGGTCCATGTGTATGCCTCACAGGATCTCTGTTGTTCAATAGAACTTTAACTTTATAAGATAAGATTCCTGTGCAGCAGGTTTTCAGTATACCTTTTCATAGCAGTCGTTTTAAAGAGGCACAGGTGTAATTTTTAACATTAATAATCGCTTGCTTCCAGTAAGTGTCATGGTAAGCCAATCCACCTAGCCAATACCAATAGTATTGGCCCTTCTATTTAAATATCATGTTCAAATGTTCAAATGATTCTAAGCCCAAGAGTTTAGCTGCCAAAAGGAATGTCTTTGTTTAAAACTCACTTAAGATCAGTGTTGTGAATTTGGTCAGGTGTCTAATTTCATCAGGACCACCCCATCAACAGGCACCTCCTTGTGGCCCACCAGGCTCGTCTCATAAGGGCTCTCATAATGTAATGAAGGAAGAGTTTTCTTGAATCTGTTTTTAAATGATGTCCTTTGAACAAAGCCAAACTTTCTGACCTGGTTGATTGTTGGAAGCAGGGATCGAGTTGGTTGTGGTCAGCTGGAGCGGGCATCCTACTAGAAGTGTCGTTTGAGGAGGGACACAGTGTGGCTTATTGCTATACATAACATAACTGGAGAACCTTGGAACAACAGAATCGGACACAAACAGCCTGAATCACTACAGATTCCATCTCTCAAGAAACTGTTGCCACCACACCGGTTGAAGGTATCCGGGCTGGAGGGAGACTCTTCATAGACTTGCCAGCAGAAGAGAACATAATAATTTTGGAAAAGGGTTGGTCAAAGTTTGGGTTGGTTAAACAAACCAAAAAAATAATTCCCAGCAGGCTTGATCGGAATTATGTCATTTAGCTATATGAAGTTCTTGTGGTCAGTCCATACACTGTTCCCTTTGCTGTAGTTGCGTTCAGCTGGAGAGAAGAGACATGAGAAAAGAGCACAGGGGTGGAATTTTTGAGGACTGTGACATCATGACCTCGGAGGAGGAGTGGCAACTACTGCTGGAGGTACAGCAGATGGCTGGCGTGAAGAAAGAATATCAAGTCCAGCTGACTATTTTCCCAGCAGACCAATCAATATAGATGTTGTTTCAACCAAAGGTGACCCAGATTCCAGACCAGAGGGCGAAATTACCATGTAGAAAATTGTCTTCTGCACCAGAGTCTACTGCCAGCATCCTAAACTCCACAGAAAAATCAGCCATACTCCTTGATCCCTGGCAGAGATTTGTTACTGACAGGGGAGCACAAGAGACAGAGTCATGGCTGCCACAATAACAATCCACAGACTGTGTGACAGTATTCATATTTTTTGACCATTTTGATCCAATGCTATCCAGTTTTAAACCTTTTCTGATGTATTTATTCTACAGCTTCAAGCAGCGATTGGTTTCCAATCATCTATGTGCGTTTCTTAGGCACATGCCACGCACACCACTTAAAAGTACCATGACCTGGATGAATGAGAATCTTCACAGACATAGCTATGTGCATTATTTAACTGTCACGGTTACTTTATCACTGCATAGTAATGGAGTATAACTGCAGATTGATATGGTCTGTACTGCATTACCTTACAAAAACGTCCTTTGACAAAAAGTAATTGACTCGATGTTCACTAAAACAGATTACTGAACTCCAGCGGGTTTCAGGAATCCACTAATGATTTTCATACCTTAGTTAAGTTCTGTATTTCTCATCTGCCCGTCCATTACAGTGAAGCAATCATTGGCAGTAAAATTCTTGCTTTCAGGCTTCCTTCAACAATGCTCATACAATATGTACAAAAGAAAATCACACAAGTGATCACAAAAAATAACAAGTGAGAAAAAGAGAATCAGTAAAAGTCAAAGAGATCAAAGTCAAAGAAAAAATCTGTAGAAGTTAAGACAGGAATATAACCAACGGTTGCCTGGAACGTAAGAAAGAACCTTATATATATTTATACATATATGTGCGTGTGTGTGTGTGTGTGTGTGTGTGTGTGTGTGTGTGTGTGTGTGTGGTTAAACATGCGAAACCACTGGTAATGTCCACTGTCCTATGTCCACAATGAACAGATGTTGACACTGTATGATACCACACATCAAATTTCAAAAGTGTCTAAATGTCTACTGTGATTGATACAATGATATGATATGATGGCAGGTTTTTTGTGAAAGTCCAAGCCTTCATTTTTAAGCCTTATTATTTCCTACTGTTAAATAACGAGGTGGGTGAAACTGCCTGAACAAACTTCAGAACCTGAAAGGATGTCATTAGCCTGAGTTTTATTGGAGAGTTTTCATATGTCACTGAACAAGTGCTCAAATACTTCTTACAATTTCTCAAGGAAAAAAGATATTTGAAGAAAAACACTCAATGCTTGTCATTTCTCGTCAATGAAATCTGAGTTCTGATACTGATGCCAAAAATATGCTGCTGATTTTTTTTAAATTCACACAATGTTTGAATTAGTCATCTTTTTCTGCTGGCTTTCTTACAGTGTCATCATTTCCTCCTCCTCCATCTCATAGTTCCCACATCCTCCTGCTCTTTTTTCTGCACTAGAATATCATTTAATCTCTAAACCTAATTTTCCTGATCCAAGTAAGCCTGCAGGTTGGTATGTACTGTGAGGAGGTGCTCGTTAAAGTGAGCTGTCAGACTGAAATGTGACTCAGGAAATCTAAAAATAATTCATGAGTTTCCATGTAATGCATCTGCAGATGTGGAGTTGAGTTTAACTACAAACACAACTTCAAACATTGCCAGAAGACTTCTCTGTTCTCCTTATTGTGTCCCCTGCTGCATCACACAAAAGTAAAGAGTTGTTTGACAAGGTGAGGAAAAAGAAAGCAATTAAATTAAATGTTTAAGCAAAACAAGTACATGAATCAACAAGTAGGTGAGTTTGTACACTGATTTCTCTGCAGGCTGAACAGTAGCAGAACATACAGGTATAACTGTGCATTGATTTGTTAACTGGTGTAATGAAAGTTATTCAGGCCTCACTGTAGCCATCAGTGAGGCCGGCTGGCAGGCTCTATTTGTTGCGTTGCATCTTGTATTTCGTGTACTTAAGCACTTATTGAACAGCTGAGCTGGGAGACTTTTGAAACCAGGCTGGATTGAGATGCCAGGAAGCCCTAGGACAAAAATAAGATGCCAGTCTGCTATAAATCCCCATTCCATCCACTCTGTGTGCAGCTTTTTCTATGTTGGAATTTATTTATTTAGCTTTGGGTTTGTTGCCTGGTACTTTGCTTAAACACAAATGAGTTTAGGTAAATGCTACACAAGAACACAAAACTGAAAAAATGAATGTCTTGAGCCTATATTTTGACTCATGGACCCTCTTCAAAGCAGTTTCTCAAAATTACAGTATGTAATAAAGTAATCAGCATAGTGTACGATAACCTCAATATGATAGAAGGGAACTCAATGTTACACATCAGAGTGTGTTTCCAGGTGTTGCAAAGAACTACTTAAAAAAGTACAAAGTTGTCTGTGGCTCCAGAGGGAGCTGTATGAAGTCTGATGAATGTCTTCAAGTGATGTCACTTGTGTCAGTGTCAGCTGGGGCTGAGGACTGGACTTTGAAAACGAAAAAATCTGTTGGTGTGGAGTTAGAAAGGAGAGATGTTATCAGAACTCTGTAGCCCGCTCCTCATCTCTGCTTAAGTCTAGAGGCTACTTTCTACATTAGCAGATACGAGCATAACACACCAGAATCTCAGACCAAACTGCTGACGGCCGAGTTGCTTTGCAGTTAATGTAGATTCCAGATTTTGACAAGGAAGAAAAATGTGTGTAATAAAAAACACAGTCTATAATCTCTGGTTCTGCTGCATTGATTTGAATCCTTTTTTTCAGAAACTGTCCATCATGTGTCTGACAAAGTTACAGGAGTACAATGCTAAATTTGTATCTATACTAACAGTTGGTCAAATAACTGTGTACTGTGAAATGTGTCATTTATAGTAATACCACAGAGAATTACCACCAACTCTGCATTATACATCACCTCTACAGAGCTCTTTAGCCTCTTTCAGCTCATTGTTTTGGCTTTATTGCACAAAGGCTACCACAACTTTACTGCTTTGGTCTAATCTCACTGCTCCCATGAACCACATGTCCAGCAGCAGCACTGCACACTACCTACCCAGCACCAAAGAGCCGACAGACACTGTTAGAGTTGATGAACACAGTGAAAGATACATTGAGCAGAGACAGATATTTCCCTCAGGACTGGTGTATTATTTTATCTATATAAACCAAAGAGCCTGCTACCGTTTGCAGGATAATGAATCAAGAGTAACATAATTATTATGCTGCTGCCTTAACATAAAGATGAAAAACATACATGGAAGTAAATGTGTTTAATGGAATACTTTAACTAAAGAACATTAAGATGTCTCTACATGTCTGCCTGTGCCAGCTGAAACAAAAAATGAATAGATAAATGCCTGTACGTGCCTCACTCAGCTGTGGTGTAGCCAGCACATCTTTGGAAACCAAAATTGCTCTGGACCGCTTGATCTGTATTGACGTTCTCCTGTAGAGTTACAAACGATGTCTCAGTGAGCCACTAAATTACCAGGTGCTATTCTAGGCGGGAAAATGTGTGTTCATGCCCCATAAAGTTACCGCTCTGTAGGCACAACATCCCTCCACTTGATCTATGAAAACAGGGCCTTCAGGCTGAAGTAAACATTGTTTTATGTAAACAGTGTTTTCATTGTTTCAAATGAAACGACAGAATTTCACTGACAAGAAATGACAAGTATTACACTTTTTTAGTAATGTTGCAGAAACATGCATACACAGAGAGGGATGTCAGTGAACTTGTTGCCCCAGTGCATACTGGGAGGATTTTTATCTGTTCTTATCTTATCTAAAGTGACATCAATGAACTGGAACCAGGACTGTTCTCACCATCTATGTCTGTTGTTGTTTCTATTGTTGGACAGGGTGACAGTGACAGCAGCATGTAACATGGACTTCAGCCGCTTTCCTCTAGACTCTCAGACCTGCTCACTGGAGCTGGAGAGCTGTGAGTACATGTTTCATTTACAGTTCTTAAAATCGTGACATGGTCCTGTTCCTGGCAAGTCCAGAACAAAATGATGTGGGAGAAGATGTGTTTAATTATCAGAGCTCACATGGTGACAGAGTGAAGAAGGCACTGCTAGATATATCAAACATGTGTTGTTTATTTAAGGGAATACTAGTCATTTTAACCATATGTTCTTTTTAATTTACAACCCTCATTCGAAAAAGTTGGGGTGCTGTGTAAAATGTAGATAAAATCAAATCGCATCATTCGTGGGACAAGGGTCTCAGTTTTACATCACTTTTTCTTTTAGCAACACTCAGTGTTTGGGAACTGGGGACACTAATCGTTCAAGTTTTGAGAGTGAAATTCTTTCCCATTTTTCCTTGATACACAACTTCATTTGCTAAAATGTCTGGGGTCTTTCATATTTTGTGCTTCATGTGGCTTCGGATTGTCTTGCTGAAATAAGCAGGGACATCCCTGAAAAAGACATCTGCATGGCAGCATATGTTGCTCAAAACCCTGTATGTACATCACAGATGTGCAAATTACCCACACCAAGGGCACGACCAGAACTCTGTACCATCACAGACACACTGGGAACAATGTGGATGGTCTTTTTCCTCTTTAGTCTGGAGGACACAACATCCATGATTTCCAAAAACAATTTGAAATGTGAACTCGTCTAACCACGGCACAATTTTCCACTTGAGCTCCGGCCCAGAGAGGGTAGTGGTGTTTCTGGATGTTGTTGATATTCGGCTTTTGCTTTGCATGATAGAGTCTTAACTTGCATTTGTGGATGCAATGATGAACTTTGTTTACAAACAATGCTTTTCGGAAGAGTTCCCAAGCCCATGTAGTGATATCCTTTAGACTATCATGTTAGTTTTGAATGCAGTGCTGCCTGGGGGATCGAAGCTTAAGGGCATTCAGTGTTGGTTTTCGGCTTTGCCCCTTATGTACAGAGATTTGTTTTGATGATATTACTGATTGTAGATGGTGAAATCCCTAAATACCTTACAGTTGTGCATTGAGAAACCTTGTCAAAAGCTTTTGACAAGTCAGTAAAAACACCAGCATAGTCCCAACTTTTCTGGTTGTATTCAGTGTTTTACCATTGGAAAACAAGAGCCTATGATCTGATATTCTGGAAATTGATAAGCAAAGATTTACTATTTCTACTGTAATGGGAATTAATTCAAACTGTTAGATTACCAAGTGGCTTCTTGACACTTATAAATGAAGAGAGAGCCATAGTGTAAAATCAGTAAAACAGAAGAAAAAAGTAAAAGTGCTAAATAAGAAGGTTTACCCGCTGAGGTAAAATGCAATAAAAATGCAGGCTTGGTGTTGTGAAAACTCTAAAAACTCTGTCAATTCTCTACTACTATCTAAAATTTCAGACATACCTCTCAGTGGCAATTGTCTCCCAACTGACTTAGTGGTATTCACCATTTAAAGCAAAAATATCTCAGCAAGGTGAATCACTGCAACATGCCATGTGTCACCATGTGACCACAGCAAACAAGACCTCATCATTACACACCTGTTATTGTAACATTTCTGGGTAGATAAGAGACTCAGACACAGAAAAAGACCCTGGACTCAAGGTGGGATTCAAAAAGGCAAAATCTTTAATGGAAAACCAGGTGGTCATACACAGGAAAGCAGACAGAGTGACACTGAGAAAACACTGGAAAAAATAGAACACACATGGAAATACAAAGACAATCTGACAATGATACAGGGAAATCACAAAAGTCTATAAATGGGGTTGACAGATGACAAGATCAGGGCCAGGTGAGTAAAGGACGCAGGTATGAATGATTAGGGGGGAGGGAGCCATGCGAGGGCAGGAAGTAAGATGTCAGGACATTTTAAAATAAAACAGGAAAGTGACAGTGACATGACATGAGATACACAAACTTGTGAGTAGTAACTAAGGAACAAGCAAGGAATTCATCACAAAGACAGTAGTCATTGTTCCATTTTTCATAGATATTTTGGAACTAATTGTTACCTAATCATTGATTAATATAAGATATTCCAGTTCGTTCTCTAGTGACTCATCATTATCGACTGCATAGTATTTATTTCAGAGTTATTCAGGAACTAGGAGTGATTTTTGAATTATCAGGTTGTTCCTGATTCGACCTTCACTGCTTCCTTAGTAACTTCTCAGTGTTAAAGAGCTACCAGTTACTTAATAGTAGTTACTGCCTTAAAGGGTAATTCCAGTTTATTACAATTTGGGCCTGATTTATGTGGTTTTGGCCATCAGCCCTATCCCTAGGAATAACAGGTAAGATATTCACTGAAATCAGGAGAAACCACTGAAAATAAATCAGGAAACATGAGAAATCAGACAATCAGGCAGGCTATTGACCCGAGAACAATAACGACCTAACGAATGCTAAAATCATGATACTTGATACTTTTACTTTTGCACTTTTGGTGTATGATCATTGAAGACTTTTCCCAGTGTGTATCATATTTTATTATAACTGATAGTAATGATGGTCTAAGTTGTAATAATCTGAAATTATCCGTTCGAAATGACTCCATACTTGCAGTTTGTTGACAGCTTTTGTTACAACCTGTACTGAACAAGACTTTGTGATCAGGGATGACAGCTTCAAAGTTGATTTTCACTCATTGTGTAATTATGAAACCTTGTAGTCTGCCAGAAGAGGTCATCACTTTCACTATATCAAATGCTTTGAAACAACAACGCGTTGTAGCACAATGTACGTTTCTCCTGGCTGGCAATTTGACTTGTCAGTGCAATTAAAGCACAGGTCTGTCATATGACCTGGACTTTTTGCCTACCTGCAGAGATTAGATGCAGATCAATACCACTCGTATCCATATGTAGTAAATATCAAGTTGGAGACTACAGACATGTAACTTAGCTTATAGCATAAAGCAGATATACTATTGCTTTAATGATAAGATTACAAATAAGCCAGCATGCACTATAACAGAGCCCTGGTTTTTAATTACTGTTACTAGTTTCAACATGGTTCAGTGCTTTTACTGAATGCAGAGAGGGCAAGAGGTGGTGGGTCAAAAATGGACCCAGAAGAACATTTTTAGCTGGTAATGTCACTAATGAGTTCTTACCCTCTTTAAGGATTGGCTGTTGGCTCACTGTGGCATATGATTGGCTACACCTGGCCTATTGCTTTAAAATAGTTATGCGCCTCAAAAAATGTGGGATTCCCTTTTACTGTCTCTGAAGTGCTCTTCAAAACCTGAGCAATCATAAGGATGAGACAGCAGGGCAGGAGAGTGGGGGGGCAACAGTTGCTTTTTAAATTCTTTCTCTTTGAGACACCAAAGATATTCAGGAAATATTCAGGAAAGACCCTGCACACGCTATGGGCCATATCACAAAGAGTCCCCACACATTTGAGATTAAACGCACACCCTCCAGTGTTTTAAAACTCAACTGTGAACTGTGTGCATCTTCAAACATTAACAGTTAGCTGGGAAGACATTCAGGGATTTGAAGCAGCTGTGGGGCACTATTCAGTAATTACAGAGTGTAAAGATAAAAGCTATTCACAAAGCCTCTTCCAGCTCCTAAGGTAAAGAGCTGCTCCCAGTAGGGTGCTGGACTTTTAGAAAGTTTTATGGGCCTCTTAAGGAGAGAAGAAGATGGCTGCTGGAAGTGCAAGAACAGAATCTTTGTTTGTGATGTTAATCACAGCTGTGTTCATATATTTCCCTTTAAAAATTCACTGTTAGACCATTAAGCCGGTTTTACAGCCTCAGCTTATTTCATTTCCACTGGACACACACACTGCATGAGCACAGACAGAATTAATGGACACAGGGTTCTGTTATGTGAAACACATCTGCATTAACAGCTGTTGAACCTTGGTAAACAACCATATTAACCTGCCCCTGAATAATTTAAAGTGTCTGTCTGTCCTTCTGATAACAGGATGGTAGCAATATCAACTTGAAGAGTGCGCTCAGTAAAAAGTGACATGAAATGCAAGGGTAATTGGGAAAAATACCATAAGGAAAAGCACAGTTTGAGATGTGATGTATGATATGAAATCAGTTGGGATTTTAAAGCTGCTGTTGTCTGAGCCAAGCTTTAGCACCTGCTAGACTGCCACATTCATTCCCCTCAGGATGAACTGTAACTTTGGTGGCCCTCTGACTTCTCATCTAGCGCTGTGAAAGTCAAAATATCGGTTTCTCTGATACGTTTATTTATTTTTAGGTTTTTATGTAATTTTTTTTTAACCTCATTGACATTAAGAGAACAGGACAAACTCACAAGAACGCAGTGGGCAAACAGAAACAACACAATTAAACAATGAACAAAGAATTAATGAAACTGCCACAAGACTTATAAAGGGGAATATAGGACTCTAGTTTGAAGGCAGTTTGCATTTCATTCCATTTCAAAGGTCATTTAAAGACCTATTCTATGAAAAGAATGTCTCCATAGTCTAGAGCAGACATGATGGCCGGCTGTGCAATAGTTTTATGGTTGGAAGAAGACAGACATCCCTAAATTCTACAGAAGAAGCGTCATTTGATTTTCAATTTTTGTGTCAAATGTTGAACATGAATCATGAAAGATTGTCTGCAGTCTAGAGTAATCTGAGGGCCATTTAAAGTTTTAATGGCAGGATAATCAGAGACACTGTTGGAGGTGGAGAATACCATGTACTTGATCTTTGCCGCATCTAAAACTAGTGTGTGATTAAGGACTGTTCATTGAAAAGCATGAAAGGCAGAGTGAAGACAGTCAGGGAGTAAGTTGAGGTGGAGCCTGGGGAATATAAAATGGTGTCATCAGCAAAAAAAATGGACATTGAAGTATTGATTGGGAAGAATTATGTTATTTCTGTACAAGGATAGACCCATGTGGCAACGCACTGAGATTATATGTGATCACTGTAAGAATTGTTAGACTGTAGCTGTACTTGGTTGTTGGCCATCAAAGGTTTTTTTTTTCTCACTGGACAGAAGTTTCGGGTCATTACCTCCCATCAGTGTTTATGTTCACTCATGAATTAATAATAACTGTGGAAAATGTGAGCGGGGTGAAATGAAAGAAATCTATACTTCCTGTTATTTTGGTCAGTTTCCTGAAAATTTTAAAATCAATATTGCCCTGAAGTTACGATTTTTACCCACCATTATTCTGGAGTGTGATGATAATTATTGATGAGCCACTGATTTAAAGTAAATGAGCCCATGATTAGACTTGACTGGACTGTGTTATGTTTTTGCAGATGCCTACACAGATGAAGATCTGATGCTGTATTGGAAGAGCGGTGATGAGTCTCTCAGCACTGATGATCGCATCTCCTTATCACAGTTCCTCATCCAGAAATTCCACACCACATCTCGCTTGGCCTTCTACAGCAGCACAGGTACACACACATAGAATTAATGGAGGCAACAAGAGCTCGTATGTATTTGGATAATGTCTGTTGTCATGTCTATGTGTCATTCTGTTTGCCTTTTAATTTGGTGGACTTTTTGTTATTATGGGCACCTGACTGCTGTGAGAAAAATAATTAACCTTTGATTTAACATCAGGGCACCTCAGTATTTGTAAAGCAGTGGGAATTTATATTAATATTTGCTGCACCTTTATTTATCATTGATTATGTATCACTGCTGGCTGACCACAGTGAAAGAGAAAGGTGCATCTGAAATTTATCGTCTTGGTAAAACAGGTGTAAGGATCAATAAATCAATAAAGTCTTATCTTATCTTATCTTATCTTATATTATCTTATATTAACTGTAGATTAGTGACCGCATTAAAAAAATACCGCATTCAATTCATGTGTATTATATTATGTCAATTTACAGAAGCACTACAACAATGATTTTGTATTTTCTCTGCTGCCTGAATGTGTACTTTCATTTCTTTTAATGGTTCACTGCAGGTCCAATCCAGTGCAACAGCCAATCAAATATTTTTTTTAAGTAGGCCTGTAAAGCGTTTGTTTTTATATTATTTGACAACATTAATGCAGTAATATTTTCAGGTGAGTTTAATGGGGCTGAAACCACCAAAAATCTACCAAGCTGATTTTTCAGAATGCCCAAGAGACAACATCAGGACATGAAACTACGTATATTAACAAAAATATTTGTTTTATCTCCATTTTTCTTGAGACACACAGCCTTATTTCTTTCAAAGAGTGTTGACCAATTTGTTTTAATCTGTGTTAGTGAGCGCTTCTCCTTTGCCAAGATAATCCATCCACCTGACAGGTGTGGCAGATCAAGATGCTGACAAACAGCATGATTATGGTGTACCATGGGCTTATCACAATTAAAGGCCACTCTAAAATGTTTTATCACACAACATAGTTTTCAGGGAGCACATAATTGCCATGCAGACTGCAGGAATATCCACCAGAGCTGATCGTGAATTGAATGTTCATTTCACTACCAGAAGTCTCCACGGTCATTTCCGAGAATCTTGCAGCACATCCAACTCACAACCTCAGACCACGTGTAACCATGTCAGCCCAGGACTTCTACATCCAGCTTCTTCTCTTGCAAGATCGTCTGAGATCAGCCACCCACACAGGTGATGGAGAAGTTGGTTTGCACAACCAAAGAATTTCTGTCACAAACCATCTTAGGGACGCTCATCTGCGATGTCCTCACCAGAATCTTGACCTGACTGCAGTTCATCAGTGAAACCGACTTGACTGGGCAGATGTTCGCCTTTGATGGTGTTTGGCAGTTTGGATAAGTGTTCTCTTCATGGATAAATCCTGGTTTTCACTGTGCCAGACAGATAGCAGACAGGTTGCATGGCATTGTGTGGGTGAGCAGTTAATCTCAGCATTGTGAACAGAGTGCCCTTTGGTGTTGGGGGGTTATGGTATGGGAAGACAACGAACAGAGATGCATTTTATTGATGGCAGTTTAAATGCTCAGAGGCACAGTGATGAGATCCTGCAGCCCACTGTCATTCATTCATTCATCCACCACCTGCACTTCATGTTGCAGCATGATAATGCACAGCCCCTTGTTGCAAGATTCTGTCTTGCATGGTCTGCATCATATATGTCACCCACTGAGCATGTTTGGGATGATCTGGATCAACAGCAACAGCGAGTCAAATTCCTGCCAATATCCAGCAACTACACCCAGCCATTGAAGAGGAGTGGACCAACATCCCACAGGCCACAATCCACAACTAACCCAAAAATGACTTTTTTCACGATAAAGTTGCACATTTTAGAACGGCCTTTTAGTGACCAGCCAAGGTGCACCTGTGCAATCATCATGCTGTTTATCAGCATCTTGATCTGCCAACACCTGTCAGGTGGATGGATAATTTTGGCAAAGGAGAAGTGCTCACTAATACGGATTTGAAATAAAAGAAAGGAAGAAAGAAATTTTTTGAGAGAAATAAGCCTTTTATGTGCATAGTAGAAGTCTTAGATCTTTTATATCATTTGCTGTTCTTCATTGTCGTCTCTTCAACCAATGTTCCAAGGTCAGCAGCAGGAAAAGATGTAAAATGTGTCTTAAACAGCCATCAGATCACCGGATCTTTTGGCAGCAGTGAAATACAGTGATGCAAACCTTTGCACACCTGATAGTAAATTGCCTGGTAAAAGGGCTTGGTCAGTCTTCCCTTATGAACAGTAAAATCATCAGTTTTGAGGCCACTAGCTGGGCTTTAGACTTCAGTTTTGTTTTTACCATTGACATGGTTATCATTTGCAGTGATTCCTGTGAATGTAATGAAACCCAGTAGATCAGTCATAAGATTATGTTACCTGGTATTTAAAGGGACATGCAATTAATCCACGATGCAGTGAGTAAAGATTTATATACATTGCAATTTTTTGAACAAAAATTCAAACAAAAGTTCTTCACACTAAAATATGGAAATATGACGAAGGCAGGGTGGCAACAAAGGGAAGGCAAATGGATTGAAGTGTCACTTAAAATAGATGAACTAACTGTGAGAGGAAAACTGTTCTTTAGTTCAAGAACAAATCATTGTACATACAAATCATTAATTTGTAGGTCTTTCCAAGTTTCTGATATCGAGTTAGGGTCTTCAGCCAGTCCATTGTGAATGACTTATTTTTCTTTGCATTCCCATTTTTCTGTTATTTGAGGAGATGTAGCCTTCACACATGTCACTCTTATCACAGCGTGATTCAATAAAGCCTCCAAAGTATAACAGGGAGGTAAATGAAAAAACACAAAGAAAGGAAAAGGGAAAATCAATGATAATGATAATAATAAAGAAACAGGGAAAGAAGAAAAAGAGAAGGCCTTGTATGTGCGTTGCTATGATTTGTGAAAACACTGATGTCAAGAATGTAAGGGAACAGCTGACGCACTGGAGAATCAATCTAGTTTTAATTTTTAATTCTAAATACATGTTTTTCTAAAGAACTCTACCCAAAATTAGAGGCAGTGGCTCATTGGTTCATTTTCCATAATACTGCAAGGCTGACCCAATCACATCTCTTACTGGGCCGGCCCCCTCTGTCCTCTCTATTTCTTGTGTTTAATGCCGTGACTCAGAGCCAAACATCTGTGGAGGAAGGAGCGTGTCTTTGTCAATTGTCAAGGTGGATGAGCAAACACAAAAGAGGGGGGTTGCTGAGAAGTTGCAGGCCAAAAACAGTGAAAAATCATGATGTGGAATGTCGCCAAATGTGCAAAAATGACAGCAGTACCCGACATTACACAGCAACAGGGGGAAGGAGGAGAGGTGGTTGGCAATGGCTACTGCCAGGCTGAGGAGCAGGGAGGGGAGCAGGCGTGTGACTGGGAAGCAGAGGAACAGTGAGCAGGAGGAGAGTGTAGGTGAAGCAGTCAGCAGGGAGTAGCATGTAGGGAAGCAGGGACTCTCAGGGAGGCCACAGTAGTTAGTGTGCCATGCTGCATGATGATAATGAATACTGATGAATTCAATGAATGATGATGATGCTGATAAGATAGTCGCAATGCTATCATAAATGTTATTGTGAAGCGAGACCTGCTGGTGCTCACTCAGTCAATGCTCTTTCTCTCTCCTCGACAGACTACCCTGTAGCTCTCTTATGAAGTATCTGTATCTGGTTCAAGTCCCAAATGGGCAGAACCTTATTATATTTGTATCCATTTATTTATTGATTTCTTTTTTTTCCTGGCTCAAATTGCTGTGAGGTGGAATGAGCTCGACACGTGAAATTTGGCCCCATAACTTCTCAAGAAGTATGAGCCTGTTTGGCCAGATGGTGATGCTGTAGTTAAGGCCCAAATTTTCTTTTTCAGAATGGCCAAGCCCCTCACACCCTAAGTCCAATTGACTTGGAGTTGTTGCACGCAGGTATATTTTGGGTTCAAGCCCCACAGGTTTGTGTCAGTGTTGGTTTATTATTATTGTTATAATTTGTCTGCTGAATGCTCAATTTGCTCAAATTGTAGTACGAACAGAACTTGTTGGATTACAATTGTATCAACACAAAAATTGGTATACATCATTGCAGGACTGAGATACTTAATTAAGATTAAGATTAAGATTTCACTTTATTAATCACTGCACACACATGCTACAGGGAGGAGACACACGCCATGCTTCGTGAAATTATTTTCTCCGCATTTAACCCATCCTGGTAAGTCTTCCTCTGCGGCAGACCAGGAGCGGTGGGCTGCCAGGGGACCAGTTCCTCTTGTCACCATTGGTCAGGTGCCTTTAGATTGGGAATAGGCCTACGAAAGCATTTTTAACCCGACCTATAGGGGGCGTCACAAATACCAAAAATGTGTACCTCATTATTAAATGGACAGTGGCTTTAATTTTGGCCCATTGAGCTGCTTCCTTCTGTTGAGCACTGGTACACTTGGCCACGGCACTTACTCCTCAGCTTTGTAAGGATGGTATACTGTCATGGTTTTTAACAAATTCAAACAACAACAATAATTATAATTAATATTAGAATTTTTATTATTATTATACAAATGTCTGTGTATGATTTGACTGTACTTAGTGGAGGGAGAAAGTATAGGTGGGGGGCACATTGGTGTGTGTGTGTGTGTGTGTGTGTGTGTGTGTGTGTTCCCACATTGTGGGAACTCGCCTTTCTTGTGGGGACAAAATGCAGGTCCCCATAGAGTAAATCAGTAGATTTTAGGGTGAAGTTAGGTTTAGGTTAAGGTAAGGGTTAGGGTACGTGTGTGTGTTTATGCATGTGCAATTGCACACATCAGTGTTTCTATAATTGATCACCAGGCAAAAAAAAAAAAAAAAAAAAAAATACAATAGATTGTACAAGTTTCTTAATGTGTATGGAAGAATTCCGACAAAAATCTTTGTGAATCCTTTATTACAGATTAGACATTACAGATCAAAGGTCACAGGTTTTGCTCCAGTATCTTACAAGGACTCTGTTACTACTACTGCACTATCATTACATTGATGTTGTCTCTCACTGTGTTTGCAGGCTGGTACAATCGTCTTTACATCAACTTCACATTGCGACGCCACATCTTCTTCTTCCTGCTGCAGACATACTTTCCAGCCACTCTGATGGTTATGCTGTCATGGGTGTCGTTCTGGATCGACCGTCGGGCTGTGCCGGCCAGAGTTTCCCTGGGTAAAAATAAAAAACTCTTGTCAAATGTCCTTTGAAGAGATTGTGCACGCCTGAGGGAAATCTGTCTGTGTGAAATGATGAAAGCTGGCTGTGACATGGCTCCACCAATTGGGAACACACACATGCATGTGTGAATACACAAACCTCCCACGCTCTACAACTCTCACTTTTCTTTTGAATTATTTTCTGTATTGGGGCTGTTGCTGTACTTGTCATACAGGCGTCTTTTCCCTCTCGCTAAGATCCTTTTATGGCTCATCCATCCCTCTTATTAAATTCAGCTGTTAGGATGGGATGTTTTTACAAGTCCCTTACACGGCTTTTATATCTATCTCCCTCCAGATGAATTTGTGGCGTGTGCATGTATAAAATCTTAAGGACAACTCCACTGCTTTCATTCAGTGCATTGATATATGATAAAGTGACTCGGCTACTGTGCGTCATGTATACACAAAACAACAGGAGGTAGGGGATTACAGAAATCTGATTACCTGAGCAAAATTTCTCCTGCAGGAGAAGAGTTTTTTCCTCATATATACGCAAGTGGATCCATTTGTTTTCATACGTGCACATATGCATGGCAAAAGCTGCAGAACTACATCAGTGCATGAAAGGACAGATCATTACACCTAGAGATGCATCCTTAAAACTGAAGCTGACACAAAGTAACCCCTGTCAGCTCAGCAAGTCTGCTGAACATTTACACATTTGTGCTGTAAGGGTGGATTCTCACCAGAGAGTCATCTCCCGGCAGCATCAGCACTCTTCATTTATGTATTATTCATGATTAATTTATAATTAAAAACAAGTAATAAATAAGTATAAGTTATAAGTATAACTATGCAGTTGGTAGGTTGCAAAATGTTGCTCTCCTCCTCGAGCAGGACACTCACATTGTGTTTTCAGCCCTTTAATTCCTCAGGTAGACTACTCCAATGAAACTCTGACCTGGAAAAGAGCTACCAGGCATCAGTTTAATAATTTATTAATATTTACAGCTGCTGACTTGATCAATTGTTCTTGAATGTTTAAATAATGGCTTAGTAACTGTAACTTCAGACTCCTTGGATATTAGAAAGTGAGAAACTGTGGTCTTTTATTAGCGACATCATGTGCATTTATAACTTGTGAACTGTGTGACTTTATTAAAAAAGTCAGACCCAGCAACCTTCATCAACGAGGAGGTGAAACTACAGCAAAAGAGATTTTTCACAACCTCACATCTTATTAAAGTTATTCTTGTTAATATATCTTCTAAGTGATGTGTAAAACATTAGTGAATGTTTTATTGACTATTAATGAAGCCATTACCGTAGTTCAAGCTGTTCAACTCTTTATGAAGGGTGACTTACAAAATGATATCCTTTTCCTTCAAGTTCCCATATAGTGTCAGTATATAGAAAATACAGCCAGTCAGTGCTCTTGTTCATGGTTCATCTTTCAAGAACATCACATGTCACATGTACACTGCCACTGATGGGTGTAAGTGGCAGAATTATATAAAAAGTGAAAGGGATTTTGTAGCTAAAAAAGACTGGAGCACACTGACTGATTTGCAGCCTTTAAAGGATACATCTGGTGACACTCTATATTGCTACTGTCAAAACAATCCATGCACGGACCCAATAAACAATCAATGTATCCTCTTAACAAGTATGCATGTCCTTCTGCACCAAATACTCACTAGAGGACTGAATATGGATTAATCCACTGCTTTAAAAAGTCCCCAGCAATGAACTATTTCCTCCTGCCTGAGTAAAGTTAGTTAAAAACGAAAATTTCCCTATTAACTGTTGTTTTATACCGCCATTGACAGCTGGTTCCTCACTCCTCTTAACCGGCCTGTAGGGACCGCAAGAGATCAACAGCTGCTTCAGTTTGGTGTCTCGTTTCCACTAGGGACAACATAGGTGTAGTAGTCGTATTAGAGTTGGTGGATTCTTTTGTTGGCATTTTCACTTAGAAATCAACATTTTACATTACTGGTGTTTCTGAACCTGCATAATTCCATTCCTCTCCATACATTCTGGACACACAGCCTCGCGTGCACTCCCTGTTCCCCACCCACACACACCCAGACACACCTGCATTTTCCTGAGTGCACCCTCTTAGTCTCCACTATAGTATTTTATACTCTTGAGAACCGTTTTTGAGGGCTCACTCTGTCATCTAAACCGCTCATACAACCCTACATACCACAATATAATGCAATCCCAGACAACCACACCACACGTTTCAAAAGTTTTGTTACTTGAATCAACATCTTTCTTACATATTGTCAACAAATATGAACTACTATATGTATGCTTTTAATGATTTGCTAGTGAGAAGATGTCTGAGCTAAAACTGGGCTCCAGTGTTTGAGTGTGAGAGTTAATTCTTGACAGTAATTTGACAAAGAAAATGGTCACAGAACATCCTCCTACTGTACCCCAGTACAGAATCCCTGTCATATCATGACAACTGAGCGATCTCAGTGACAAATGAATAAATTCTATCTTTTTTTTTTTTTTTTTGGCAAAAACTGGAATAAATTTGAGAATGAAAGTTTATTCTTCAACTTGAAAATCATAGTGCAGTTTCATTACAAGGTCTATTCAGTAGCTGAAGCATACATTCAGTCATGCCACATGACATGCCTCAGTTGATGCAATTGTCCAATTGTTGTGGAATTGCAGGTGATCTTTAAAGAAAGCTCTTCAAGTGCTTGAAAAGATGAAAATTTGAACATATACAGTTCCATGACAACAGGACTCCACATGGTGATGAAAGTCATTACGATCATTGAGCTGTCAGATGTTAGCATGAGGCCATACTATCTACTTATTACTACCTTGTCGCATGTTATCGCAATAGCAGTCTATATTCCCCCCTCTGCAAATGCTGAAGCAGCCTGTGATGTTATCCACTTACTTACAAACAGGTTGCAGACGCAACACGCCCTCCATTTTATTTTTGGTGACTTTAATCATGCTTCGCTGTCCCCCACTCTGCCCAAATTCACTCATATGTTAAATGCTACACCAGGGACATTAAAATACTGGATTTATTTTATCATTCCTCTGGGAAGGTCTGACCACAGGGTGCACCTCCTGCCTGGGTACAAAACTGGCAGCCAGCTGTCATTTTAAAAGATGGTCCAATGAGGCTGATGAAGCTTTGAAGGACTATTTTGATACAACTGCATGAGAAGTACTTTGTGATACTAATGGTGAGGACAGTCTCATACACTGTATAACAGACTATGTCACCTTCTCTGCGAACAAACCCTCGATCACTCCTGACATAAAGGCTGTCCTCAAGGACAGGAATTAAAGTGGATCTTAAGAATGTGCAGATCAATCTGAAGGGGAGAATCAGGGAGGGAAACAACATCTACTGGAGAAAGATGGAGGATCGGTTGGAGCAGAATAACATCAGTGGAGTCTGGAGGGGAAAAGATTAAGACAAGATAGACTGGACGCCATCAGCTCAAGGCTTCCTAAGTCCTTTGCTAACCACTTGTGTGGGATAGTTGAGCGCATTTTCAACCTGAGCCTGAAGCCGGGGGAGTGCAACAGCTGTGGAAAACATCCTGTGATGGTACCAGCGCCAAAGACTCCGCACCCCAGTGACTTCAACATCTACAGTGGTACTGGTAGGTGACCAGCAGCAGTTTGCCTATCGACCTGGCATTGGTGGGGACGACGCTGTCATCTACATCCTACATAGATCCCTGTCACTGAGAAAAGGCTGGGAGCACTGTGAAAACCATGTTTTTTTATTTCTCCAGTGCCTTCAATACCATACAGCCCATGCTTCAGAGGGACAAGTTGGAGGGCATTAGAGTGGACCACCACCTCACAGCATGGATCATGGACTACCTTACCAACTGACCACAGCATGTAAGGATACAGGACTACCGAAATCAGGCTCAAATGTGCTAACTGCCAGCTGCAAAAGTTCTCTGACAACTCTGCAGTCGTTGGCCTCATCACAAATATGGACAACAGGGAGTACAGGGAGCTGACCCAGGCATTTGTGGATTGGTGCTAGCAGAACTGCTCTCTGATCAATGCAGGGAAAACCAAAGAGCTCATGATGGACTTCTGCAGGTGCAAACACTGTCCTTAATTAATAGACTGGTTAAGAAGGCCAGGTCTGTGCTGGAATACCCCCTCAACCTGGTGGACATGGTGGGACAAAGGAGATTGCTAAAATATCTTCCCTGATGGAGAACATGTCTCCCCCCATGCAGGACGCTCTGACAGGACAGGGCAGCTCCTCCAGTGATGGGCTGCTTCACCTGCAGTGTGTGAAGGAGAGACACCACAGGTCTTTCCTTCCTGCTACTGTCAAACTTTACAATCAATACTGCTCCCAATAGACAAGCCAAACTGAAACTGACAAGTCCAGTTGTGCAAAATCAGTGAATACCAAACTGTGTGGTACCAATATTTCCTATATAAAATAATGTGAACTCAACCATTGTCTGTTTTAGTTATACTGTTTACTTATTCATCATTTCCTGCTTTTTTTCTAATACATCTTATTATGCACTATCCCCCATTTGTAATTTCCCCACTGTGGGATTAAGAAAGGATTATTTTCTCGATATTTTTCTGAAATGGGCCACATGGTGCACTTTTTGTACTTCAAGTATATTTTGAAGCTAATACCTGTACTTTTACTTAAGTAAATTTTTTGAAGGATGCTTTTAACAGAGTATGTCTACATTGTGGTGTTACTACTTTTACTCAAGTGAAAGCTCTGACTACTTCTTAAACCACTGATGCCTTCTCACCTGCAAATCTTTGAAACCATGCTGACTGGGAGCTACACATGGTAGTATTTATTGCAGGGCTATTGGACCACATTGCATCATATTGTATAAGCAGTCATGTTATTGCTTTCACCACCTATCCTTTAGCACCCAACCCTCGGCCGGTTTCATGTCCCTGGGAAGCCCATTATACTGTGTCTACCCTGTGAAAGTAAAAATAGACAAACTCAGAATCAAACACATTTTCAATCTGCATTTTGCTGTACTTGAACTGGAATGTTGTCTATCTGTCATGTCCAGGTATCACCACAGTGCTGACTATGTCCACTATCATCACTGGAGTGAATGCATCTATGCCCAGGGTGTCCTACATCAAGGCAGTGGACATTTACCTTTGGGTCAGCTTCGTCTTTGTCTTCTTGTCTGTGTTGGAGTACGCAGCTGTCAACTACCTGTCCACTGTCCAGGACCGCCGGGAGCGCAAGATGAGAGAGCGGGCACGATCTCAGGTTTGTTTCTATTGTAAGTTGCTTGGTACAGTGAGAAAAAATAAGCAAAAAGAGACATCCCAATCACTGTCTCTCTCAAGCTCAGGAGCCAGACCAGCCCCTAGCTCTCTGTGACTTTTAAAAATTTCACTTACAAGCGCATCTGTCAGACTGTCAGGATACAAAAAAAACCAAAAAAAAAAACACGAGCAGTAGTGGAAAGAGAGAAAAAAAGAGCAAGAACAATGAGTGTTTGTGTTCAACAATTAACAGCGTCGTATGGGAAAGTTGTGAAAGTTCAACATCTCAACCCTGAAATATGTTGAACAGTTTGAAACAGCTTGTTGGTCTAGAATAACTGGATCTGGTTTTGGATGAATAAAAAAAACTCACAACAGACACCGCTTAAGTCTCTGAATATGAACAAATAGAATAGCAAAGCCAAAAAAGAATAAAGATAGCACAAACAGCAGGGCATACACGTTTTGGACAATGGGTTTCCATGACTTTTCCAATACTTTTACATATATAGAATCTGTGATGACGTGAAAAGTAGTTATATTGTTGTGTTAAAACACAATTAACACCACAAAGTACATTTGTAAAGTGTAAACAAGCTGATAATTCAATTCAACATTATCTTTCTATCATTTTTCATTTTTCATGCATATGCCTTAACATGATATTTATCAGTACTGGAAAAAATAATACTAATGTCGTGATATTGATCTCAATCCTGTCACTCATCTGTGTATACAGTAAAGCTCACAAAACCCAAATTTATGACAAAAAGTATAGTCTAATAGGAAAACATCTGCTATTCAGTTTACATGCAGCAAGTGAAACAAATAAAACACTGCAGGAAAACCTGCTATGGTATATCTGCCCTCAGTGCTTTTAGCACTTTTTAATATTTTCCCTGGTTATTCAAGCAAAAGTTAAATATGAATAGAATTATCTTTATATCAAGACTTAGATATATCATTCTTGCAGTGTAGACTGTGCCCCTTTTATTTAATTCAAGAAACTAAGATAACAGAAACTATATTTGAAGGTTGCATTCATATTTCATACTTTCAAAATTTCTCTGATGCTTTTCACTCAACAGATAATTGGATATTGATGCGACAACCATGCACCTTTTTCTAGTCATCTTGACTTAAATAACACTTTGAATATTTAACTTTAAAGATGCACCAATGAAGCAGCATAACAAAGACTTTAACAGCATCAACAAGATCCTCCGCATCATGTTCCCTGCTGAGTGCAGCCTGGGCCATTGGGCCACTTGCCTGTCTAGACAGACAGGCCATTCAGGACTCTGTTGGTATTTATTGTTTACATGCATGGGGAATTCCCTTCTCTCTTTCCTTACTGAGTACAGTTTTGATTTGATGCAGATAAACATCATAACAGGGTTAGAATAAACTTGAGAGCTTATATTACAGGAGTAAGCCAGGCGCCTTCACTGTGTTACAGTCAAATAGGACTTTAGTTTCAGCTGCCCAGACTGAGAGAAAACAAAACAAATCTATCTTGGTCACAAATCCATGGAAGCAAATTACATTTTAAAATCGTGGTGTCATTCCCTCAAGTTGTGAGAAGTTCAGGTGCTCATTGACGTCATATTAAGTCAAAGGTTTCTTATTGTGAGCAATGTGCCAGAATTTTTCTTTTTTTATTAGCATTTCTCTCTGTTATAAGTGTTTGTGCAGCAAAAACAATAAGACCTAGAAAAATCAAAAATTGTGAGGTTGGTTGCATATTAAACCCACTACTCAAGCAGGTGTAATGGCACTCACTGACTTTAAGGTGAGGCTCAACCTCGAGGCTCGAATGATCAAGTTAACATTTTTGCAATTATCTCAAAAACAGCTTTACCTAGAGTCAAAATTATTTCATCATTCTAATCTTTCAAGTCATCTGCATGCGGTCTTCTGAACTGAATTTTTCACAATCTGCGTGGACCCTGATTATTGCCGCTGTATCTGGTTCTGCGAAACAGAATTGCTAATCACAAACTCTGCAACTCAAAGGATTTCCCATCTGTTTGACAAAGGGAAGACAGACATTCAACATCAAAGAGAAAACACCAAATCTGCAGACAATTCATTCAGTTGGTATAACTTTAACTTCTTTCCCAGTTCCCTTCAGAATTGTACACTTGATATGACACATCTTTGTCATCCGTATCGTCGGGAAGTTTTCAAGTGTCACCGAATCAAAATAACCAACCACTGATCATCTCATCAGGCCGATCCCTGATCAGGAGAGCCAGATTCACTCCAGCCAGTTAGTACTACATAATTAGACAGTACATCTGCCTTTACCACTGCTGTGCAGTAATCACTTGTAGACCCTTTCATAAAATAGGCCATATTTCATTAAGATGTAGTGGTTTGGCAATACCACTTTATTATAAAATATATCCCCTGCAGAGGATGAGCTAAAGTTTGGAGATTGTCAGTAGTCATTTAATTTCACTGGTGTTTAAACATCATTTAAATGACACCCATAGAAAAGAGAAGTGAATAAAATTGAAAGTGTGTATGTACAAGCAAGAGAAAGAGAAGGAGCTTGCATATCACTGCTCACAACCCATGGTCTCACTAATACCATGACCTTTGATGAGAAGTAATACGTAGAAATTGCTTTATTTTAAGGGGTCACAAGCCAAAAAAGGAACAAAACTGAGACAAAATATAGTATATATGATCATTCAGTTTGACAAGCATCCCATACCGTTCCCTATTTCATAACATTGCAAATTTGCAGACCTTGAATTAGGAAGGATTCAGAAATAGAGACTGATAGAGAGTTTTCAGGTCTCCACAATAAGCATGGCATCCACAGCATTCAGCAGGGAGTGCTACTACTACTGTATACTATTATATATACTGTATACTTAATAATGATAAATGAGACAAACATGGGGATTATTGTTCTTGTAAGTATTTTTCACCTCATTTTGGGGTCACACTAGAATTGAAAATAGCAAACTTACTTTGCATATACCAGCCTCATTTAAAACTTTCTTCAAATATAAGGTTTCAGTGTTAATTTTTTATGAGTCCAGGCTGTTCACTATTACACATGATAGGAGGTCTGGCACTACTAGCAAATCAATGCCCACTGCTCTTTCTACACTTGCCGATCCACTCTTTGATGTCTGTACTTTAGGGCATGAAAAGACTTGCATTTACTGCACATTAAACACTCTGAAATGGTTTGTCTGTCTTTATCATTAATTTTACTCCATCAGCTAACTCTAAAAAGTCATGGTAAGAAGCTAGGAACTGTAAGTGAGCAGGAAAATTAACTTTAAATACATATACAGTATTTTGTGATAAATGAACACACATACCAGTGTTAAAAAACTGAAATGAAGGAGAGCTTGTAAACCATTTTAAAAGATAAGCCTGAAGATGTTCTATATTATTCTTAGAGTCTACAAATTCCAATTCCAAGTTTATCAAAATTTCAGCCTTTTGATTTGTGAATTATTGGATAATGTTACCTCTAAATATTATTCAGAAAGAAAAGGTAAAAATATTACTCTGGCTGACCTGGTCACAACTCATAGACATATAAACATGTTTATATGTTTATGAGTTGTGACCATCACTGCAGTGATGATGCCTCGGGCTAAAGCTGATGAAACATTACATTACAGCAGCATTACAGGAAAGGTCAGAGGAATCAGCTGTAACACTGGGATCCATCCTCTGTGGACAAGAATATCCATAGCAGTTTGATGTTCATTCAGTTTCAGTGTTTGAGATATCATGGACAAAAGTGTTAGTCAGGAGGAAATGGTGACCTTATGAAAGCCATGTCACCACACTTCAATCATAAGGGATATTCATACCAAATATTATAGTATTGTTGCCTGTAGCTGAGGATTCTTTCTCTGAACGTGTTGGAGTGACCAAAAAGGTATTTACATGAATTACCAAAGTCAACCATCTACGAAGGACAGTAATGGGTTCAAGTACAGGCCTAAAAATCTCCTTAAACTTTGGTGTGTTCCTTAAAAATCCTAAGCGTAATAATATTGTATGTGTCTTTCCTGCCAGTCCCTGCCCTGCACCTGTGGGATCTCCCAGACACGAACCATGACCATGTTGGATGGTACCTACAGCGAGGCTGACACCAACAGCCTGGCCGGCTACACTGAGGAACCTATGGTGCCAGAGGAGGAACAGGAAGATCTGCACGAGGTTCCAGAGAAACCTGAACACATGGTGGTCCATTTGTCAGTGAGCAGCGAGTCCACCACCACCAAGAAGAAGAAGAGCCTTCGTGCTCTCAACATCATCCAAAACACGCATGCAATTGACAAATACTCCCGGATGATTTTCCCTGGTTCATATATCTTCTTCAACCTTATCTACTGGTCTGTCTACTGCTGAAGGAAGCTCCTGAATCAGGACTGAGGCCAGAGGGAGAATAACACACAGACAGTATGAATGCTGCATCAAAATGGGACATTTCTGGGCTAATTCTAAAAGGGTTGTTGTACTGTATGTCTGGTGACTACTGACCATGAGGTTTAAGGCCTTGGGCAGTAACAGAGCCTGAAAAGATGAATTGTCTTGAAACACTCTACTAAAGGTCAGCATTGAGACTTTGGGATTGATCAGAGTACTCCTTTTTTCTTCATGCAGCAATTTGAATGTTCATTAAGTCTCTAAACTAAAACAAAGAAAATAATCACTTGAATGGTGTTTTTAAACTCCTGATGCGAATTCTCTCAGTCTTTTTTAGCTTCATCAACTGTCAGCTTCTGTTAAAAAGCTTTGTCCTCAGCACTGCTGTTCCTGAGGTGAACAGCAGTTTCTAGGAGAAGAAATCATTTCTTGTATTTAACTCAGCATTGATGGATGGGGATAAGGTATGCTTTGCTTGTGTTCATGCTATGAGCTACTCTGTTGATGGGGCTATGTACAGTATTTATTGGCCTATTCATTTGTGATTATAAAGTTTTTAAGCCAATTATCTATCAGTCATCACTTACAAACAGTGATGACTTAATTTCTAATGTGTTGAGATATTTAGTCAAACTTTGACCATATTTTTGAGCCTGTTATCTCAAAATATATATAAATTATAACTTTATTTTGACGAATCAACAATACTAAGCGTGTGCAGCCATGTTAACAACTTTTTGAGGCTACATTTAGTAGTGCATTGAGCTAAAGGCCAATGCCAGCATGCTAACATGCTAATGTTTACCTGCTATGCTTAGCAGGTAATGTTTACCATGTTCATACCAAGCATGCAAGCATTTGCTGATGTTTGGTCATAAACTAACCTGGAATTGCCAGACCACTTGCAAATTAGTCTGAAACCTCTCAGTAGATTTTTGATTTCCAAGGGGTGTTATTAACAGGCATAGACCAAACTAATTCTGGGCATAACTGGACAGACTTACAGCCATTCAGAACAATGAAACTTGTGATGTAGTACTGAACAACTTAACGCGACAGTGGAAAATGCACTACTCAAAGTATAGATTAAATGCAAGCTTTTCCCCCTGAATTGTAGTTTAGGGAAACTATCAAACTACTACTAACATTGAGCTGCATGAATTGCGGCCTGTCTTTCCATCCATGGTAACCACTCACCAGCTAACACCCTCACTTGTTAAACTCAAAACATCAGCAGTACATTAGTTTCATTGCCTTATGAAAGTCAGAATTTAAGCTTTTAAATTAAGCCTTGTGGATCTAATATGAGTACTGCTATGTAAAAAAAAAAACAATAGCTCACAGATTGTAGTATCAAACCACAAAGTCAACGCATCAAAACCAGCCCATATTAGATAAAAGGTTTTGATTGACCAAGATAGAGGGAAATCTGTCTGAATGTAAGGGATACCAGATGCATTTCCCAGACAAAGTGAAACTTGAGCTCACAGATTCATCTGGATCCCAGGCAAGTCTTAAACCACAGTCCTGGAACTTAATGACAGCATGAGATGAAAACTTGCCAAAGTGATTACAATTCATTCTGTGGACAACATGAATGTCTGTAGCAAAGGTGACAACTATCCATCTGATAGTTTTTCACTCGAGTGAAATATTTAATTGAAGTAAAAATTTTACACTGCACACACACATTAACTACATTAATTAACTACACACATTAGGGGATCAACAAAGTCACTACGGTTCATCCTCAAGAGACCTTGAATGTTTGAACTAAATTTGATTGCAATCAGTTCCCCAGTTGTTGGGATTATTCGTTCAAAACCAAAAGTATCAATTGCATGATGGTGCTAGAGACATCTCAAGCCAAGGATCACTAAAGTCAGTACAAGTCATCCTTTGAGGAAAATATTTGTGAAGATATGTCAGTCTCTAGCTCTAGCTCTCCCTGAACCACCCCTAGAGCCTCACTACTAACAGTTTTGTAGTGATGTTTTTTATGCATCTTTATCTGAGGATAATAGGCTTCCGTACTTCATGGTTTGTCAGAGTGGATTTCATCACTGAGTGACTTCACTCAGCCTTGACATATGAGTCAGGTCTCCATCCAAATGTGGCACAAATCTTAAAGATTTTTTTGGCTTTATTTGATAGTACAACTGGCAAGAGACAGGAAAGGGGGAAGAGAGTGGGGATGACATGCTGGAATCAATCCCAGGCCACTGCAATTAAGGACACACCATTAGGACACATGCACTATCAGGTGAGCTAACAGAGGAAATTTGATAATGAAGTAAAATCTTGAGAAAACAGGCTTAAAAATATATTAGCAGCCATGGCTAATCTTGACTTCAGCAGTACTTGCAATGTCATTTTCACTGATTTGGTACCAGTTTTGATATTGTCAAACTGTTCTGATGTGTTAAGACTACAATGACTTTTCAAGAAACTGTCCTGGCTGGTTGCTAGGTGTTGTAACAGAGGCTAATAAAATGACTTCAGAACTTACCAGCAACCCCACTGATGAGTTATTGCACTTCTCATAATGTGCGAAACATGCTTACCCACTGGAAGTAGCTGTTTTTAATTTTCTTTGATCACGCACAGTTACTCTTATGCACACAAAGCTCCACTTCAAGAGCTACTTCAAGTCCTCTCCAACGCTTCTAACTGCATTCTGGTAATGTGATCTATTGTGATACTGAGAGTGTTTGCATGTGACTTGCATGTGGCATACCTGTCAACACTGAGATCTGAAAATACAGGAGATTTTCTGGCACCCCACCCTGGGCGGTCCCACCACCCTTACCACTGTCCACATAATCCTTGTCCTGTAGACAAGAGTACAAACTGTGAATCCTAAAATCACCACTAGACAAACACTAGCTTTAGAATATCAGAGCAATAACTAGTTAACTAGTTCACTAGTTCCTGCATTAAGTGACAACAGTTAGGTGGTCAGAATCAACCTGGTTGAAAGTGAAATGCTGTGAACATCCCTGCATTATAGAAATGAAAACACAAAAAGGAAAATAAATTCAGTACTTAGTTTGCTTATGTATTACTTGAAGGATATGTACACATCACTGACACAATATGCTTCTGCGGTGATTCTGAAAGAGGCTACTGGTAAGACAGTCAATTGGTAGGAGGGGGTGATTATGAAATTGCATGGGGGAGACATGATCTGATATGGCCATACTGGTGTTGTTCCTACAACATCATAATTATGTTGTTCCAGGACCATAATTGCAACTGATCAGTCATGCTTTACAGCTCCAGGGAAAAGACCCACATGAGAAGAAGCCTTTCTAACAAGTGGATAATGTTGTGAAAGGATGTAGGTCAACTCAAACCATGAGCTTGCCCGAAACTTAACAAAGCACTTTTCTTGCCTAATTGTAACCATTGCGACAGAAAAGTGAAAATAAAAAATATATATACATATACTAAAATAGTGAACACAGCCTGATAAGAAGTGGTATAAAACCCAGTCTCGTGGGAGAAGGTCCTATGCTTGACCCTTTCATCCACCACTGTTCATGTGAGCTAAGTAGCTGTTTACTCACTTTTTGTCTCTTGGAATGGTTCTGGAGCAACATTAATTATGTTGCAGGAACAAGAACAGTACGACAGCATCAGATAAACCTCAGGCGGCTTCCGTCAACTTCTTCTTTTTGTTTAGAAAGATTAAAGATACAGGAGATTTATGGGAAAATGGGAGAATCAACAGATCTGCTTTTTTGCTTGGTTTATTAAAGTGAAACAAAGTAAGTGGTAACAAGCACAGTTCCCTTGACCACCAAACTATGGTTGTTCTTTTTTGTGAATTCATACTGGTGTGTGCTTGTGAAAATGTCCTACTATATAAGGAACCAGTTTCCCTGCCCACCTCACAGTTAGCTTGTAAAATGAGATAAGATATAACTTTATTAATCCCACGCCGGGAAAATTAAGGTATTACAGACAGCAGGCAATAATAGTAGGAATAAAAAGGAGATGTAAAAAAGAACAAATAGACCATAAAGAGGGATACAAAATTTAAAAAATCAAATGTATACAGTATATGTATATTATATACAAAAGGAGAATAAAAATAATATTGCCAATGGAAATGTTTTAAGATTGCACATGTAAGATTGTGTTCCACTAAATTTCATTGTTCAGTTATGACTTTTTGCATCATTATTACTGAAACTGTTTTGATTAGTAACGTTTGAACATCTCATCATTTCAACAAAGATCGGAGACAATCATTTTGTTGGCATTCAACTTTTACTTCCTTGAAGCTTTGATAGCATTGATAGGAGGACTCATGAAAAATGTGAAACCTAACAAACTAATCAATGTTCTAACTGACCATCATCTCTGTCAAAGGATGAGGTGGTCAAGTGTTATTAACAGTACAGTGATAGATACTCATTTATGTTATATCATGGATGGAAATCACATTTCAGCATTTTAGAAGACTGATGACAAAAACTATCCATAAGAAAATACATTGTCTGGACAAAGCTGGTCTTCAAATGGGGGTAGAGCTTTGGTCAAATGTGCAAAACACAAGATTTCAGAAAATAAATGAACAAAACCGAAAAAAAAAAAAATTGCAGTTCAGAAAACATGATGTCAGAAATACATAAGACATATCTAAAGTAATACACGTAGAAGACACAAAACCTGGTAAAACATATCAGCTTTTCAGAAAACACAAAACTTCTTCTTCCTTATATTTTTGTCATTTTCACATCAGATGTTATGCGCAGTCTGTGATGATACAAGACGCAGGAATTAGGACAAGCATTCATTTCTTGCTTTTGTTTTGTGTAACCCACATGGGCTGCCAGACTGAATTTACAGTCTATAATATGGTTCCACTTGATTTCCTGAAACTCAGTGAAACTCTTGATGAGACATGGACCAGTTTGTCCACATTTCATAATAACACCTATAGTAGCCCATTGCTGCAGATGCGTGGTCACCTGTGAGGGTTGTACAAGGGAAGGACAACAAGCTCAACCTGACCATGTAGCTACCAGCAGAGAGAAATTATTTTGCATTCCATTTAGCTTAATGAACAGTTGCTATTGAAAGTGTGTATTTAAAGATTTACCGACTGCCATACTTGACCGTTTATTCATTTATTCCCTTTGACAAGGCACTGCCATTGACATTGACAGTGCTTAGTGTAGCTTTTTTGATGAGGATGAATAAAACAATATGAAAACAAAGTCAAACAGCATTAAGGATGAAGAAAAAAGCAGCTACCTCCCTCTCCTGGTTTCTAAAGTGTCATGTTTCTGTAATGTTGTGGTGTCAAGAATGACCTATGTTTAATTTATTTCTATCCATCAATTTTCTATAACTCCTTCCCCCTGCAGGGTAAAGGTGGGCCCCAAAAGGCATGTGCATTCAAACTGAGGACCTCATTGTTGCAAGACAACGGTATGAAGCACTGTGCAACTGTATTGCCCCAACTGTGCTGACATGGTTTCTAACATTTTGTTTTGCACCTCAGGGCCACTGCAGTTCTATCAAAGTGCCAAAAACATGTCAAAGCCAGGAAAGTGACATGTACATCTAAATATTTTCATGAGATGGTGCAGATTGTGAAACTGCACCTGTAAATTGTAGAGAACCTTAGTTTTTCTGGAATAATGCATTAAGTAAAAAGAATCATTAAAACCTAAGATCATGTGCACAGTTAGACTCAAAAACCACTGTGGAAAAAAATATTCATATAATATAATATTCATATTAATGACATTTGCAATATAGTGGTGTTTCAAGTTGAAGAAGCTATTGTAACAAAGAAGTATTTATAAGCTTTTTAAAAATCTATTCACTTTGCATATTTATTGTAGCTATTTCAACTAAACTGCAATTTATACAGCCATTTGGCTGGTTCTATCATATGACAGCATCTGATGATGCATTTATTTACAACTGGGAAAAGTATGTCACATTGCTCAGCAGATAATTTGATAATATTTGATTGATAATATTTGATGTCCACAGTCAGTTACCTAATATTGGGATTTTTAATAGATATATCTTATCTTTTCTATAGGGTTCTGGCAAATTGCTGTTTCAAGGCTGAAGTGGAAGTGCCTTTCAAATTCAGCAGTGTCAGGTTTGCTCATCAAGCTGCCAAGCTGCTGGCAGGGGGGTCATCTTATGAGTGTTATGACCTTGGAGTCTTGCATAGTTCATCCCAGCTTAAGAGAGATCAAATCTAAACACTCATACAAGCTATACACAAAATGAATTTTGATGGAAAAAAGCACTTATATTACCATCATATGCTAACAAGAGTCTATGTGATTACGAGCACCATGAAAGCAATAAAAATTTTGTATGCATGTTGATTCATTTCCTGAGATATCCAGGTTGTAATCTGTTAAAAACCTTTATTAATACCACAGGACAACTACAAAAATAGTCACCAAGGTGTTTCAGTGTTCATTCAAACACCATCACCAGTTGTAAAGTGACATGAGGTAACTCTGGCAAGAAATATACACAAACAGGGCACATATTGAGGAGCATTTTAGCTGAAACAGGTGCTGGAATATGAGAAAACAGCAAGGAAAGTGGCTGACTACAGGAACTACATACACTTCAATCTGAGTCACCAATGTCATGGAATTGTATCCACAACTCTACACCTAAATTCCTTAAAAGGACAAAGAGTTACAGGTCATTTCACACTGGATATTTAGACAGTGAAAGACCAACCCTTACATCAAACGCTGGCATTGAAATTACTGGATGAAATATTAGAGAGTTTGTTCAACATGCAAAGTTTCCTCAACACATCAAGAGCAAAGGAAGGCAAATGAAGAAGTCTGCGTCTCTGGCTTCAAATGTACAAGTTTCCAGGTGGCAGAGTTCATTGGTCGAGGAAGACCCGGGCCACCGTGAGGTTTTTGCAAATACCAGCAGCAAATGGGTGAAAAATTTGTTAGAAAGAGAAGGTACAAAATCAGAGAGGGCTATTTTAGCAAAAGGGCTGAAAAGGGCCTTGCAGCAGCACCTAACTGTATTCTGGGAGTGGATTTAATTACTGCAGAATCTGCAGAACAATAACAGTCCTGAAGATGAAGCTGAATAGCTTCATGTTCATATTTCCATCACTCTATTCAATGCTAAGCACCCACCCTTTAATCTCAGCAAACAGAAAAAAGCCTTAACCTCCCTGAGCAAAGATCAAAGCATCGCAATCCTGCCAGTTGATTAAGGGAGGTGTACAGTGGGGTTGAATACTGAGGACAACCTTTCTAAGTGACAATAACACTATGAACTGCTGAGGCATGATCCCACCAGTAAATACAAGAAGCAGGTAGTTAGTTGTTTACAATCACTGGAACAACAAATTATGAATCGCAGGTTATATTACCGACTGTACCCTGAGGAAACTACACTGTGTATATATGGATTGCCTAAAACACACAAGGATGGGGTCCAACTTAGACCAGTAGTGTACATACAACATTCCAAAATACTTGGCTACCATCTTAACACCCTTAGTTGGCAAGACGGCATCCAAGATACAGAACTCCAAGGACTTGTTGACAAAATCAGGAAACATCTGGAAACAGATGAGACAATGGTGTCATATGATGTTACGTCATTGTGTACATGTGCCAACAGGCACTGGCAGTTAAGATCGTGAGGAAGAGACTGAGATATGACCACACACTGAATGAAAGAGCACAACTTAAATCAGACCAGGTATGTTAGTTGCCAGACTGAGTACAATCTCTTGTACTGCCAGTTGCCAGTTTTTGAGCACTGCATATTTTAAGTATAAGTATGTATGTAAGTGGATGTAATTGGAGAGGAAAGCATCGGACACCTGCAAGGGTGATGCCACAAGCCTCTGGTTCAGGAATATGAATGATGCCTGGGTGAAAATCAAGAGCCAGCAGATAGGCTCTTTCACAGATCACATTAACTCAGTGGATAAAAACATCAGGTTCACTGAGATAAGAGGGATAACATTAAACAAGCATTGAAACATTTTAGTTATCCAGAGCGGGTATTCATTAAAACACACAGAAAACACAAGAAGATCAAACACAAATCAAGAAAAACTTGCTGTGTCAAAAAAAATGCCCCTGTGCTTTATGGATGAACCAGCTTGCTCCACCTCACTGGGCAGAGGAGGGGCGCTACTGTTAGGTGCTGATATACCATCTCCTCTGGCAAGCACACTTCAGTGACAATTCAATAGTCATGTGACTTTTACACCTCATGGTTTTTGGATGAACACCAATCCTCCTCCTGGCAACTGTTCTTTTAATTGTCCAGTGATTTTAATAAACCTTTTTAAGAATTTGGTATGTAGGTTCTCTTTAATGTTAATGTTGTGGTGTGAGCTGGATGTGTAAACGTGCAATCGGTGGCTAACATGTTAGCCACATCCACTTCTGTTATTCTTGGTTCATTCAGGCCAAATAAACAATTTAATTAGGCAAGAAATGCATTAAGGATAACTCCTTAAATAAGCAAAGTATAATGTGTCAGGTTATCTGTCTGTGACCTGTGCTGTGGAAGCTGTGACATTATATGAAAATTGTACTCAAGTAGAGTAGTTGACTGAATGTATTTAGTTACTTTCCACCACTGTTCAAGATCCTCTGGAACATATGGTCCTGAAGCTTGGTCACTTGGATCCATAGTGTGAGTGGTGAGTAATAACAGGCAAATGGAGTCCTGCTGGTGAAGGCAGACAATTCATAGAGTTATTAGAGGCAAACTATTTGTATAAAGAGTACAGCTGCAAAATTGTTCAGTGTGTGAAGAAGTCACTACTTTCAGAGCCAATGAGACACAACAATTCCATGCTGTGTGAAAGTGTGATGTTGCTTTACATTATGAAACAGTGGGGCTTCTGACAGCGCCCTAAAAGTGGATCTGCCGAAAGACACAAACAGGTGCTCATGAATATGTATCACCTGAATACACATGTCTTGGCAATAGAACTGCATGTGGGTGAGCTGAATGCAAAAAGGAGAAGCTGTTCACTTTCTGACTTTTAAATTGGTGACAACAGTCATCTTCAGACTCAGTTTAGAATCTTTTGAGAATATATTCACCGTTCATTTGGGAGAGTGTGCTACTGATTGAAGTGAATCTGCTTTGTTTCACACAGGAAACACAGCCCTGAGTTGATATTTAATCCATCTAATAGTTGTTAAGACATTTCACTCAAAATCACAAATCCCAAGTTCATGGTGGTGCTAGAGGGGATGACCAAAGTCACTAGGATTCATCCTCTAGTGACCATGCATGTCTGTATAAAATGTAATGACAATCCATCATATATGATCATTGTTGAGATGTGTCAGTCTGAACCAAAGTGGTGAACAGGCAACCATCCCTATACTGCTAGCATGACTAACAAACTTGTCAGTGCATTCTGGTGGACAAACTGTGTAATTGAAGCAGTTTTACATCATGTCAGATGTATTATTAAGAATTACACCATTAATATCAATACCAACTTTAATGGCAAACTGCCCAGCAGTTGTTGAGATACTGTATCTTCCTAATATCCATAAATGGAAACACACTCTTACCATCAGATCTGACTTTTGTATTTTTGATTGAGTGTATTCTAAAGCAAAGAAGAAACAATAGATCCTTTCTTGTGATTCGAATTGTAACTAATTTATAGTAAGGACTAATTACAGCATGAGAAAAATATATGATTTGGCCCATTATATGATAAAACATCTCCATTTCTATGTTGTGAGGTGATGATGCCAAACTTTCACTCCATAATGGAGTCTGCTATGTTGCCAGCTAGGTTAGAATGATTTATTTTAGAAGCAGGATGTGACAGTGGCTCTCCAACCCCATTGGTTCCTGCTGAAAGAGTAAATCCAACAGCACCTCACAATTATTTGTTTCACTTTTTAAAAAGAGTTCAGTAATTTGCTGAAACAGCTGGTCGCTGTAGTTTTTAAACTTTACTCAAACAGGATCAAATTGTGCATTTGTTGGGGACTATTTTCAGCAGCAGATTAATCCACATTTGGCGCTCTAGTGAGTATTTGGGGCAGCATGTGGGATGGATTCAAAATACAGCATGTGTTCATGGTAACAGTGCAACAGTATGACTCGATGTTTCTAATAGTTTTTGGACAACAATGGAACTCTATAGCACATAAGAAAACAATGTATCAGGCAAGATTCATTCATTGTTAGCTCTGATCTTGATATTTGATATTTGTTCATTAAAGATCAAACCAGTCTGTAGACTCATCCTAACCTATTACTGCTGAGACATGAAGAGAAGTTGCATTGGGTGTGTTATCTGTAGCCCTGCAGGGTTTATTGTGCCTCCTGGTAAATCTCTCAGTGTTGCTTGCATTCATTAAGGCTGGAGAATACTTGGCTGCCTCACACATTCCACATCTGTTTGAAGCACTGGTTGCACATCCTCAGAAATGAACGGCACGGAGATGCAGTATGCACATGAAGGGTAGGAGCAGTGCAGGAGCCTGTGGGGATGGTAGCACATGCCGGTTGCTTGAAAGCAAAGGTTGACAGCAAGCCTCTCTGCTGAACTGATTGGATGAATGTAAAAAATTTAGTTTACAACGCAACCAGTTGATAATACAAATAGCAAGACAAACATCCTCTCATTCAGTCCATAGAAACTTACTGGTGCTCTAGTTGCACAAGGCAAGCATGGAACATAACTAAAATTCACACTTCTATCAGTGTCGACAAAGGTTTAATGGACCAATAAAACTCTATAATGAAGAGAAAAACACAAAGCCTACGCCTGCCACACTGCAACATGTGTTTATTCTTTTAAATCTATTTATATCTATTTTGATCTCTCTCACACTTTCACTGCGGTCTTTTTCTTGAATGATGCCATCATCTGCCTATCCTTGAGGCCATATGTGGTGGCTCTGAGAGACCAAGGTCAGCAGGATGACACTGACCTGCAAATCCCAGCTGCCACACATGGCCTCTCAGAGAGACCGGGTGGAGTTGAGACCCAGCATCCTGCTACAAGATCAGTGCCTGGCCACATGAAGGGATCCTCCTCTGATGGGTGATCTTCTCAGGTAGGGAATATTGAGGTTCTCTCTCATGGCTCAAGACTCCCCTTTTGGAAGTGATGAGCAGTCTGATAGTGTTTCTGGGTCAGAACAGCTCAAGTCCTTGGAATTTGAGGAGACACCCAACATTGGCAACACAGGTGACAGTGGGGTGAGATGTCAGCCTGAACATCTCTGGTTCCAGACCAGGCTGCTATTCCACACTGTCCATTGAAGGTGTGCGATAAGACTGACTGACTAACGTGTAGGACTTACAATGCAGCCACATGAGCACCCCAGTCAGGCATTGCATTCTCCAGCTTATTGCCAACTCTCCTGAGAGCTGCCAATAAGATGACAGACATATCTGCCAGAACATATTGGAAAGAGCATACCAACATGCCAATTGTGCCAACACAAGTGTTTCACCCTCACTCCCAGGGTGTGTTGGGTAAAGCTGAACAATCTCTGAGTACAAGAGATTGTATTCAGTACACATTCAGCAGGGCCACGGTTGCCAGGTTTAAACCAAGATTTTTCCAGCATCTGCACTAATCCTCTTGGGCTTGTCAATGGCTGTGGGTGTATGTTAGGCGACAGATGGTTCTCAGCCTTCTATGGAGTGGTTCTCTTCTATAGATTTGCAAGATGCGTACTTCTACATGCCCAACTGCCCAGGCCACAGACCTTTTCCTCATTTTGCCTTCCAAGGACAAACCTGTTAGTTCAAGTTCCTGACACTGAGCCTTTCCCTCTCAGCAAGGATGTTTTTCATGGTGGTCGGGGGCTGTCTCCTCTCCAGATGTTGGGGATAAAAATCCCTCTGTATTTGGATAACTAGCTGAGTTTGTGTTCAATCTCTCGGCCAAGCTGTAGAGGTCACAAGGAAAGTGATCTCATTTATACAGTCCTTGGGTTTCAACGTGAATGTAAAGGAAAGCAACATAAAACCAAGGAAGCTGGTGTTTTTCATGGGACTCTGCCTGAATAATTTCACAATGTCAGCATCCAGCATCAGGTTGCAGGGCAGTTTGGAAAGGCAGGGTGGTGCACAGTATGTGGAAATAATAATAATGATGCTATAATGGTTTCAAGATTTATTGTTCCAGTTATATATTTATTCATTTCATAATTAAGTATGATGCATTTAATTATATGTGTTTATTATATTAATATATGAATGCCATGGTGAAAAAGACAACAAAAGTAGTTTAGAATAATAATTTCCTGCAAAATGTGTCCACAACATTTTTAAAACTTATAAGACAACTCATGGATCCACAACAGTAAACAAGCATTGGGTCATGTGACCCTCTTTATTGTATATATTTTATGTTTATGTGTCTGTTTAACTTGCCGCTGCAACAAAAGAATTTCCCACATTGGGATCAATAAAGTCTAAGTCTAAAACCCTCACCTTGCAGGTTGGAGCAGTCCCTTGAGAGTTTTCTGCAGACACAGGCTGTAAAAGCCACCACAGCCTTCTCTTCTATCCTCAAAGGACAGATTTAAAGTAGTTTTTCTTTATCTGTATCTTTATTTACAATGACAATGTGTAGGCTAATTACAACCAGAACATTCTCTTAAAAAGCACATTACATATAATTATCAGGCCTTTGTCAGTGAGATTAAATGTGATGTTAAATAGGGTTAGTACATAATTCATTTTATGTAACTAATAATTAAGTATAATTATGATAATTTCCGGAGCATTTCTGATTGCTTTGCTAGATTGTTTTGGTCAAAGAAGCCATCATTTCATTGTACTGCAGGCAGGAAGGATGTCACTGTGAAGACTTAATGACATGTCGATGTATGAACAGGTCTTGATTTTTCAGCTCAGTTACAAAGTTCTTTTTTGTTTTTAGAATTTACTCTCTTTTTTCTTTCCTCTCTTATTTTCTCTTTGTTACTGCAGTTCCCAAGTCCCACAGTGCCGAACTGAAATGAAAGGAAAAACTAGTGCTTTGAAATTGTATAAAGTAAAAACTGAAACAAACTCTATCTATCTGTTTACAAATTAGTCCACTGCACCATGTGTAGGATTGAAAAAAAAATACAAAATTATCCCAGTGTCAAAGTCATTGAGGATGAATTAGTACTAAATGGAAAAGCATGCACAAAAGAGACACTCTTCACATAACACCATTTGTAAAGTAAATGAATACCTTATTTAAACACAACTAAATAGCAAACAAAAGATAACAAAAGCTAGACTGACAACAGAAGGCTTTTCTCTTCTGTTCCATCTTGATCTTACATAAACTTCAGTTTGGCTGCATGCCAGCTATTATTTGAATAAGTTGTCCGTTAGGACGGTTTGTGATTTCAACAGATACACTGTAAAAGAAAAGAGACTGATGAGACTGCAAAGAGGAGAGCAGTCATGTACTGGGAGACACAAAGGTGTCAAATTGCATGCTGTTCAACGGTATAGATGCCACGATAAGTTAAGATAAGATAAGGTAAGACTTTTTTTTATCCCAGGCTGGAGAAATTCACTTGTTACAAGGGCAGAATAAAAAGGAGAGGTAGAAAACAAGACAAAAAAAGATAGAAAATAAAATTAACTACAGAGGGCTATGTACATATTATACAGTATAAAGATAAGAAATATTGCCTATATATGTACATATATACTACTCACAAAAAGTTAGGGATATTCGGCTTGAAATTTCAGGATGAACCTAAAATGCACTATAACCTTTACAGGTGAACTTAAGTTGTCTCTAAACTTTTGAATGCACATGTCCAACTGTTCAATGTTTCAGTACTTTTTGCACAACTTGCTGTTCTTGAGCTGAACTGCAAAATTCATACCAGGTGTTTGATCCATGAATCGACCAATAAATTTCCTGGTTCAATTTGAATTGGTATTTAAATAGTCCTCTTCATCACGCTGTTCACATTTTGACACCATGAGACCAACAAGACACCTAATAAATGATCAACAGTACCTCACCATTGCGAGGCTTCAAACAGGATGTTCTCAAAGGGAAGTGGCCACTGAGCTTAGAGTGTCACAGAGTGTCATCAGCAGGTTGCAACAGAGATACAGAGAGACTAGAAGAGTCACAGAAAGGCATCGAACTGTCCTACACTTTGTGAATGGTACAGTGATAAGCCCATGCTACCTGAATGACATCATTAATCCAGTCATTGTGCCCCTGTATGAACAACACAGGCCTAATTTCATCTCCATGGACGACAATGCTCCAGCTCACCGAGGTCGCATCATTAGGGTACTGGGGTACCTCAAATGGAGTAGCCTGCACTAGTCGCTGTGTAGAGGCTCGTAACTCTGTACCCCAGAACCCAATGACCTGAGGGCCACCCTTCAAGAAGAATGGGATGCCAATCCTCAGCAGACAATAAGTCGACTTGTGGAGAGCATGAGACATCGTTGTCAAGCTGTAATTGATGCTCAAGGGCACATGACAAGCTATTGAGACATCAACATTTTTTATTGTGGTACCACCACTGTTGTTGGCTTTTGTTTCAATAAATTGTTCTAGATGAGGAAATCACCATTGCACACTTCTACTTAATGCCCTACTTTCATGATATAATGTCACTGTAGCATGAACTTTTTACATTTTCCATAAATTTCACCCGAAAGCCAAATATCCGTAACTTTTTGTGAGTAGTGTGTATATAACTGCACAGGATAAGTTGCACAGATGTAATGATATAAGCATATGACGAGTAAATAACTGAGTAATACATTTCTGTCATCTTCATTGCTGTTTTTCTGTCACAGAAATAGTCCCTATGAAAGCTGTTGGCAGGGTGTTCATTGGATTATCCAGAACAACAGCAACACTGACTCTGAAAAGAGATGATGCTGTTTTTCAAATGTCATCTTTCAATGCACCGTAAACTAAATTTCACTCCACTCCTTTGCATTGAGATGGATGCAGAAATCTCCAAGAGAAAAATCTAAACAGACTATCTCCACTGCTAGATGCTACCAGAGGCAAGAGAGAAAATATATTCTTCTCTAATTGTGTGAATCAACCTTTTAAACTACAACTGGTGGATAAGAAAAAAACACATTATTTTGCTGTAACTGTAACTGGCTAGAGCACTAAGATTTGTGTGTGGGATTCCATTCTTGGCATGTTAATCATTCTGTGAATTCAATTACTTTAGCATAATAATAAATGCCAGCAACTGAGTTTGTTGCATTTATAGACACATACAGACAGACAGACAGACAGACAGACAGACAGACAGCTAATTGATCGGTAATTGTAGCATTTGTGTGTTGATTCTAAGTTCCTTTTCATTCAGTGCTTACTATATGGTTTTAATCGGAACACATAAATTCTGAAAGATTTACCGGAAACTGGGTGGGAACTCTTGCTGTTCTCTCTACCAGTCAGAACACACTTTAGGGACGCGCCCTACAGTTTGAATTAATAGGCTCTGGGACAGCAGCTGCTCCGGTTTATTCCCTCTTCTGGTTGAATCTGGTCTGCTGATGAGTTCAGAGCTATCGGAAACACTGCTCACACTATGAATGGAACATAGTATGAGTAGAAAGTTGAAGTTAGATTTAAAGAGACGAAAACATTTCCATTATGCAGGCTTTTGATAAATGTGATCAATGAAAGCCCTTGTCGTCCGTTGTTTGAGAAGTTTACGTTCCCCTTGTGTTTCTTTTGGGAGCTATTTCCTCCCATATTAGTGTGAATTTGTATTGGTTTAAAACAATGACATAACTAAATATTTTCATAAATATCTGAAACACCTGTATTTTCACCCTTTCAGGTGAATGTTAATCGTAAAAGAAAGAAAATTTACAGTTGTATGAAAACCCCTGGAAGATAGTTTCAGTCGTCCCGTCGGGTTATTGTGTAGTTTACGTGGAGTCATTGAAGGCAGCATGACGGACAGTATGTTGACTCCCTCCATGGCCTCGGCTCAACTTCCTGCCTGCCATAACTTCACTGTATGCAACACAGCGGGACGGCGTTTTCGCTAGCTGCTCCATACACCTGATGAACACAAAGCAGTAAGTGTTTTTATTCGTATAAAGCCGCACTTGACCGATAAAGCTACACTGTTGCTCAGCTAGCTTAACGATAAAAAGCCTAACATTACCTCTACCCACAAACACGGTAGCGTTAACTCCCTGTAGCTTCTCGTGCTTAGGCCAGCTCTACATTAGATTAGTGTACTATAATGAGCTGCGGATGTCTAAGTCTTACACATATGGGTTTGTTGTCTTTTATGGCCTGGGAGGTTACAGTAAACCAGTACGGGCCTAACGCTAAATCGTTACCTCAAAATTAGCGGAGCATGTAGGTAGTTAATACCGGGCAGAAGTTACCTGTAGGTTAGTATATGCTCATTTAGACTCTGTAAATAGTTATTAGCTTCTTCGAACCAAAGAACGAGTACAGTAGCCGCAGTTAGCATGGCAAGCATACAAAACAGTGAATAATACCGCCGTCACCGGCACGTGTAATTGAAGTGGATTAAAGTTAGTTAATGCGAGTTTAACGTTACTGCACGAGCTGTCAGAGTGAAGGAGGAGGGGCCTCACTGTTCATAACACACGGAGGCGGTTTAACCATAACCTGACTTTACGATGAACAGGTGGACGCGACATTTTTACTCCTCTTTTCGTTAAAACTGCCAGCTATAAATTACAAAAAGTAACCCATAGCGTGTTCTACATGTTGTGAGTTTGTTAAATCTACAGATAAAGAGGAATAAAATGCTGTAGTGACAGAGAAACAGGGAAGTACAGGTTTGTTTGGTATTAGCTTAATTGCTACAGATGCAAATTAGCTGCTGAGCTAACTCAAGCACGTTTAGATTAATGTTTTTAAAATGTCATTGTCGATACATGTGCATTGTCCCCTCTAGACAGATATGATAAGAACAAAACATGTCAGTTCTATTCCATTAAATGTAGTTGCCATATAAAATGCTATTAATAATGATAAATGTCTGTCAATAATGAAAATATTAGCAAAGGAGAACAACAAATGCAGTAAAGGCCCTTAATAAGTAGTAAGGTAATAAATTAATAAGATGTCCATGGCTGAGGGCTCATGAGTATTAGCATGAGAAATTTTGTTTTTGCTAAGTGTAAAGAAAGGTCTTTGTTAGTTTTCACTGAGTACAGGGAGTTCTGAAATTACCAAGCTGGAGAGTCTGAGGCCAACAAGCAGATATTGGGTGGAAGGAATGTTGTGGTGAGGAGAATTGAGTCATTCAGGGAAATGGCCCATACCCTCTGCATTTTATTCTCCCTCTCCGTATGATGTGGTGCCTCGTTGTGCTCCTGCAGTGCCAGGACTCCTCCTCCTTCTCCTCATACATTTTACTGCAGTCTTCACTGCCTCTGTCAGTTATGTTCACTCAAGGTTTTTCCTGTCAGTTGCATCTCCTGAGGGCACACTGAGTTTCTGCACAGTGCCCTCCAGCCTCAATACAGCTGGCAGAATTCCTGGAATCTTGCCCTTACCGTGTTCTTGAATATGCACATAACAAGTTCATTGTTTACATTTATCCCAAAAGTATGAAGTATATATTTATACAGCATATGGACAACAAAAGCAGTCTTTGCTTGTGTCATCACATACTGTGTCAGAGAAAAGTTTCAAAAATAACAAAAATCTGTGCAGCAGGATATTTTTTTTTCTTATTTCCTGTCCCTGTAATCCCCTCATGACCCCTGAGAGTCATCTCACAACTGTTATGGGGGTCCTGACTCTCCGTTTGTGAACCACTGGCTTAGGTGGACAGCACTCCAGTCAGGAAAGGCGGTGTCTATGGCACGACAGCAACAGCCAGTCACGAAAAGCATATCTTCTGGTTTTCTTTGGACAAACCAGTTTGTAAAATTCTTAACATCAAGTGCCTGCTGATATAGAGTCTGACTGCTGCTCCTCTTCTCAGGCCCAGGATTGGTCATGACGCAGCAGGAGCAGCAGGAATTCATGGAGAGCCTAGAAGTGGCCCTCTCCTGGATGCGAGCCATCCAGGAGAGGCTGAGGGCCAACGACAACACCCAGGGGCCCCGTGATGCACTGGAGGCCAGACTCAAAGAGACAGAGGTGAGATACTTCACTTACTGTTTGACCCTTCGTCTCTGACCCTGCTGCTACTTTAGCGCTCTGTAATTAGACTCCAGAATGGAGACAGCTGCAGTGTCTGGTCTTTGAGCAGGGCACAGTATTTGAGGATCTTTTTTTGTGACCAATTTTTAATGACATTTCATTAGATATACCAACAAATCAAAAAATCATGGACACAAACAAGAAGCAGTTAAAAAACCTACATGAGATAGATCCTTAGAGAGTCTGACATTTTAAATAAATTAACCGAAAAACTGGAAATCGAAAGTGTTATAGTGTCTGGATATAGCACATTCAAGTCTTAATTTTTGATGTATGTCCATCACTGAATAATATTTAGTGAGGACGATTTGTAAAGCATAATGAATGAAATGAAGTCTAATGAGGAAAATAATGATGTTATGATTGGTTGTTGTATAGTATTTCTAGTGCTCCCTTGAGCATTTGATCTTTATTTGCTTCTTTGTTTTTGTTTTTGGCATTTTAAATGCAAATCTTAAATGTAAGTTTTCTTTAATGATTTTCTTTGGGGAATGTGGAGTCACTGGCATGGCAATCGTGATAAAAATTAGTACTAAGGAGAACTGAGAATCCAGTAACTTCCAGCATTTTCTTCTTCTGGCAAAGGTGCTTGGCAGGAAGAGGGACAGAAAATGAAAGGAGTTAATGGGAAATGTGGTCTTAATTTAGTGAAGTATTGGAACCAATGATACATGTTGTGTGAAAAAGCTGTTAACAATCATCTAAGTCAAATTCTAATAAGTGAACAGTAATTGTAATGTTTGACAGTATTATTATTTTTTTGTTTTTGACGTTTAATTTACATTTTGTATGAACTAAAGTTCTTCTCCCTGTAACCCTGCTGAATGTGTAGAAAATCCATCAGTCGGAGCATGAAGGTCGCGTGAAGATGGACATGGCGCTGGTGGCTGCAGAGAGCCTTTTGCAGAGTGGAGATGAAGAACTGAGGAACCACACCCATGCCAAGCTCAAAGACCTGAAAAGCCTGTGGGAGGAGACCTGCACCTATATCATCCACTGTCACAGGTGCTGCTCTATTCACTGCACACTCAGTTATGTCTCTTCAGATGTGCATCGTAAACTGTAGGTATTTGACACTCCTCCTGGTTAGTTTGCCGTGTCAGCTTTGGTTATGTTCATCACAGTTCAGCTGTTAATGCTCTGTTGTGAATATCTGTTGAAGTGTGTTAGCTAATGTTTTATACCTGAACCATCAAAGATGCTGACAAGTCATGTGCACATACTGCATTAAAAGTTTCAGATGCCTTTAAAAACTGTAATAACATTACCGTGGTAATATTAAAATAGTAATATTATCCAGATCATGGTACCACAGTACATAGATGTGCTTAATTTCTACTTTGTTTGTCTGAGAGTTTTATCAGCGAGCCAGTTATACTCTGAAACAACAGCATGTGAGCTTGCTAAATGGGCTGAGTATGTCATCAGGCAGTTACCGCTCTGTTGTTGTTGACACATCTGGTTTGCACAATATCTGAGGTTAAATGACAAATAGCATGTGGCTTGTGGTTGTGTTTTAATTAATTGATTTGTACTAAAAACATACTCACGTGAACACAGTAATAACATATACATACAGTATGTAGTCTGTAGTTATCCCCACCAGACTGCTCAGCCTAACTTTTCTTCATGTGTTACGCCTCACACTTTAGTCGGATCGAGTGGGTGTGGCTCCACTGGAGCGAGTACCTGAAGGCTTATGAGGAGTTTGAGCTGTGGCTGACGAAGCAGCAGTGCGGTCTTGATGTCAGGGTGGAGCTTCAGCTGGGGGTGAAGGAGAAGCTTTGGCAGGTGGACCAGCAGAGAGTGGTGGTGAGCGACATCCACAGCCAGGCCACACTACTGGAGAGGCTGCTGGATGAGGCTGCTGCACTGCACAACAGAACCCAAGACCCCAGTGTGGAGCCCCAGGCCCAGGAGAGACTGCAGGAGGCCTACAACAATGTCAGAGACAGAGCTGAGGTGGGGTGCTTATTTATGTTGTCAGGCTCTTCACTGTTCATCTAGAGCCTGTTACATACTGAGAACTCTGATTCCAAAAAGTTGGGACATTGCACAAAACATAAATGTGATAATTTGCTGATCCTTTTTGACATATTTTCATTTGAAAATAAAGATAATATATTTAATGTGCCTCACAGCAAGAAGGTTGCCGGTTCGATCCCCGGGTCGGGCGGGGCCTTTCTTTGCGAAGTTTGCATGTTCTTCCCGTGCTTGTGTGGGTTCTCTCCGGGCTTCCTCCCACAGACCAAAAACATGCTCATTAGGTTAATTGGTGACTCTAAATTGTCCCTAGGTGTGAATGTGAGAGTGAATGCCTGTGTGTGTGTTGCCCTGCAGTCGGCTGGCGACCGGCTCAGGGTGTACCCCGCCTCTCGTCCGTTGACAGCTGGGATAGGCTCCAGCCCCCCCCTACCCCGAAAGGGATAATTGGGGGTATAGAAGATGAATGAATGAATGAATGAATATTTAATGTTTGACCTCATCAGCTTCATTGATATTTGCAGCTATATGTCTATTCTGAATTTGATGCAGCAACAAGTTTCAAACAAGTTTGGACAGGAGCAGCTAAAGACTGGGAACGTTGTGGAATGCTCCAAAAACACCTGTTTGGAACATTCCACAGGTGAACAGGTTAATTGGTAACAGGTGATAGTATCATGATTGGGTATGAAAGGGGCATCCTGGAAAGGCTCAGTTGTTCACTAGTGAGGATGGAGCGAGGTTCATCACTGTGTGAAAACGTGATCATATAAAAGATATTACTGCATGGGCTCAGGAACACTGCATTCAGTTTTTCTCTATGTTTTACACAATGTCCCAACTTTTTTGTACATACAAGGTATGCATCTGCTTCGAGCCATTAAAATAGGCGTGTGGGCGATGTGGCTGCACAGCATCGTGCCTTTAGGGGGGCTCACAATCCTGTAGTTGTGTTTTTCAGTCGTAACCCAACATGTTCAAAAATACATTTCTGCTCAGTAGACTTCATTATTCATAATTGAGGTCATATAGTTTTGTGCTCCCCGGGTTAAGGTCATCCTGTTTTTAGCATCAGCCAGCAAAAACAGAACTGCTTGCTCATGCAGGAGTCTGAGAAAAGCAGGAAAACATAAGCTGAAACTAGTTTAAAAAGAGTAACAATATTTTTTTTATTATTGATTAATCTTGTGTTTATTTGTTCACTGATAAATAATGTAGTCTCTAAGTGTCAGAAAGTAGTGAAAAATGCCCATCACAACATCACTGCAATGTTTTCAAATTGCTTGTTCTATCCAACAGTCTAAAATCCAAAGATGCTCAAAATCTTCACACTGGGGAAGCTGGAACCAGGGAAAGATTTCTGCTTGATAACTGACTTAAACAACAGATTGATTAACAAAATTGTTGTTGAAAAATTGTCTGTTGATCAGCAAATCCAGGAATCAATTAATTGACTAATCATTCCTAAGTTTACTGCTAATGAAAGCAGACTTTGCTGTTGACACAACTCTGTGCATTGCGTACAGTGTGTACTGTGTCCTATCCCATCCAAGTTCCAATCAAATACAGCGCACAGAGCACACTAGACTACACACTGCAGCTTCGTTCAGACCTAGAGACCAACCACTACTCCTGTGCTGAAATACTACGTGGTCCCAGGTTTCTGTTTGCTGGTTAAAATTCAGTTCAGTTCAAATTCTTACACAAATTTGCAGTTAATTAACCTCTGTTCAGTTAATTGACATGCTGTGAGCCTGGTACATTCGGGCCCCTTGGGTGCCAGGGCAGTGGTTGTGTTGCATACGCTGTTGTAGTGGATGCACACAGTAGGTGTTTGAAAGCTAAAAAAACAACAACAAAAACAGACATTTATGCAGTTAATTCTTTTTGTTTTATCATATGTGCCCCTTCACACTACTTTGGTATAATATGCCAGGCAACTGAAAGTGGGGTAGTTATGACACATGTACTGAGCCGGTCTGTGACAGCTCTGCTTATGCTAATGCAAAGGAGAACTGGTGCATGGGCTTGTGGTTTATGTAAAAGTGCACACAGATCAGCTAGTAGAATGTGTGTAGACTAATACTTTAAAAGCACTGAAGGAGATAAGGCAGACAAATTAGAAAAAAGAAAAAACACCAAAAGAAAAAAAATGAAATTAAACCGCGAAATGAAAGCATGTTAATCCTCTTGAGGAAAACAAAAGCGAGTTCCTTTGTTGGAATAAGGAACAGCCTCTTTGTAACAGGAAACACAGACCTTGAGAAACACTTGCAGTTGCAGTAGCAGTGCCTTGAAATGGAGCCTTTCATTTTGTTATGCTCTCATTCTTTGCTTCCTAACAACCACCACACACACACACACACACACACACGCACGCACACACACACACACACACTCAACATGCATGCATACATGCAAAGACACACCTAAACATACACACTGCATATTGTTGATGAAGTTTGAGTTAAGATTAAGTTTGGCGAAGTTGTTGTGGGGGTGGCTGTATGTGTTTGTGGGATTTGCATAGTTTTCGATGTCCAGCGACATTTTGAATCGAAGTGAGCACACAAATCAGTGAGACTGTAATTTACATCAACAGCGAGGATTTCAAACTTAAATTCATCCAGTCTTTGTTTGAGCAAATCCCTCAGCGACATGACCATACACAGATTTGAGATTAATGAAAGGCATGCTCGTCTTTATTATGTGCATTTCTAATTAGATCTAGACACCGCAAATGGAGACGACTGTTTACTGAATTCTAGATGGGAATAATTTCTATTCAGAGTAAAGATACTGTTGAATTAGTCAACATTATCAGATGCATGCTGGCTGCTTTTCTCCTCTTGTGAGCACACACTGAGCCTCTCTTCCCTTTGCAGACAGCTCTTTCATATGTCAGACAGATTTAACCACACGCCCACATCAGTCTTAACCTGCATCACAGATCCACTTGAACACACCAGTTAGCTTGTAAAGCTGTATTTTAACTCCCAGTGGGAAAGTTGTGATTTAAATAATGCTGTGTTTCATGGGCTAATGTTTCTTGGAGGCACCTCCTACCTGTGACCTTGCTCTTTTTGGTAGTCTTTGTCTTCTTGTTTAAAATTTCATCACACTCTCAAGAATCATGCACTTGAAGTATCAGAAAACAGAGCCTCTCACAGGAGAATACAAATTCACATTGCTATTCAGGCTCCTCGCTCAGATACCTGAGTGTGAAGCCTGTGATGTGTGCTAAAAGATGTTCATTCATTTTGAACAGTGTGATGCTAAAAATTACCACAAGGTGTGTCTCTTGCTGTGCTAGGAGCGTCTGTCGCTGCTTCAGAAGATTGCTGAGGAGCACCAGACGTACCAAGGCTGCGTTCAGAGGTTCCAGTCCTGGCTGCTGTCAAAAACCAAGGAGCTAACTGATCTGATGGAGAGGGAGGATACAGCCGAGAACAAGCTCAAAGCCTTACAAGTGAGAGTCACTGAAAGTGAATTAGGGAGCTGCTGTTTGATGTCGCCATATTCTTGGTCTTGAAACCTGTCATTGTTATTTTCAGCCATGGGAAAGGGAGAATATTCTATCTGGAGTTTGCATAAATGTTCTCAGCTGTGTAACAAGTACTTTTGTACTCTAAAGGTACCAACCAAAGGAAAAGCAAGTTATCCTCACGGTCACTGCAGCAAAACATCAAAAGAGCATAAATGGATGGTCACAATGCAATAAGTGTGGTCTGCAGCATTAGTGGTGAGGGCAGAACACAAAGACAGTAAGACAGTAATTGAGTTTCTCAGGTGATCTATGTCTATATTTGAGTGTGATTTTACAAACATTTATGCAGTCTGGAGTGTGCTACCAAAAAAACTAACTTTTATAAGCCTACTGGGAACTATGAATGGTAAAGCAAGAAGTCGTATGTACTGTATTTGGAGTGACTGTGGAAACAAATCTCCCTCTAGGACAAGAATCTAAGTCCAATCATTTAATGTATTATGTCTAGAGTTAGCTTAAAGCTAACATTTTTACATAAACAAAAAGTTTCATGCATTTTTGCTAAATTAATTAAATTGTTGAGCATATTCAGTATACATAAATACATTATTTCTAGTGTGAGCTATTATACAACAGGTAATTTCCATTTCAGCCACTGGCCATTATTTCATTGCAAGAAATTCAGTAGTCCCAAATATTTCATGTTAAATATATGAAAACGTATGACTTTAAAGTAAGTTGTAATATAATTTTTCCAACTCTGCCTTTGTAATCCAAGCCGACATATTTCACGCTTCTTCTGCCCCTGCTTCAGGCTCTGGACGACAGCGTGGCCGGCGAGGAGAAGACCCTGCAGCATGTTGAGGGCATTGCAGAGGCGGTGAGGGGCAACACTTCTCCTGCAGGGGCCGAGGTGGTGGTGGAGGAGGCTGAGGAGTTGAGACTCGGCTGGCAGAGGCTGAGGCAGGGTCTGTGTGAGGCTGAGGAGGGTCTGCGCTCCAGCCTGGACTCCCACAGTCAGTACATGGCCAGATGCCAGCGGCTGGGAGAAGACATCAGCCGCCTCAGGGTGATGATGCACGGGTTGGACCAGGAACTGGAGGAGAGTCGCGAGGCTGGGGACCATATTGACCGCACTGAAGAGCAGATGGTGGGCCAGTGGAAGAAATATACGGTAGGTTTTTTAGCATGTCATTACTGATATTATTTCATTCAAACAAGTGTGCTTCAACTCTTCCTGACACTAGTTTTGTTAGAATTTGATGCTGTTGACTGTTTTCTGATTCTGTCAAAGGTGTGTAGACAGAACTGTTGACTGTCCAGCATAACAGAACAAAGCTGCAATCATTGGCAAACAACCTGTCTTTACCAACAGTGGTACCTCCCCTCATCCTCACTTGTGAGTGGTAAATGGACTATATTTATATGATGCTTTACTAGTCTGACCACCGCTCAAAGCGCTTTTTATGACACAAATCTGCATTCACCCATTCACATACACATTCATATGATGGCGGCTAGGCCATTAACTATTCACACACACACACACACACACACACCGATGGCACAGCATCGGGAGCAATTCAGGGTTCAGTGTGTTGTCCAAGGATACCGACGACCCTCTGATACATCATGTATTTATGAAAGCAAGCTGGTCCATGCTCTTGGATGCATGTGTATTTCTGTGGTCTAACTCAGCCGTCCCCAACCTTTTTTGCACCATGGACTGGCTTCACGTAAAGCAATATTTTGACGGACTGGCATAGACACAAATAAAAGCAAATTGTTAAAAATACAACTCATCATTACACTGAATGTAGTTGTTGTAATTAGTGGGAGCCCTCTGCTTGTTTCTCTTCAACAAGAAGGCTTCATTGCCTCATTTGCGAGCCCGTCACTACATATTACCCTGAGTGGGCTTGGTGCGTGAGAATCACCTGAAACGATAAACCCGTATTTTAAGTAGGACTGCTGATATTGTCTCTTAAATGCAGCTTTCTTTTTCTTGGCAGTTGTAGGCTCTTCTTCTTCTTCTGTCTCATCATTTGGCCTTTTCCCCTTTCCAAAGAAGCTCTCCAAAGATGTTTGTCTTCACTCATTTTTGCTAGCTTGTGGACTTACCACCGTACCACGTGACCAAGATGCCTGGTTTGACGTGTACAGAGGCACAAGTGGATGCACCTGGTTTTCAAAATAAAATTCAATTCAGTTCAATTCAATTCAATATTCCTTTTCAGTTGACAGCAGCACCAATAAAAGATAGATAGATAGATAGATAGATAGATAGATAGATAGATAGATAGATAGATAGATAGATATAGTGAAACAATAAGTATATACAGAAGAGTGTAATAAAAATAAACATCATCTTAAGAAATTATAAATTGTATTTGCAGACTGTTATGTACAGGTTGGATTGCACCGATTATTGCACAGATAATTTACAGATAATTTACAGATAATTTACAGATTACTTGGAGCAGTTTTTGTTGTGCAGTCTGACAGCTGCAGGAAGGAATGACCTGCGGTACTGCTCCTTCACACACTTTGGATGTAGCATCCTGTCACTGCTCCTCAGTGCAGTGAGTGTGTGTTGGAGGGGGTGGGAGTCATTGACTGTCATGGAGGACAGCTTGGCTGTCATTTTCTTCTCCCCCACCACCTCCACCAGATTCAGAGGGCATCCCAGGACAGAGCTGGCCTTCCTAATGAGTTTGTCCAGCCTCTTCCTGTCAGCTGTTGTGATGCTGCTCCCCCAGCAGACTACACCACAGAAAATGGCAGAGGCCACAACAGAGTCATAGAAGGTCTTCAGGAGTGCCCCTTGCACCCCAAAAGACCTCAGCCTCCTGAGCAGATAGAGTCTGCTCTGTCCTTTTTTGTAAAGTGCAGTGGTGTTATGAGTCCAATCCAGTTTGTTGTTCAGATGAACACCCAGGTACTTATAATATGTCACCATCTCAATGTCCCTTCCCTGGATGTTCACTGGTGATGGGGGAGAGTACGGGCAACCGACGGAAGTCCACCACCAGCTCCTTGGTTTTTCCAGCATTAATCAGAAGGTGGTTCTGCTGGCACCAGAAAAAACTTTAAATATATTGGCTTTGTGCTGTATTCATTTGAGTATCAGCAAATTATCACACTCCGTTTCAATGTTTTTGGAATCAGGGTTATAGGTGCTCAGAGAAACCTGGTTATCTATACATGAACAAGACATCTGCATACTCCAAGAGACATCTCCCTATGGAAACCCAACTTCCTCATTCCTCAACTGTCATCAGAATTTCCGCCAGCTGAAACCAGTGAGAAGAGCTCAGACAAAGACGAAAAACAAAACTGTAACTGTGAAAGCAGAAAATCTTGCACTCATGAAGGACCCCGTTGCTCATAATAATAAGCTAATTAAGGACATTGTTTTCAGGGCCTTTCAGTGGACAGATAGCAGACTGTAGAGACGGGGTATGACAAGCAACACATGGCAGCAGCTGAAATCCAACCATTGTGGTTACAGTGTGGTACATGTACAATTACTGCAAAATTGGAGGTTTCTATATGAGTATTCATAAACAGACATGCCACTGTTTATTTTATTCATTAACACTAGCTGATATTGTGAATTTTCAGACTGTTCTTATTGTTGATTTGATCTTTGCATATCATTACTAATGCTAAAACAATGTTTTTAATAGCTTTTCACACCTTATGTTTATTTAAAAGGCTGTATGTAGTATTTGTAATCGTCAATGTTTTTTAAGATAACATCTGGCCAGACGTTTTATGCTAAATTCAGTACTTGACAGTGTTTGATTTTCAGTGCTGTGGACACATTTCGGTTTGTAGGAAAAAGTGATTGAGTTTTGACACCCAGCCATTTGTTTAAGTTCTTTTTACTTCAGCATTGCCAATTTCACTCCACGCCTTCCCAGCATACCAAAATATATTGCACTCCATCTCTCCTCCCCTGTGTTGTCTGTTTTCCGTGCTATTTTCTTGCACACCTTCATTTTATTTCTTTTTGTCATTTTGATGCCTTCTCTCGATGGCTTTCTGCCTTACGCAAACATCATTCCTCCTCTAGTCCCTCATGGAGGTGATAAAATCTACGTGCCCTGACATGATGACTCTTCACTGGATTCTTTATCTCCATCAGAGTATATTTTACAACCTGTCTCACATGCCTGACACACGAAACAGACTCCAGCAGCCCTGTGAGTGAAGCTCCTTTATCACTTAAGTGGATCCACTGAGTGGCTCAGAGCCATGAGGCAGAGTCACAGTCCGGTTATCATTTCTATCTGTGTGCCTCATGCTGTGACATGTACAAGATTCATCCACCTCTCTGTCTGGAAAATCACTACTGGCTGTGGATTAATAAGCAGTCCCTTGCTATTGTGTAGCAGAGAATTGGGAATAAACGTGACAAGTTTTGCCTCTACAGAATTTAGCTTTCATATATTTACAAGCCATGACAGTGCAGGTTGCATCTGGTATTGTGTGTGTTTATGTGTGTCCTGGAGACACCCGTTGTAGCAGAAACAACCACAGAAACAGTACTTTTCAGGTGCTTATTTGTCTGTGGACAGATTTTTTCAGTGCCATAGGCTCACGACCTTTTAAGATGCAGTCATTAAACTTTACAAGGCGTGTGGTTCAGATCAAAATGAAGCAGCCCCAATTTGCGCCCCTGGCCCACATTCATTTGAAGTTGCAGATTACTGTATCCCAGTTAGACGTGTTGAATAAATCTGGCACAATTCATGTGTTCCATCGCACCATATACGCCTTTTTTGCACCATGTCTGGTGTGATCCCAGGGCAAGATGGTCTAGTTTTCTGAACATGTTTGCAACAGGGCAGAATCGGCAAGAGACAGAGAATCTTACAGAGGAATAGTTCTGTACCTGTGGACGTGTGTTACTGCTTCTGCAGGGTGTGACTGGAATGCTAAATGACGTGGTGGACTCATCTGTCTGTCATCTGCAGCGGTCTAGATAGACTGTCACCTCGCTGTGACACAGTCTGTTATAACTTTTAGTTTAAGACGTGAAATGGATTGTAAACAACAAATATGCCATTGTGGTTGAAATATCTTACCACTCAGAAAAGAAGTGCCAAACAATTACAGAACATGCTCTACTAATGGCCCTAACCTTAAAGAAAATGCAGTTGTGTGGTCTGAATAAATGAATGCATTTAATAATTGATGAGAGCACATTTCAGTTTCTGGAAAGAAGACATCCCAAACTTTTTGGCCTCAGTAAATATTTAGAAGAGAATTTCACATCTCTGTGTTGAATACTGGATAGATACTTAAATTAGGTATTCTATGTATTAGGGTACTCAATAAGGTATCAATAAGTCAACTTACCAAATTTCAGCAGTGTCACAGGTCCATACACATTGGATTAAGTGAGTTATATGTAAGTTCTGAAAACTCCAGAACTATTTAAACAAAAAGTATTTCTGTCTTAATAGAGGAAGTGACATGTTCGTTGTCTGACTGAGCCAGGCAGAGACACTCTTTGCACCCAATGTTTTTTAATGAACGTGCCAGGATTTGACTGTTTTACTGTTTACTGGCTCTTGCTAGTCATGTGTTGTACTATTGTTTGTAACTTTTTTGTGATGAAGTTATAGATTACCGATCTGTCTGTCTGTCTGTCTGTCTGTCTGTCTGTCTGTCTGTCTGTCTGTCTGTCTGTCTGTCTGTCTATTATCTACACCCACACAAAATAAGTACTCAAAAACACATGGGGTTGGCACAAAAAAACAAAACACAAAACAAACTCATATACCCTATTAGATATGCAGTCAAAATGCAACTCTTGGATATTAGCGTTGATATTATGGTGATACTGTATCTTGATAAAGATTTCATCTGGTTAAGCTTTGTGGTTCTTGCCTCTGTTTTCAGGGAGAGTTTTGTTCAAAAATGGGCCATTTCCGGTGTCAGAGTGGCATTGGAATCCTCACTGTTTACCTTGGCCACTGTTTCATTGCAAATGAATAACACTTAACTGTGCGCCCCATGGGTGAACATGTATTTTGAAACTCACTCACAGTTTCACCATCAACCTTTCCTTTGCGTTGGCCTGTTATGAATATGACATGTCAAGTTTTTAGCCTCAGCACCTACACCTGACAACAGTTTTGCTAACTGCGGCTACTAATGGGTGAAATTAGACAAGATAGTGACGTGATAGCCTTGTGTCAATTGAAAACATTACAAGTCTGGATTCAATTTCCGTTTTCTGCCTCTGAATCACCTCTTGTAAAGGAAATTTGGGTGCATCTCAAATCGCTGACTAGTTCAGTAGGTAGTGAGTCTGATACAGTGAATTGATTATGGACACTCACTAGGTTATTGATTCAATGAACAATAACACTGATGATGAGTCACTGAGCTGAGATTGATCTATTGTCAGATTTCTCTGAAGACAGTTGGAGAGCATTTTCTTCCATTGGTAATTGTTCATTTCCAACATAGTGGGTTAGTTTTGTAAAAGTCACCAAATAAACATTAAAGTTTCCATACCTAGCTGTATGAATAAGTGTTCTTTAGGTGGCTGTGTCTCAGTAGGTAGAGCCAGATGGCCACTCCACTCCCGAATAAACATTAAATTTTATCTTTTAGTTAGATTTGTCGATGAAGTCTGATGTGACGGGTTTTCACTCTGCAACTCTGCTTTTCAGTCGATTCTTTTTACACGTCAAAGAAGGTAATCACTGCCAGAGCTGATAAAAGTCATTATGGGTGCATTTCATTTATTTGTTCAATTAGCAGCTCCTCACAATAATACTAATAACACCGTTGGTTACTCATTTATTATTGTCTGCAGCTGTGTCATTTAGTCCACCATGACAGTAGAAACAGCTGAAGTATATTTACATGAGCCACTTTTCAGGGCTTTGGTATTGTGTATGCTGGCACATCTAAATGGAACAGAGCCATCAATGTTATTAGAAGCACCTGTGCTGTCAAAAATGTCTACCCTGAGAACGGTCTATTGCCTCACAATGCAAAATACAGCAAACATCCACTTAAACCTAAAAAGCAAAGTGGAAAAGACTGTGGACGTGGTGCCATGGCTCCAGACAGATCACAAAACATGGATATATAGTCACGAAGTCTCAAAGAACGCTTTTTAAAAACTTTATTTTGAAGTTTTCATTTGTGAAAATGTTCACGTCACATTGATTCTTACATGCCCTGTGCATATTTGTTCATTTCCACTACAAGAATTGATTTTATATTAATATTAAAATGATTAAAGAGTGTGTGCTGTTAACATGAGTAGCCAATACTTTATAGTATTAGTGTGGCTTAGGGACACGACAGAAGTTTTGAAAAGGGTCTATTGCAGATATGGGCAACTTTTTTCCCTATCAAGGGCCATTTGAATTTTCACAATATCCATCAGGGCCATGCTGAATCATTGAGCACATGTATCACGCTAACATTTAATGCGATAACTGGAACTGCCTCTCCTTGGCGAGGCGTCTAATGGCAGATGGTAGTGATGATGATGCTACTTGTAGCTGGTGTTCCAGGTTTGGATCAGTCAGTCTTGAGAAGAAGCAAGTCTTTGCAAGAATCACTTTTGAAAGAATTGCTCATGGTTGTGCCAAACAGTGATGCAAACTTAGTGCATGTCTCCTGAGCATGGGAAAATTCTCAGGACCTACCTACGGTTGCTTTACAGCAACAAGGCACTCCTTCACAAGTTCTCCTTTTGAATGAGGTTTCACCTTGTTAGCTATTAGCTCACTCACCACAAAAACTTGACTTTATAACACTGTCCCTGTCAGAATGTGGTGCTGTGAAAGCTGCTTGTTTGGCACCCAAATCTGAAGAGTGTTAAATGCATCAAAGCACCTTTGTCCTTGCAGCTCACCCAGTTTAGTGTGTTTCGAGTTGTAATGACACTCAAGATTGGCTTTTTCATCACCTGAAATGCGTCTCCACAAATTAACTTGGGCACACTGGCTCGCCTTTACATCAACAAAAAATAATTGTCTGGGAAGGGTGACATTCTGCATCTGCTTTTCTTCACAGTTGCCATGATGCATTGACATAACCATTTCACGTTTTTTAATCGCAGAAAAAGTAATTGTCATCTAGAGAATTTTTTTGTTTTTCTGAGTTGTTGTTGTTTTGTATTCAAGAATTACCTCACTGGCTGGATCAGACAGTCTCACAGGCTACATACCACCCCGAGGCTGGAGGAACCAGAAAACCTGTTATTTGAACTTGGCATCGTTTCTGCATTATACCAAGATGGTTATGCCCACTTACAGCTGTGTAGTCATACCACATAAACAAACTAAATTAGCTATTCTTGTTGTGTGACATGTTTTTTGTGGTTGAAGGGACTAATTTATCAGTCTATTTGTCATTTCTATTTAACTGAAAGAGTGAATTAGTGCTAATATTGGATTTTAGTTGGTGACTCACTCCACAGTCCTCTTGCCACAGGTTTGATAACATTACTGTCTTTCTTTGAGCCAACTGGGTTGTATCTATGTTCTGAATAATGTGACATGAACATGGCATTAAACAGTATAGACATGTCTGTGGTAAAGATCATGCTCATTGATTTGCTGCTCTTGTAGCTGAGCTCATTTTGCTTGTGTTCTGTATTTGTGTCTTGCAGGGTGTGAGGAATACTTTGGCAGGGGAGGAGTCCCAAGTGGAACTGCTGAAGGCTCAACTCAAGGAACTGTTCAGGTTCTCAGAGGACTCACGCCACCTTTCTGATGATGTTCTGGCTATTGTCAAAGAACATCAGAGGTATGTGACAGGAAGCCTACCACTGTTTAAAAGCTGTGAAAGTCAAAACATTGTCCATCATATGTTGGTGGTGTAATACCTGCATGTAATTCTTGTTCAAATTTGCTTGCAGTACCAAATTTTTGGATTGGCCTCAGAACAGTTGACATTCGTTTCACTGAGTTCTCATTTAATGATAATGGTTAATAATTGACTTCGTATTAAGGAAGTAGGGAAGGTAAGAAGGATGCTAAAATGAAATTAATAAGATCAAATAAATAGCAATAAACACTGTCAATAAAACATATATAAAATATTTTGAGTTCAGTAGGCACAGAGTACCATAGTGTTAGTACCCTAATAACAAAAGCCCTTAGTCACAAAGACAGAAATGCATTAAGACCCGATCTCAAAGAAACACAAAGCAATATAACGCACTTTTGAATAGAGGAAGTTAAAGGATTAAAACAAAGTAATATAGAAGATTGAACGATAAATAAGGTAAGAATAAGAAAGCAAATGCAGTGTAGTGCAGTATACGAATTAGTGCTTGAAAATTTAATTGAATAAAATGCCGTGGCAAACAGAAAAATCTTAAGCCCTGATTTAAAAGGCCTGAGAGTTGGAGTAGACTTAGTGTTCTGGCCTGATATGTGGAGCAAAAATCTGAATACTACTTGTCAGTGTTTAATATGGGCTCTGGGGACATAAAGAGGACCTGTCACAGACCATCTGAGTAGTCCAGATGGTTCATAACGGAACAACGGATCAGAAATTATTTTGGCCGTATACCATTGCTTTATAAACCAAGAATTATATTTTAAAGTCAATTTTTGACACACATGGAGCCAATGTAAAGATCTGAGAATTGGGGCGATGGCGTCCCCGGTCTTAGTGAAGACCTGCAGTGTTCTAAAATAAAATATGGACACGTTTTTCTAAATCCTGCTGAGACATTAGTACTTTAATTCTTGTGAGGTGATAGTACACTGATGTTTTTTTTAATTGACTTAATGTGGCTGGTAAAATTTAGGTCCGAGTCCATGACTATGCTGAGATTTCTGGCTTGGTTTGTTCTCTTTAACATTAGTGACTGAAGCTGAGCACTGACTTTTAATCATTCTTCTGTGGTTTATCTTTGCTTAACTGAAATATTGTCTGTGTTCAGCTTTGGCACATCCAATCACTGATTTGTTCGATGCTTACTCAGTGGTTGTATGAGACCATAGTCAACTGGTGTTATAAAAATCTGGATAAATGTAAGCTATTTTGTTGTTTTCTATAATCTTTGCTAGTTGGAGCATGTAGATGTTGAACAGAAGAGGTCCAAGAATCAAGCTTAGAGGGACTCCAGATGTCTTTTTTTTGCCAGTGGCAGAAAGTCTTACACAGTTGTTCAGTCTGTCCTGTGTTGTGGTCGACTGTGTTGAGCATCCAAAATTTCAACTGAGGGCAGTGGGAAGAGGATTTCAAGTGTTCCTCTAAGGTTATATGAGTAACAGAATGAAATTGTGTAATGCCAATTGACCTGGTTTTAAGTGGATTCAAGAACAATACAGACCCTGCACCCGATATGGAGCAACAGACAGCTTGTTTATTTTTTTGAATTTTGTCAGTGAGGAATTCAGGGATGTGCCTGATTTAGTGCATAAAACAGGAGAGTACTTGTCAGCATCGACAACAGTAGCAATTAAAGAAGATAGTTTCAAATACTAACACGGCCCAAGGGATTAGTGTGCACTTTGACAGGACTGATATACCCACTTTTAACACTTCTCGTGTGTCCTCAGAAATTGATGCAGTTTGATTCAGTTTAAGTTTAGTTTAAGATTCAGTTAAGCCCATGAACAGTGGGGGCAGTGGTCAGCGGCAGACTCTGAACAACCCATGACAAAAACAGTTAAAAGTTCTGAAAAGAAACTAATACAGCTTGTCACCACTCCTGCTTTTTCTGCCATTAAAACACAGTAAACTCCTTGAGTGTTGGCATGTTTAGTTATATTTACCTTATGCAAAATTTGAAGGAATTCCAGGAACACAGTCAGCCAGCAGTGATTTGGTCCTCATCTGCCACCTAGTGATATACTCCTTAATTGCACACAAAGAACTCAGTCAAGCGTAGCAACAGTGACATACGTGTTGCTGCCACTTGCATGCACCCTGGCAAAAGCAAGTATATGTTGTTGTTTTTGTAGTTAATGTTGATGTAATTCACATTTAAAAGGTTTTAAATAGTCTTACATACAAGGTCATAAAAACTTGCCTTTCCTTCCTTTGATTTTCTAATCACCTTGAATAAAAAAAGAATAAATAGAATATTAAAGGTTCCTTGTGGAGTTTTTGACAACTGCAGAGTAATATTTTGAAGGTCCTGATATTGTTTTTATATTGCATGCTCTACCAACACTTGCATAAGAATGAACATGCAGGGCACAGAGAGGGGGTTGATGGGATACACATTATTACAGACTGTAGACTGGATAGTAAACATGACCTAATTATCCTGCTAGTTTGCCGCGGGGCAACAGTGCTGCTCAGCCCCTGTTCCTCCTGTTCCTATGCTGGAATAATACCTGGCTCCAGGATTGCTGTGTGGCAATGTGATGAAATACAAATGAGTTCAGGAATATACATTGTGTGAATATGCAGTCAGTTTCATCTTAAAACAAAATTATTACCCTTGGATGTTCTTCAATGTCAGTTAAAGCAGGACCCATGTGAGATCTCTGATCTTGTCAGTTGATATTGTGCTTCAGTGCTGCTTATTATTCACTGGCAGTCACATTACTGCAGATGAAGTGCCACAATGGAACCTGGGGCTTTGAGGTTACAGGGAAGTTGCCTGCTTTGTCCCGTTGGTAATTCAGCCTTCCACTAACTGCATATTAACAGTTAGTGGCAGTAAAGCACCTGAAAATGTAGTTTTTCAACAATAAAGCAGGAAAATGCCATAGGCCAATGCAAACAAAGTAGTTTTTTTTTGTTTTGTGTCTTAAAAAAAGGTTTTTGCAAATATTTTAGGAGTTGGAAAATGTATCTTAAATCAGCTTCAAACTGTTTCCCTAAATTCTACCTGATAGTGATTATAACGAATGTTTGGGGAAAATCCAGTCAAAATGTGTCAACAGAATCAGGTCATGGTTAAATGTGCTTCTCTTTGCCTTTTAACAGTATAAACTACTCAGAATAATAAGTAAATATATCACTTGTCTGAATTCTATGTCCCTGCAGCAGGTTGTCCTACTTAGCTTTTAGTGCTACTCTCAGAGATTTGTGGGGCTTAATGGAGTGTCCCAGTTTTGGATATTTAAAACTCAGACATGGGCTTTGCGTCCCCTTAGATGGGAGGTAATGATGATTTAAGTAGTATTTTGGTTAAAAAGCCCAAAATAAAGCAGCATCAAAACAAATGAGACAGCTTCACAATTTGCATTGTGACGTACAACAAACCATTAAGCATCCCATTTATGAATTTTGCAGCTTTAAAACCCTAATTATGTGCACTAACCCTATTTGCCCTTGGTGCACCAACAAATGGTGGTAACACTTTTTTAAATGGGCCCATTATTTCCTGATAGCTTCCTAATAATTTCCTGAGTTTCCTGGAAAGAATTATGTGGGTCAGTGGTAATTGAAGGGGAAATGAAGACACATTTAGAGCTTCAGATATGTTATTTTAGTGAATTTAGAGTGGAGCCATGGAGAGTGGTTACACTCAGACTTCTGTAACTCTGCTCTCTGATCCCATTGGAACTTTAGTTAAAGCAAAAAGAGAAGACAAGGATGCTAGATTTAAATATTGAGACTGTTGTTATCTACATTTCATTGTAGTCCATAGCATCCTAACCACTTTGTGCTTCCTCCTTCTGAGCACTACTTCGTGTAAACCATTTGCTTTTGAGTGTTTGGTATGGAATTTTGAAGTTTCCTCTAACTCAGCAGCATCAAGGGAGGCTTTGTGCGTTTAAACTTTTTAAGTAAACAGTAAAGGATAAAACAACCAAGCTTCCACAGCACATCACAAGGGAAGAGGAGGGCAAAAACAGAGATCAGTGCATCATCCGCACACACACAACACCTCTCCCCACACAATAAACCCAAAAATACACTGATTAACAAACATAACCAGCATAACAAACCCACTACAATCTCTGTGCACTCTGTGTGTGTGTGTGTGTGTGTGTGTGTGTGTGTGTGTGTGTGTGTGTGTGTGTGTGTGTGTGTGTATAAATCTCTTTTTATAGCAAGTTCTCTGCTTGAAATTGCCTTGTGTTCTCGTATTGCAGTGTCAAATGCAGAGCATCAAGGCTGTGTTCAGAGTCCGAGTCAGGGCTGAGAAACATTCTCCAGGACCCACTGCTGGTCTATGCCCAGTGGAGCCACATGGTCTCTCAGGTTCTGGAGGCTTCTGCTGAGGTTACTGACTTCTCCCACATTGCCATGTTGGTCCAGAACATAGAGGTAAAACACACATAATTCCTTAAAGTGGCTATAATCCAGATTGTCACACTAACAATGTACACTACCTGCTCAGCACCAAACAGTTAGCAACTGGCTTGTGAACATAGCGAAGCATTTAGCAGCTAAAGAGGAATATATTTTTCTCAGGAGTTGGTAGAGACCAAAAACATTCATGTTAATGTTACTCTGTAACTGCTGGATGTGTAAATAGCAACTGTTTGCCATATTAACTTATATTAACTGCCTCCAAGTGGTTAAACACATTAACTAGGGTGCTTTCACACCTGTAGTTTGATTGAAATGATAAGACCAAGAAAAAATGTGAAAAAAAAGATCCATTGTCACCTTTTAGGTTTTCTCTGTTTGTGTTCACACTGACTTATTACAAAAGATCTAAGAGGAGTAAACATGAAGTCATATCGACAGGCAGGTGACTCATTCATCGCACAGTCATCCTGCGTCATTAGCGTACGTGGACCTGTGGGTGAAAGACGAATTCTAGATACTGCTGCTATTTACTGATGCTGCTCCTGTGTCTATCTTCTCTGGTGTCATTAAGAGCGCATAGATTCTGTGATTGTTCTGCTTTGCTTTCATAACATTGTTTGAGCTTGATTGAAAGCTTTCTTACCGGCCTAAATGAAGGGATCAAACAGGCAATCACACCAGAGTTTGTTTGAACAAACCAAGCAGGTTAGGTGTGAAAGTGACCTTAGAAAATGTTTACTAACTTCTATAGTACGAAATAGACCTGAGGCCTGTTTGAACTGTGATCCTCATTACAAATCAAACATATTTGAACTGTGCTACAGAACTACAGACTACAGAATGTCGGAACATCTTTGATTTTCTGTCAGATACAGACAGTATTTCATGAAACTGTGTGTTATCTCCCAGACAGTGAAAGCTAATGGATCTGATAAATAGTCTGATAATATCTGTAATGTCACAGAATTTTACAAATGTGTCACTGTCACAGCTTAAATATGTTATTTCCCCTCTCACAAAGTTCTTTTAATTGGTCTTCAGCCCAATTGCAGAAACCTCAGCATGCTCTTTTACATCAGAGACACAGTGGAAATTCTGACAAGTCAGAAAAATGTTCATTTTGGGCTTGTGTTGAAAGTCAGGCTCTCCAAAAGCTTCCTGTCTCACTCCACTGTTACACCAATATCGCATAAAATAGTGAGGATAAACAGTGTCACATACATTGTTGGGATCTGGACTAGTGTATCCAAGGGTCTCCAAAATAAAGAAAAAATAAACTGCTAAAGCCCATAATTTTACATCCTGCTTATAAAAAGATCAGAGAGCTTGTGTAAGAATTACATCACTGTGGTAAAACTGTATAGTCATAAAAATTCTGTGAGAAATTTGGTATAAAATTCTGCGTGGAGATATTTTGTGGAGCATTTAAACAGGGGTTGCCTTAATACAAGTTTGAAAACAACTGACTTCATGTGTCCTCCATTTCTGTCCTTCGTGTTAGCATCTGCTGAAGGACAGTGTCCAGCTGCAGGAGCGTTTAAGTCTGCTGCAGGTGAAAGGGGACCTGCTGGTCTCTGTATTTGGTCCTGAGAGGTCTGACAGCCTGCAGGACGAGCTGAACGCCGCTGTCAGGAACAGAGAGCTGCTGCACACTCAGCTGCTGCAGAGGAAGAGTAGACTTCAGGTAACAGAGTGTTACTGGCATTCATTTGGCTTAACTGCATCTTACATTTTTAATGTGAACTATCAAAACCATTTAGAAAATTGGGAACAGGCCTGAAATTAAGTCATTTTTAGGGTAATGTAGGACATCAAGACCAAAACCAACGGTGCAATAACAATAACTCATAATTACATTGTATGGAGACAAAACAGTACACAATCAACAATTAGGAGTCAGTGTATTGAAAAACAGTATAGAGTCTATTAAAACTGTAACCTGAATGTTTGATTTTGACTTTTTTTCTATCACAGACCTCTACAGTTAGGACCCTAAGGTCTCAAGGTTGGACAACACAGAGACTTTAACACAATATTTAGAGACAGTTCTAGCAGACAGCAGATAGGAAGTCTCTCCCTGTCTCAGCTACGGTGGTAACCAAGGTCTTATAGATAAACTGTACACACATAGACAGCACCATTCAAGGAGGATTTCTCAAGTATTCACATTTTTAGTAAGGGAGTAATTCAAAGTATCCTCAGTTAAAGGGGTGGCGGTCAGGGCATACGTAGGTACAGTAGGAACTAATATTTGGGTTTGACTGTCCAATAGAGTACCACAAATGTAGAAGATAGGTATAGAATATCCATAGAAGGAATAATTCAAGGAGTACACCCCTTTAGAAAGGACATCTTCAGGATTTGGTGTGGCACTACCTTGGTTCACTTGTCACATTGTATTGCTCATCAACATCTCCTTGAAGCATCAAGCCTGCAATAAATACTTGTGCATAAGACATCTGAAGTCTCCTGGTGAACTCCTTCCTTCAGCTCACAAGAATTTCCACCACAATTGTAATATTTTAAACTGTTGTCTGATTTAACCAACTTACAAACTCTGTACCTGAGACAAATCACAGTAAACAACTCAAAATCCATTTGTTTGTGATATATCATGAAACCTGATCCCTGCACTAGAAATGTAAAGAATGGCCCTAACTGTAGAAGTGTCCGTCAGACAGTAAAACTTAAGTGTCATTATTAATTGTTTCAGAATGTGTTTTTCAGCAGCTGCCTCTTGCCACACAGTGTGAGGTCAATGTTTCTCTGGAGGCAACAGTCAACGATGCGAGTAAATGAATGACAGCAGAGTTTTAGGCTGCCAGACTAGCTGCAAGTAGGATCTAAAAATAACACCACACCCACTCTCATTTTTCATTTGTCGGTGTTATCTCCATTGGTGGGAGGTGACACATGCACACAAACTCTTAATTGCTTCCTGCATATTGTTATACTTTGAAAGATGTGATAAAGCACTGTAATTTAGAAGGCACCAGCTCATTGTGCAGACTTCATTTCATTATAGAGAAGGTGAAAACAGAAAGGAGATGCTCTGGTTTCAACACACAATCCAGACACAACTGGCTGAATAACAACACCCTGAATGACATTATTCCCTCTTACAGGGCTTAATCTCAAGAACCAAGGACTTTGGTGACGCCTACGAGTTGATTCGTTCTAAGCTGGCAGGTCTCCGGGACCGACTGGTGGCAGCTGATGGCCCCCAGCCCGACATCCTGGCTAAAAAAAGCCAATCTGACCAGTTCAGGGTGAGTTCCCAGGTCAAACCAAGGCCAAGATGCTCATGTCTTAGCCTCCAGCAGATTAAGCAGATAAATTCAGATCAAGTGTCATGGAACGTCTCCACACTGCAAACTTCAGAAAGTGACTCAGTTTTTGTGGTGCAGGCTTTATCAGATTCAAGAAAGACACGAGAGCTTGATGAAATGGTGTTCACATAGTTGAATCCATTACCAACAATGAATAGTAATAATACGTTTATGTCACATTTTCACTTCATTTCAGTTCACAATGAGAATGACACTGCTGTGCCTTGACTCTTAAGTTAGATAATCGCTGTCTGCTTTTTTGTTGTCAAATTGATTCCTTAATTCGTTATGAAAGATTGTGCTGGAGCATCGCACTGAGTATTGTAGTATCCAGTAGCTTAAGTCTAGATATTTTTGAATGATGTTATAAGCTAACTTGAAGTTCACTGCCTGCCAGCGTGTGTTGCCTGAACTGAAAGTTTACACTGAGATAACAGTTGTGTGTTGTTGTGTAATTTCCCATGGCATGCTATTACACTGTGTGTCTTCTATGTCCACAGGTGATCCAGAAGGACCTGGAGGACTGTGAAGCCCAAATTATAGCACTGGAGACCCTAGTCTCGTCCAGTCAGAACAACCGGACTCAGTTTGAGAGGCTCTATGCTGACTGGAAACATCTGCACAAAGCAGTCAGGGTAGGAAATGAGAGGGGTTTAAAGTTCTGAATCTTTTCTTTCTGGCTAAAACTAATCCCTGATATCTGATGAAGCCTCTCTCCATAGTTACATCTGCACCAGTAATTTTCTTTATATTAACAATGAATCAAATGACTGTGTGTCATAGGAGTAAGGGGGCTTGCATTGTGTTTGGATCTTAGGTAGGTGTAAACATAATCCATGCAATGCTCTGCAGTCTGTAGGCTACACAACATACAGGTATTTCTTTTTAGCCAAAACAAAATCTAGAATAATTTAGAGTAGCCAAAACAAAGGCCTCTAATTACTGATTAGACATTTATTCTGTGCCATGAAAGTGCCAAAAGATGCCTTATTCAACAGAACTTTGTGTAAAAGACAAACCAATTCCAGGTGACTTCTTCAGAGTCCAAACATTTGGACTTATTGTTCTTGTGGACTTTAACACAGCAAACCTCAGCCATGAACTGCCCACTGTAAAACTGGTAGTGCAGCATCTGTCATGTCATTGGAATATTAAGTTACTTTTTGTATAATGGAGGCTTTTGCAGATGTTGCCAATACATTGCATGATTTTTTTCACTGAAACTGACGTTCTTTTCCTTTTCTTTGCAGGTGAAGGTCCATGAGAGTGATGAGAGTATCGCAGAACATGAGAGCTTCCATGACAGTCTGCTGAACATAGAGAAGTGGCTGATGATCATGAAGCAGAAGCTGGAGTCCTTCCACAACTCCTCAGGAGAGTGGAGCATAGAAGGTCGCCAGCATGAAGCTGAGGTGTGTGCGCGTGCGTGCGTGCGTGTGTTATATATTGGCCGCTCAGCAAGACATAATCTGGCAGAGCCAGCCCTCCATCCTCCTTATCAGCACTCAGACAATCATTTAAGTGCAAGTCATGGTCTCAATTCAGGGTACATGGTTCATTTAAATATCATTCTACAACACAAGGATGTCTAACAAAATGCAATTGTAGTCCCTTTAATGTATGTTACATGCGTAATAAATTCTATAGAAGGATGGCTAATATTGTAAGTCATGAGAATTAGCTGTTTTTTATGGTGGAGTGTGGAGGATGAGCTCAGGAGTCTCACAGCCTGAGGAAAGGAGCTGCTCTGTAGTCTGCTAGTACAACAGTGGGTACTTCTGCATCACTTGCCAAATGGCAGCAAGGTGACCAGACTATTATACAGAACTGTTTAAATAATAATAAAAAAAAAAGAAGTTTCAGGTGATAGACCCACTTCAACATTCAGTCACTGTGTAATTATGATTTTTCTCCTAAAACAATTTTCCTGGTACTACTTCCCACAGAGGAAATATGCGTAAGAGATAAACATTCCTTATTTGTAGTTCTGTGTTGGATTGGTCAGCGGGACAGGTGTAGTGTTTCTGATTAAAACATCTTTAGCCAAACTTTGTCAGCTTTACTGGGAAGCTGCAAGAGAGCAAATCAGGATGGCTTATGACACATGTATGTTCATTCAGGTGATCACAGCAAAATAACGTTTTCTTGTGTCACTGCTTAGCAGAGGTAATTGTTTGCTCACTGCTTTTTGTTTACTAACTAGTATGGGGATCTTCCAGCCCTGATCGTCCAATGAAATCACATCTGTAACTTTCTGTAACTTTTGTGAGTAGAGAAAACCTACCTTGTCTCTTCTTTTTTTTTTTTTTTTTTTTTTTTGGAAAATAACCTTTTAAATGCTAATTTCTAATTATTTTTAAGTGTATTTTCATCTGCCTGCACTCTTCTTGAATAGACTGCATTATTTAAGGCTCTATGACCTGATTTTGATAGTGTACTGAAATGAACTGAAACCAGTGGGCTGTAAAGCACATAGGATTTACTGGTCCTTGAAGCAGTCTTCCTATAAGTGCTCCAAACATGATTCAGACTGTTATTTCATCATGACAGATAGGTGGCATTTTCCAGCCTGTTTCTCTCTACGATCAGCATGTTTGCTTTATTCTTAATTAGGAGCCTTGGGAACATTTTTGTTTTGCTTGTAGTTTGGAAGTCACGACCTGTGGGTGTCTGGGCTCATGATGGATATACTCCTCACTTCATTAAAATCCTTTCCCCTGCTCTAGATTTCATATTATTTACATGTATTGTTCTGACAGCTAGCTCTATAAAAGAACTGACAACAGCTCAGTGACCTTACATGATGGCCCCAGTCATAAATTTTAATGGCAATACCACAGAGTCTCTTTATAATTACATTGTTCGTTATTACACTGACCTACCTGCCAATTTCATCACCACCATGGGTTGAAATTCTTCACCTCTGCATTTCATTAATTCAGAGTATTTTTATACCTCTGTGGCGGCGATTGTCATGGACATTATGTTTTCGGTTACGTCCCATTCTTGTGGATGCGATATCTCAGGAACGCACTGAGAGAATTTCCTCAAATTAGGCACAAACGTCCACCTGGACTCAAGGATGAACTGTTCAGGAGCTCTGCTCTGTCAAACTATGAAGTGGATATCAAATAATGTACCAGTGCGCTAAAGAGCTTCAAGAGTATCAGCCTGAAACAGACACCAGGAGTTCACGAGAGACGAGAAATCTGTTCCTAAAAATAAAACCATTAGCAGCCGGTACAGAGGAGTATGTACACTTCACTACAGATAGGAAATGATGTGTTGAAGCTTAGAAAAGAAAAATTCAAACACTTTCTTATCCCTTAGCCCTTTTCCCCATAGTCATGGGTCAGTTAAACCAGAACCCGGAGACATTAAACATGTTATAGAACGTGCCTGATAGCACTGACATGCTAAATGATGATACTCTCAGCAGACTTGCATATTCTGAAAATAACATATTCATGTGTTGCTTAGACATGTAGTGACCAAGCTGTAACAGTCGAGGACTCTGGATAGTTGTGATTAATTACACCTTAGATCTTTATAGTAGCTGGACTTTGGACATCGGTTGTGTCGTCTGTTGTGGCAGTTTTGAAAACCTTCCTGTACAATGTTGCAATGTGTCGCACTTTGTGAAGCTCATCAACACAAGTTAACTTCATGGTGGTTCTGAAGTTGATGCTGACATGTATCATGGTCGGCCATCATCTCTGACCACTGTGTTAAAATGTTGTCCTTGTCCACAGAAAGCGCTGGGAGAGTTTCCAGAGAAAGAGCTTCAGCTGCAGCAGATGGAGGTCCAGGGTCAGGGGGTTTTGGAGAAGACTTCAGTGGAGGGACAGGTCCACATTCTGCGAGACATGAAGCGCCTACGAGAGTCCTGGCTGGCGCTGTACAACATGAGTCTCAATCTTCACAGGTACCTGTGGATAATGAGTGGGGTTTTTTTGGGTGTGTAGTGTGTGGCAATGGTAAGCAAGACTATAAGAGAACTACTCTTAGCTCAGTTTCTCTGGTCACTCTGACTCCTACACTGTCTAGACCCACCACGTAGTGGAAACAGCTCACCAACACCAGCAGTCTTCTGCTTCAGCTTCTACTTGAAAAATGGAATAAATTACTCATGATGGCGCCACGGATGGCAATGTTACACTGCCTGGTAATTCTTCTGTTTTTGTTTATTCAGTTTTCAGCTCACTGACTCTGATTACATTCACCAGTGAGGTACTTTCAACAGTTAACTTGTCAGACTCAACCAGAAAGTTTTACAGAGCTTTTAGTTGGAGGAGCAGTAGCTCTCTGTGGGAGAAGCCAGAGACACAGGCGAGGAAAGCGTTCCAGAGCAGTAGTTGAACTACAATACATGTGGCTAATGTCTGCTCTCTGGCCAACACAATGAATGAACTGCTGCTGCTCATAAGAGCAAAAGGGGATTTTCCAGATGTGCTGCCCTGTGCTTCACTGAAACCTGGCTTGGTTAGTACATGCTAGATAGTACCCTACGGCTCCCTGGCCGTGATTGGTTGTGCGATTGGCATCAGGCCAGCCTCTGTGTAAGTGTAAGTAATACCTTTCACTGCGCCCCCCAGCACATTCATCTCATTCAGGTTAGACTACAATAGACTTAACTCATTGAGCTTTTGTTACTGATTTCCTTGAGAAATATTGAATTATTAAATAAATAAATTATTGTTAACTACACAATAACCACTAACTACACACTCACAGACACACACGCACACAAATAATAAGTACAACACATGAATAAATGATGAAATGAATGTGATCATGAATGGGCTAAATGCTACCATGAATAAAGACAAAGACTACAGCAATGAACAATTAACGAATAAACGATTGAATGACTGAAGTTTTGAATGCAGCAATGTACCAAATTTGTGAATGAGGATCATCAGACCAGATCAAGTATGATATCTCAATCAGATGCATCAATTAGTGGAAACACAAAACAAGTGGATGAAATCTTTTAGACTAAACATTAAAATGAGGCTTAAGGCACCGTTCAGCAGCTGAGATATTATCTAAAGTAATTACATATAACTTAACTGATGAGAGATCCTCATTTAGATCTAATGCTCCTTAGTATTAATATGAATCGATAGCATCACCGCAGTATCACAGGAGAAGTAATGTTTCACTTGTTGCTTGATTCCAGCTTTAGTATTTGGGAGAGAGGGGGAAACTTCACCTCTCCTCCCTCTAGATCTGCGTTGTTCTAATTATTTCATTTTTTTCCTTTTATCCAGTTTCTTTCCGAAAGAATAAATGATGCTTCTCACAATTTGAAGGCCTCCGTGTTTAAAAGCTGAACCTTTTCAGCTGCTGAGGGATACCAAAACACTTTTATGAATAGCAAAAGATCATGAATAACAAAAGATCATCCTTATTTATGAGGTAGCAGAACGTATTAAGGCAGGTTTTCATCTCATAATGGCAATCGTTAGCTGAGTTATGAAAACACTTAACCTGTCTCTTTCTTTCTCTCCCAGGCTGCTAAACAGCTCCACAGAGCAAACAGAGTATGACTTATGGAGAGTCGGTGACCTGACTCCAGAGAACACATCCCTAACAGAGCTCAGTCTGGGGGAGGGGGACAGTCAGGTGAGGACAGCAAGCTCCAGGAAACAGAGAGGTCAGCAGCAAGACAAGCCAGTAGAGGTGTATGGAGCCTTGGCCAGCTCAGTGCCAGGAAGAGCAGGAAGCTTAGAGGGAGAGGCAGGAGAGGGGGTGATGACGGGGCATGGTCCATGGCTGCTGGGCCAAGGTGAAGGTCACCACGTTCTGGCTGGACAGGACAATGAACGTCTCAGCTCATCAAGGACGGGCAGGAACGATGCCTTTAAAGGAGATGAAGTAGATTCCTCTGCTTGGAGCATTCGCAGCAGAGCAGGTCACAAAGTTTCCAAAGACTCCATCACCAGTGGAGGCCCTGACAGTGATAAATCAACAGGGGGCGACGGCAGCATCTTGTTTGGAGACAGAGGGGCAACAGCATTTACCACAAAAGTCAGCTGTGGTGAGGAAAGAAGGACGAGCTCTGGAGAAGGCAGCATGGAGGCAGGGGAAGGCCTGAGCCCAGCAGGAGGAGCGTTCATGCTGTTCAGAAGAGACCCAGCCAAGCAGCCATCAACAACACCCGTGCAACACACAATGGTATCGTTGTTTCAGCAAGTGTTCATGTTTCTTTGTACCTAAAAAAAGTCATAGATCACCTTTCTGCAAGTTCCCATGTGTAGCCTGGTGGTGAACTGTATTTAAAGGGTACTACAAGGCAAAACTCAGTCAATGGCAAGAGGGTGTGAAGAGAAATACGGAACCACAGCTCCCTCTTTCCCTATGGCTCACCATTTCTCCCCCCCCAGCTCTGCCCACGTTTCTGCTCTCTTCTGGGGGTTGTTGGTAGTTTTGAGAGCCATCTCTTTACTGTAGTCTTTTACAGCTACGTAAGTCCTTGAAAATGCTAATGTTAGTTAATTTATTAGTGAAAAAAGCAACAGAAGAAAGTTAGTTCAGAGCTCAGGTTGGTTCCAGTGATGGATGCAGCTGTCTTAGCATAGGTCTTGAGGTGCTTCTTTTGCCATCTTTCCGAATTTAGTCTCAGAGCATTGGTGAGCTTTGAAAAGTTGCATTCACCTTCACAGCCTTTTGTGCACTTGTCTGACAGATAAATTGTTGTTGAAATGAAACCATATCAATAAGTAAACAAAGAAACACAGACGTCTGGTGACAGATGACTGCTGTGACCAACCTTTCTCACTGATGGACATATTAACTGTCCACTCATCAGCCATGTCTCCATACTCCAAACTCCAAAAAGGCCACAGCAGCCACACACTGCTGACTTGTTGGTAATGTTCATGTGTGCTGTGTAAAGGTTTTATGACATTTTTGTTTGGGGTCTTACAGGGAGGCACAGGACAGTACATATCAAGGAGGAGGGAGTTTGAGGCCTGGCTGTCCAGAGAGAATGAACTCCTCTCAGGGATCCTCAAAACCAAGGGAGCAACGCTCAGTGCCAAACAACTCAAGAGCCGACAGGACACGCTCAAGGTGAGTTCCTGAAAACATTCAGGATGGTTTTCTTACAGCTCAGCCTGTAGTTCTAGTATGACACCACTTCTTATTCTTGGAGGTGGATGTTAAGACTGAACTGTTTTCACTGGCTCTTTGTTAAGTGCTAAGTATGTTTAAAATGGAATGCAAAATGGATGTAACCTTCATGTACCAGCTGATGGATCACAAGCTGTTCTTACTGATGACGGATGAAGTTTGCAAGATGACTGCTTACATTTTTTGGTGGTGTGTTGAAAATTGATCTCAGGACCAAACTGAAGTTTTTGCATGTTGTTGCCTATTTGTTCCTAATGGCACTGACATTATTGCTGATCATTTGTCAGATTTCTGCCTGCATTTTCTCACCTACAACACAGCCATTGGTGTCCAGTCATATCAGTGCATGATGACAATTAACTTGAGACATGACACTTGTTTAAGTTAGATGGTTCACCACAGTACATATCATAACTTCATTTACTCACTCACTACTAGCACAGGAAGTATAAGTACATGCTGGGCTGCCAGAGTATTCTAGGAACTATTATGGTCAGCCAATATTTACATTCATTCACAAGTGTTTGTAGACAGTATGAAGTCTCATTGTTAGTCACTTAAATCCTGTGAGTCATCATACACAATCACAAACAAGTAGCAATGTGTGAGCTGCAATTGTAATTTTTGAAAGCTGTGGTTTGAAATATTAAATAGTGGTAAAAGAAATGCATAAAACAGCATCAACTTTTTATGCATAGGCTTTATTTGTATATGCCAAGTGATGTTTAGCTGCCTGAAGCCTTGTCAGCCTTATACAGATAACTTAATGGATGATAATATCGAAATAATATACTCAGGGTAATACACTGTGTTGTAATTGATGTGAAGGTACTGCTCAGGTTGGTCACCTGTGATACTGAAGAAAACAGTTTAGAGTCTGTGTGCTTCCTGAGAAAGAGTGACTCCTGTGAATAGTATGAATGTCAAATTTTTCAGTTTATTGATTTAATGTTAAACCTATTCATGCTGATGTGAGAGTATCATTACATCAAGATGAACTGTTGTGTTGACCTTTTATTGTTAAAAATTCAATTGTGTTGCACCTTATTTTACTTGTCATTTCTGAACTGGGGGGAAAAAACTCTCTGTACTAGTTCAGTAGAGCTAAAACTCTCTGCTGTGTCGTGGTGCAGGCTCTCAGGGCAGGAGTGGCCTGGGGTCAGGAGCAGTTCCAGATGGTGCTCCAGGAGAGTCAGGGCAGTGAGGCTGGTTCTGGACCAGCAGAAGATGCGTATCTGGAGGACCTTCGCTACCGGTGGATGCTCCACAAGTCGAAACTGAAGGATGTGGGAGACTTACGTGCCAGGACCAGTGCCAAGGTGAGAGGAGCAATCCTAAATGGGGATCAACAAGAGACATATGTCATTATCATTCTGACACAAAACAAAACAGAGGAAAGTTTTGTTGAAGTTGAAAAAGAACGTAGTGTGGAGCTCAAAGAAATTTGGGGAGAAAAGGAGGCATTTACTTTGCTGCAGTCCAGCTCTCAACCTGTGTGCTCATACCGGAGCGGCTTGATCAACACTTGATCACTGACTCTTTCTGGAGGTCTCAACTTTCCTGGTTCACGCTCTGTTTACCAGTGAACAGTACCACTTCTCCCACTAAGCCAAGCCAGCACCACACTGACTTGTTGAATGTGTGTAGTTTTTGTTAAATAATGTCACAGGGTGTTGAATGTATGATGTTTTTGTTGGTGCAAAATGTAAACTTTGTGACCTGTGAGATGATTTACTGAATTCTTGACATTTTATTAATTGTTCTGACCTCATTAACCTTGGACAGATGTAGAGATTGTGATGGATGATGATACAGTCATGAGCTTGGGTCCCTGGGACACAGATTTTTTTGGGTCCAAAATAAAAGAGGTATGAACCCCCGGTGTAGGTAATAAGACACAGATTGCTGTTTGCACGTAAACAGTGATACACAAAAAAACAAAAAGGCACAAATTTAATGTACTTGATTTGGGAAACTGTCTTTAATTGCTGTGGTAAGTACTGCATTAACTGCTGTGTCTTCACTGTGATGTTTTGTATTTGTATTCCCCCTTAAGTGCACTGCTTTCTTTCACCACCGGGTGGCAGTGTAACACAATTTATGGCACTGCTTGTACAGTTGTGATTCCTTGCCACTCATCTGTAAAGAAGCTGCTGTTCATTAGACTCAGTACTTAAAGTAGACCGAGTGCGAGTTGTACAGTCGTCTCCAGATGTGGAGAAACCAGATTTTTACACAAACTGAACAGTCCACTTGGCTGTTAAACATGACACTAAACAGTCAGTCCAGCAGTGTGGGCCTACATGAGTCAGTAGTCTGTAAGATTGTGATTTGAATTTAGTGCACAAGGTTAGTGTGTGTTATTCTTGCTGACGTTTTGAACACAGTCAACATTGTGAATTGATTCAAATCTTTTGTCACTCTGTCTACAGAGAGTTCAAGCCAAAGAAGAGGAGCCAGCCATTGCAGCAAAGGTGCAAAAGGTAACGCCAAACTGTAAAATTATGGCTGAGATAATTAACAGTATTAATTTGGTCAATAGAGATTAAGATTACCGTGATTAATTATCTAACATTTTGTTAGTATGAAAGTATGAAATTGTTTGGAAGCTATCACCAATCTTGCCTTACATGAAAACAATGCATTTATAGCATTAAATTAAATATTGGATCACACAGTTCACTTGTAAATAAAGAGTTCTTGATTTTGGTGTACCGAGATATTTCACTAACTTATTTATGTCTAACTAAGTTAATAAACTGCAGATGCCAAGTCAAGCTTTTTTGATTTTTTTTTAATTTTTTTTTTTTTATAAAAAGTAATGATCATGATTTTTCTAACACACAGTGACCAGATTACTTTAGATTAGATTACTTAAAAAAACCTTAGATCACAAGTACTTACGTGGCTTTGTGTTAGAAGACTTTAATACCAAAGGACATATAGGTTGTAGTAAAGTAGTATAAATGCCATTCGCAGTTTCCCAGGACCCAAGCCGATGTCTTCAAATGTCACATTATAGCCAACCAACAGAGAAATATTCAGTTTGCAATGATATTAAAGTGAGAAGAGCCATCTTTATATGTTTATAACAGCTATTTTTTCTAATCATTCCAAAGGACCTAGACACATAGCATGTATTAAGTAGTGAAGGATTAATGTAGGAAAAGTACCTGGTCACGTTCAAAATGTTTGGTTTTGCCCTCCTGTATTGACATATTGAGATTTCCCAGCAGTCTCTAGGCTGTAGAGAGCCAAACACCTGACCTGACCACCCAGGACTGGCATCAAATCAAGCATAACGAACCAACCCCCCAGCCCACCATTCATTTAGTAAGCAGTGGGTGGTGAGCAGATTAAAGAACGCCCCCCCTCGACCACCATGTTGACCCCTCAGACGCCCCAGCTGAATCAGCCCTCCAAACATTCCTCTTCAGAGTCTTTTCACACGGTTTTTACAAAGTGAGGGCTCTGCTCCTGCTTGCTTTTATCAGCCTTTATCTTTGGGGGAGGGGGGCTGTTTGCTTTATTGACTAGATGCTTTGTTGAGTCACGTAATGTGTTTTTCTTCTCTAGTGCCAAGAAGCAAAAACACCCACCATTTAGCAGCTATTTATGACAAACCAGAATAATTGATGTGCTGTAAAATTTAAAGTCTTTATTAGCGCATTCGTCTAAATCAAGACATAATGTTGATTCATTTTGGACTGACAGGCATCTTTGTCTGCATATCAGCTCTTGACTTAAAGCATGGTGTGCAGAACAGTATACATCCTGTCTGATTAGCTATTGTTGGGCTCCATGTCTCTAAGCTGTCACTCTAATAGATACAGTATGTAGTCAGAAGTAGGCAAATGTATCTCCCTCTTTATTTATTTTTTCACCAAGTACTTGTACACTATAGCAGTGTTATATGAGTCAGGACCAAACTGATGAACCGACCAGCCGTGCTTTTTTAATCCTCTGCTTCAATGTGGCTGCTACCCACACCGAGCAGGTTTTATAGTCCACCAGGACATACGAGTCCTCAGTTTTCAGCACACGATGAGTCTGGACACTTTGCTAATGCTATGAGTTTGACCAGCAAAGTGGTTATACATTAGGTTTACAGTTATTAAAAGGACCTAGACAAGCAATTTTTCTTAAGCCTTTCAGCAATCATTAGTGTCACCAGTCACATAACCCTGAGCTGATTTATTCATGAGATGAGAGCTCATAGGTACAGTACACATGAGAAATGACAAAGTGTCCATTGTAAAAAGTACTGAATAGTTGTTTGTTGTTTCAAATTGAACCTTTTTCCTATCAAGGGCCATTTCAATTTTTATAATGCCTGACTTTGAAACAGCACCTGACAAGCTTATTATGCATACCTGATGGGGGAGGAGAGAGCTCACCTGGAATCCCTTTATCGGTGCCCCTAGACATACTAAATTATTGAACACATACATCATACTAACCTTTGGCTGGAACTGCTTCTCTTTGGCAAGGTGTCTGAAGTCACATGGTGATGATGACGAAGGTTGTTGCTTTACAGCTCAGGGATTTCATGTTGTAGGTTATCAGGGACATCAGCTGGTTCCACATTAAACAGCAAATATGTTCAGTTGCTTTTCTTTTCTTTTCTTATCCTGAAACCTCTCATAAACGCCTGAAGGAGTTTTCACACACAGCATGTCATAGCAGGTTTTTGTTCTGACAGAGTCAGAACGTGCAGTGTTCCCTCTTTCTCAACTTTAATTTCACTTCAAATGAGTTCACGTTTGGAAGCTGAGAGGCTGGCTGGGGCTTGAGGTTCAGGTCTGAGAGTAATTGGTAATGTTCACCGTGAATCCAGTTTTGCATGTTTGCAGTTGTAATGACGCTCAAGATATGCCTTTTTCATCACTGACAGCACATCCCCCACAAGCAAGCACGATCCGCATCCTCTTACATTTTGTTGACAGGCAGCATGATGCAATGCGGTGATATCAGCTGCTCTGTGTGTGTTGCATTAAGGGACCGCTTAGAAGAACATGTTAGTCTACTATGTTACATTATTTTTAGATTTTTTATTTATGAATTGCCTTGCGGGCCAGATCAAAAGGTCAAACAATCTTGTGGGCAGTATACGGCCCCGAGTATAGTTTTTGATCCTATGATGTTGAGTTTCATTCATAGTAACTTAACAGCAATTGTTTATTGTGAGTATAACCATGTGAATTATCACAGTAAAGTAGTTCCAACCCAAGCACAAAAACTTTTTAAGGTAGGTAAAAAAAAGAAGACACCTCAAATACCACAGTGTTTGAATTGTATTTAATTCAGTTTTTATGTTTCTCTATGATTTGTATTCACTTACTCACACTGAGCTGACATACTGTGTTGACCCTAAGAAACATACACATACCTTTGCCCAGTGAGTGTTTGTCATATGGAGGTATGTTGAGCTAGTTTCACTTCCTCTTCCATCAGTCATTAACCTTTATACACACAGTCCAACACACTCTGCATCTCTCTCTCCTTCTCCCCCTCTCCCCCTCCCCCCTCCTTCTGTCCTTCTGTCCCCAACAGAGCAGACAGACTTCCATCTCAAATATTTGGCCTTCAGTTGTGTTCATGTTACTCTCCTGTAGCTTCCAGTTTCCTCTGACACAGTTGTCACTGAAATGGCTACAGATAGAAGGGGTTTGGTGTAAGTGAACGACACATATCAAGATCTGGAGCACATACCTATACCAAACATTCAGTAAAAAATCAACACTCAAAGAGATAGAAGCTAAAAAGGAACAGTAATTCATGACACGACTTATGGTAAAGTGGCACAAACAGGAACTCATACATGCATTGATGAAGGGGGAGGGTTAGTTTTGGGCATCCAGCATTAAAGTCCTGTTCATGTTCTGTATAGACAATATTAGGTGACTTGCACTCTTACAACTAGATTGCTACTCACAACTTATTTTTGTAGAATTGCCATCAGCTCTATCAGTGATGATATGGATGGAACAACCCCCAGCCCACCATTCACTCGCATTTGCAGCATCACTGCAAATAGGTCAGACAAAGCAGGAAAAACAAGGGTTGTGAACAAAAACCAAGTTCAGTCAGACTATTTGAAAGAGAAAACAAACACGAATAGTAAAATTATTCTGAACGTCCGTCACAGTTTACAGACCTGTTTCAACCTTGACCTTGTGTACTGTGCTGTGCTGTGGTCGTGCACACACAGTTGTCCTGTGCAATGAGGGATTATTATCAACATTCAGCTAAAGTGGTTTAGATAATCTGGCCTGTTTACATATGTCTCATCATGTGACAATTTGTTTTTCATGCCATGTTGCACTTTTTCTTGGCCACATTGCTGTTAATTGCTTTGGTGTAACAAGGACAATGTCATTAGAACAGATATCTCCAGAACTGTGAAAATAAAGCACAAGTTGTAATAAATTGTAGTTTTCTTTTAAGCCACTAGAGTATTTTGGAAGAAACATTCTACGGCAAAGTTTAAGAGTCTGTTACGTTCGTAGCTATTTTTGTATTTTGGATTGATGTTCAGGACCTGAACAGGCCTCCTATCAACAAATCGACCCCGTCCCATTCGTCCAATCTTGGAAAAAGAAAGGACATCAGACTTAAGCATTATTGGTTCCAGGACCACGACCACAGCCTCCTAAAAACAGACTACTCTGTCTGCATGGAAGTAAGCACAGCACACCCTTTAGGCTGTTTTTTATTTATTTATCTCCGCGCCCAACATTAAGTATTTTACAGATCCTCACAAAGCTAATGTCAAAGTCATAATTAAGACCAGGAGACTTGGATTTTCCTGAAAGCTCCCATATATTTGACCAGGCACTTAATTGTGCAAAAAAAAAAAATCTGGATGCCTCATGTCAGCCAAAACAATTTCATGTGTCTAGTTCTACGTTATGAAATTACCATATTTTACCCCTCGAACCTCGATCATACAGCCACCTTGAGTCATCAGATAACGTAAACTGTAGTTGAAAGCAAGTTGGGAGCTTGTGACGAGTTCCCCTCTCTACCATCCATTCCCTATTATGTGAATCGTGCAGAAGTCTTCTTCACCATAGAGACAGTGGTTGAGGTTAGTGGGTATTGTTGTATATGAGAGGAAAAATGTTTCACTTCCACTTTGCAACATCAAACCATCATATGACATTTTAAAAGGTCTTCACAGGGTGTTTACAGGACATTAACAACCATCGTCAGCTGTTACACTGTGACACATGATAGCAGCCCACTGGGCAGTATGTTCATCATTTCAGATAGTAAATAATGCCCAAACATGATAGTTCAAGTTGTTTTATCAGCAGATTTCATTAGATTTATTCCACAACTGCTAACTGTTATTAGTAATGTGCAAACTTAGCACTCTACCATGAGATGTGTCACAGGACTCTGTGTGTCAGTGTAATGAATTTTAGCAAATAATATTCACACAACAATCCCACACAAAAACACCTTCAGGGTTTCCCCATCTGTTGCCTGCTGTATCCACGTTTAATGCTGGGCCTTGGTGAAACTGACCTTTGCAGGCAACTGTTTTACATTCGATTATTTCCAGTGAGGCCGGGGTAAGGCAGTGTTCAGCAAGCGAAAGATGAACGTGGGCAGTAAGCATGATTCACAGTAACTGTCTGAGAGAGAGAGAGAGAGAGTGTCCGAGTGTACATGATGTTCCTGACTGTGTGGGTGTGCTGCTTCTGCTGGCATCCTATCCTAGTTCACATTTAGTTAGTCTTTAGTTTGCTGAGCTAAAGAATTAGCACATCCTTGTGTTCATTCATCCTGTATCTCCCAGATTTCTACTTGATTTGCCTAAAATACAGCTCATTCCCATGGTTCATGCATTATTTGCTTGTGATAATGGCACTCACTTGTCTTTATTTTGTCATCCAAGAACTGCATAACAGTCAGTTGTATGGACCTCTGCATCTGGCTGGATTGCATAAAGACTGTATGACAACATGAGTGAGATTTGAAAGGCTCACTCATTCTGTGACCTCGCGTGGACATTTTACAGCAGCTCAGTCATTTCCACTGTTTTTCAGTGATTAAATATACATATGTACATTCATGTGTTTTCCCTGTGCAGAAGCCCGGGCTGTTGCAGCGGGTCTGTCGGCTGGCTCTTCCTCTGTGGCTGCTCCTGCTGGCTCTGCTGCTCCTGGCCTTCCTGCTGCCCCTCATGGACGAAGGCAACAGTTGCTCCCTCTCCAACAACTTCGCCCGATCCTTCAACATCATGCTCCGTTACGACGGACCGCCACCCACATAGGAAACCTCCTCTGGATGGCACAAGATAGAGTCATATCTGATCTCACTCTCTGAAGCAACTTGCGGACTTATGTAGGAAATGTTGACTTGACGACTTAAGGTCCCACCTTGCCCCGCCCTCTGATCATCATACGTGACTGTAACAGAGCACAAACAGGACCACGAGGCCGTGCAGCTTCAAACTGTTTCTTTGCCACAAATCCTCTACTTATTTTAACAACTAGTCTTTGCTAACGGCAGTGAATCAGTGACATCATCTCCTCTAGGATGTACCACAGTCTATGAAGGAAGCCGCCACCTAAAGTAGCACGCACATCTGCAAATGACAAATCCCACATTATCCTGACCCTTCCATGCATTCTGGACGAAGACATCAAATGTCAGCTCTGCAGACCCTCACATCCCATACACCTTTGCAGTTTAAAAATCATGATCTGTTGTGTCAACTGCCTGTCTGTCACAGAGGATCAACAACACTCCAACAGGACTACAAATCCTGTGCTCATTCTAAGAATTTCAAAGTGTTCTAACTGGACCATAGAAGCTGTACCATCTCTGAACCAAAGTCATTTTTTGTCACCTTTGAGTGGCATGTCTTCCTAACAAAGACCCCTTTTTCCAATGTTTTTCTGACTAAGTGACAAATGGGGACAACAAGTTTTGTAACTGGTCCAGTATTGAGCAAGCAGCTGTGAAGCAGGCTGCAGTGTGATCCTTCTGGTCGTCAGTGTACATCCACCAAAAGCGCTTGTTTTTGCCAGTGACAGGTGGGTTGTTATTTTAAGCAGGATCCTACAGAGAAATGTTTTCTCTTTAGCTTTTGCTTGATTTGGTGTGCTGTGTAACAAAGTCTCGCTCAAGGAGAAGTTTCTGTCTGAAACCTCTCGAGAGTTTTGTTGGTGCGTGAAGACATCAATGGAAACGGGAGTGAGAGTTGGGGAGAGGAGTGCCAGAAAGTAGCTTAGTGTTAACTGAAAGATTTTCAATGTCATGGCTGAATGTGAGCAACAAGTCATCTGTCATGAGACTTCAGAAGAGCGTCTCCTGGAGCGAGACGTGGTTAGACGACGGACCAGATCAAGCAAAAGGTAAAGACAGCATTTTGTCTCTCTTTTGGGATCCTTTCCATAATGTTGTCAGACACTTACAATAACAATCTGAGCCTCTCTTATTGGACGCACACTGACGGTGCGTAAGTGCCACACAGGTTTTGCATTGCAGCATTTCATGGCTGCCAGCTGTAGCGCTCTCACTCCATCCTGCACCAGTGTAGAAAATGATTATCCCCATTAGTCACTTAGACATAAAATATGGAGAAAAAGGGCCCAGGTTGAAAAATACCAAAGTTTCCTTTTAATTATGGTTGTCAGCTTTTGTCTAATGAAGACTAAATTCTGTTCAAACAGCAAGAAGAGTTTTGTTAAAACAGAATAATTTGTTTTGTAGTAACAGTGAGAAAAATATGTCATAACATGGAAATATCTGGATATGAAGTCATTAGAATCAGAAGTTTAGCAGGTACCATACTGTGCATGGGGTGAGAGGCGAGGGCCGACACCACAGCACAGAGCTGGACATGAGACTCCCACCTTCTAAACAATGACTGACAGTATTGATTATATCCTCCGTGTGTCCCAGTGGTCCACCTGGAAAGACCAGGATCTGAACAGTTCCATTGTCTCTGCCTGAGCTGAAGCTGCTTCTGCTGTTGTGCTAATGATATGTAGCAATGTCAAATAGCCAGTTTGCAAAGAACTGCAAAGTGCAGCTTTATATTTTAAATTATTTTGAATCTTTTTGAAGAGTTTGAGGCCAAAACTTGAAATTGTGTGTTATTACTATTACAGTATAAAATCAAGCAGGACAGTCACTGTATGTGCATACTGAGAGCAACATGGCTAATGCTAATCCTTGAAATCATATACTTTCATTGTAAGCTAGAAGTAACGTGTCAACATAGGGAGCAATTAGCAATCAGACAGCGCACGCCTGCGTGTGTGCACGCATGTGTGTGTGTGTGTCATTTTGAGTTTGCGTTCTGTCCTGATGTTCACAAGCAGCCATTGAAATTGTTCCTACTTGCAGAGCGTCTTTGTGTGTCGCTCTCCTCCCTCACTCTCTTTCCGCTGCTCGTAGTTTGACACGTTACCTCTTGGAAACGGCATCCTCTGCTCTGAATCACAATAGAGAAGAACGGTTAATATTTGAAGAACACGCTCGATTCAAACATTCATGTGTCAACAGAGTTAAAGCAGCTCTGTGTGTGTGTACGTGTTTTTAAGTGTACAAGCGTCTCATGAGAGGTGCTATTTTGGCTGAAACCCCCGATCTGTCTTTTTCACAGCCTAAACCACCTGTGAAAACAATTAGAAAGCTGTCTGCCGTAGCCCCGGGCATTGTCTTGGACCACAGCGTGCTTTGATGCCAGTGCCTGGGCTGTAAACTTGGCCATCACCTTTTTTGTCCAAACAGAGAATAACTTGCAGTTATTTTATTTATTTTTTATTTTTTTATCCTGCTTTCTCGCTCTTTTCACACCACGCACACCCCTAAAAATACCCAAACACCTCCACACACCCTCACATACAGTTACTTTCCCCTTTTTGGCTGAGTTTGTATTATTGACTCATCATGTTGCCATAGCAGCAGTGACCAAATTAAGTTAATCTATTGCGTCGTCTTACACAGTAACAGACTTTGTTTGAGGCAACGTTCAAGTGCTCCAGCATTCATTAATAAAATCAGCTTTTTGTTTGGAAAGCATAGAGCTTTATATTCAGCTGCAAGATATGTTGCACCTTCAAACAAACAACCACCTGACCTGATCGTATCCAAAATGCTTCCTCACATGACTGAGTGCTGCTGTCTGGTCAGCAGGGCTCACTTACTGTCATTCCCTTTATAATAATGAAGAGGACAGTTGTCAAAGTTACTGAGAGAGGAAGGCAGAGGAGCACTCAACAGGGCAGAGGGACAGTGCTTCTGAGTAACAACGCCCTCTAGAGTACAAGACACATTTAGCTGCACTTTAAGAATGTCAATATTGAGTTTCGACAAGTCAGTGCATGTTTGTTAGAAACATACGTATCAGTAGATGGTGAAATATTCAAAAAGGTGATGTAAGCCCAGTGCTGTCATTAGATGATGTTCTGACCTATCATTAGGCACTTCAGTGGGTATCAGACTGTGCTGTCATAAATCTGCTAAACACACTACACCATCTTGTAGCCCTGACCTGAGGCACCTTTAATCTGCCTTTAACTCTTACTCTCATGTAAGCAAAGAGGCTGCCTTATATCTGCTTGGTACCTGTGTAAGATAAACGACAAACCTCCGCAGTAGTCCAGCTACCATCACTTCCAATCATCACAAATTAGCAGCTTCTCTGGTTTGTGAACCGTTTCATGAATTATGTCCCTTGACCAAAGAAAATAACGAGTTTGAGTGTAAGAGTGCAGTCCGTCACTGGGTTGGTCCCACGTGGTGTTTACAACAGGTTATCAGTTGGAAAACTTGCAAATTGCTTCTTGCTAATGAGTTAGCTCTTACAGACGCCCCCACTCGCTCCACAGAGTGGAGGCTGAGCGTCGGGTTTTTCCACTCTGATGTGAACACAGCGTTATGTAGTCAAACCCTGCAGGAGCTGATCTGTCCGATCTGCCTCTGACTGGCCTTTAGTGCTGTGTCATGTCGATCTACTCGTATCACGGACACGGAAAGCACTTCCTTAACTGCTTCATGAGCTTTAAATCAGGTATCTTAAACAGAGTTCTGGTCAGCACTGTGGATTCTGAGGTTCCTTGAAGCAAAGATAATGGACAAGGCAGAGGTGAAGAAGACACAATGTTGAGCTTGCTGACTGATCTCAGACGCCTTACAGACATTTTGAGTTTGGAATCTAATAAAATTCCACATTTCTGGGAACCATGAAGTTAATTTTGCACTCGCTTTGACTACCAATATCCCC